>CM046856.1:35543181-35985448 GCA_025617745.1 Heliocidaris erythrogramma
TCAGTCATTAAACAGGTTTTGTAAAGTAATTCATTTTCTAAGTCATGAGGTCCGCTGAATCAATTAATTTCAAGCTCCATGCACTCTGCATTTGTTTTACACACTTGTAAGGACTTATATCTCTCCTTTTCTGTAAAAAAAGGGACATTAACTGACATAATTACCATGTAAAGATGAAAGTTTAATCTCTTGTATTCTGCAATATCGTCCTGTATTCTCGGCAGTAGAATAAGATTGTAGAATCTGAAAAAGGAGAATTGGGACAACACTTTGAATAACGGTTTAAAATATGCCTTAAAGATAAAGTTGAGTTCTGGTCAGGAGATCGAATTGTGAAAGAAACTGTCTCAAACCAATTTGGAAAGGTTGATTATATGACACATAAGAATTGGTGTATGCTGTAAGGTTTTGGAATCACCAAAAATGATAAGAAATGGACTCGAGTCACATGCACTGCACACAGAAATGTGTATATGGGACTACACACAAATGTTCTGCCCAAACATTTCAGCTGTTTCTTGTCATATTTTGAATGTGAGAGCATTTGAAGAGCAATCCTTTTCAAGGGACATATTTACTACGATAGTCTTCCAAACTAACATAAAGAGAATGAGAAAGCTCACAAATTATTTGTTACCTTTCCCAGAACTCAAACTTCCCTTTAAAGCTCATTGCAGCTTTGGGAGTGAAAAAATTAAAGTGGCAAGAAACATGTCAAACAAAATCTCATATCATTCTCCTTGTATAAAAAGACACACGTATGAGATTATTTGTTATTCCATCCATGATTTCCGACAAATTTTAGAATAGATATCTGTTAGGAACGAACTTACACTGCCCTACGATAAGACCCTTCCACCCCGATGGCTTTCCGCACAACAATCCCAGCGCTTCTCATGGAGTGCAGCGTACGCGCACACAGAACAATCCTCATAGATTTTTATGCGTAGTACAAGTTACCGTTGTTGGAGTTTACGTCCCTGGAACAGGTATAAAAATTATTTTTCACCTCTCATTTTTAAATATATTACTTGAGGAGGGAAAAACTGCACACCAGCTTAGTGTTGATATTATCTTGCTAATTATCATCCAAAATCAAAGAAATCTGACAAAAACTTTTTTGAGGACTGACCAAAACTATACATGACCTTTAAATAAACCAACTGCTGTGATGTTACATGTACATTGGACTAGGGTAATGGTAATGCCATACTGGCAGAGCTGCCAACATTGAAATTCAACAATCAGGGAGATGTCTATTAAATGCCTAAAACCTAATGGCAATAATTTTTCCATAATCAGGAAGACTGTTTGATAGGAGACATTTAAACTGGTTAATAAGTGTCCGATTTCAGGGAGTCTCCTGCGAAATCAGGGAGACTCGGCAGCCCTGTGCTTTTTCTTATCATCATTTACATACAGCAAGTATTTGAGCTAGTGGTCTATGTTTGCATGCAAGAAATCAGTCATTATTATCAACTAGAATTTTGTGTCGGGATTTAGGCAACAATTCCTAAAACCCTGCCTCATACTCCATTTTGAGCAATGAAATCTGACAATTTGTTTAAAATGATTGCTTTACAAGCAGATCTTTTGTATGCTGTGCTATGGCAAAAGGGCTAACTACAGATTTAGAAGAAAGGCCCTAGGGGGGGGGGGGGGGGAATGACCAGCCCGTGCCCCCTTCCCCCTGAAACCCCAAATGGTATACCTTAACCCTAATAGAGCCGGGTTATTTAGACCCATCTCACAGACGGGGGAGGCGGGGGGGGGGGGGGCTGATTCCGCCCCCCAAGATCTCGGCCGTCCACCGCGCATTTGCAACGAAAATCGGCACACACGTCGCCGACCACGTAATCTACAAAACTGTATAATCAATTTCTCCGAAAAATGTCACAACTAATTAATTATGCTAATTTATGCATAAAATTAATGGTTTGCTCTAATTAATTAAATAAAGCCCCAAAACTGCTAATTTTTTGTATAGACTCTTTGTCAGATTCTGATCAAATAAACCAAAAAAAAAATTCGGTAAAATCCTTTTTTTATTTTATTGTTTTTTTAATTTATATATTTCTTTGTTTTTCGACTTTGTTTTTTATTGTTTTTTCGATGGAATTCGTCGGCGACACTATTTTAATTATAAACAACATAAAATTAATTGTTTTTAAACAGTAAAAGTAAAAATAATGAAACATTTATGAATTTTAGCTGGAAACACAATTTGCATTGGATTTGTACACGAAATCACGTTTTTGAGCAATTTTGGGTCTGACATGCACTTACGAAATGTTGCGTAACTCCGGAACCGCACGCGCGGACATCACAAATTTGGTCTCAAAAGTTGCGCAAGACTTGAAAGTAAAAAGTAGTGAAGCGGCGTGGTGACTGCTTTTCGCGATGCGAACATATTACGCGAAACGTCGAGGGGGGGGCGGAATCCCCCCCCCCCCCCCCCCCCCGGGCCTATTAGGGTTTAAAGTACATTTAATCCCAAAATTGTGCACCCATTTTAAAACAGTCATCCTAGAAGGCATCTGCAAAACAAGTGAGAAATCTTTTGGACTTGTTGCCCACTTTACAAAATCCTGGATCCACCCCTGCATTAAGCTGTCAATGCTGCGTGTTTAGACAGATGAACTCGTCTGTTGAAAGCCTGAAGGGCGTGAACTGCTATAATTCTACATAGAGTTAACGCCCTTCTTGCCCTCAGTTGACGAACCGGTACCTTTGTGCCATCTTGGCGTTGAGGTTACTTGAGAATATTCTCGTTGCTTGGTACATGGAAGCCGCAGTCCACTTGTCAGGCTCTGTGATGTACAGGATCTACAAGGGGAAAAAAAAAGAAAGGGTAAATTAGAACTGTGGCTTCGGGGGAGTAGGGCCTTTAGGCGCAGGCTCTTGTATGCATTATAACATCATCTTCAAGTAATAGGAAATAATAATATTCTTGATTTGTATTGCACATAATACATCTATGACATGCAGAGGCTCGTTGTTTTCTCATCCCCCTCCCTTTTTTGTTGCTTATCAGAGCTTGACAAGATTTACTGAGAAACTTAGCACCTTTTGTATAACCCCCCCCTTTTTTTTGTTGCTTGTCATTGGTTTTTTAAAAGCGTATTGTATTGTACTGTATTGGTTTATTGTTATACATGTGTACATACTAATAAATATGCAGTTACAAGTTAAAACCTGTTCAATTTTTAAAGTCAGAACTACATGGCATAAAAATACATTGATAACACTTCCGTGCTAATCACAAGTCATTCTTGACTCCATCTAAGATATTGTGCCCCCCCCCCCCCCATCCAGAATTCTGGATCTGCCCCTTAGACTTACCTGTTCCCATCCCTTGAGGGCAGGAAGAATCTTAAATGCCTTGGGCAGTTTACCACTGCGATACCTTGAGAGAATCTGCCCTACTCCTTTGTACACCTGCACTACTCTGTCATCAAGGTCTGGAGGTGCCATGCCAGATTCTGTACCCCCCAAAAAACATACATTAACATAAATTCAAAGATGTAAGATGTTAGACATTTTGAATCATCATAACTTCCACATTGCTACTTGGTCTGTAATTGAGTAGTAAATGAGCATAAACACTGACTAATTCAAACGCCCTATTGCATTGTTGATGTCTGTCACTTGGTCTCTCATTTTTGTCTACATAAACCGGTCTAGAGACTGGACAACCAAAAGTCGAGAAGCTTCTCAACTCTTTTTGTAGGAGTCACTTTATTTAACCTTGTTCAGAATCCAGATGCAATAAGCTTCCGAAAGTTACTATCTACTTACATTTGAAAATACTGAAAAGAAAACACACTCTTTTCCCTAATGCCCCTTACCACTTCCACCCCCCCCCCCCAAAAAAAATGAAGACTGAAAAAAACAAAAAGATTATAGTCCATTTGACACTCTTATACATATTTTTTTTGGATTTGTAACATTTGGCAAGCGGTCACAGAAAACTTTCAACCTTGGGGCAACCTTGAACAAAGTTGCATAATTTGCATATTGAAACCCAATGTGTTGTTTATCTTGTGCAATGCAACATGTGATTCAACGAAGAGAAATATTGTATTACAAGTTTCACTGTACAAGATTAACAACACTGTTAGTGTCAGGTTCAGTACGCACATCGTTGTCTTGCCTATACATGTGGAAATTTGGATTTATGCAAAATTCTCAAAGTTACTTTTCAGCAACAAAGTTGAAATTGTTCAGAGACAACATTGGATTACAAATCCACAAAAAAAATTCAACATAAAGAACATCGAGGTTCATAAAATGTCTATTTGACTACTAGAGAAGCTCTTTCATACAAAGATTGCAATATGTTATCAGAATCAGGGATGCCACTTAGAATTGATAACAAAGTAGGAAAATCATCAAGAATGGGCCCTTGTGTACATAAAAAGTGGTTTTCTATGGCTAAAAATATGTTGAAAAAGTAGGAATTCCTACTTTTGTCTGAAAAGTGGCATCCATGCAGAATATAATGATCAAAATGGTGAGAAATTTAAATCAATGTAATGAAATTGAAAAAGAACCCACTAATTTTTATTCAAACTATTTAATAGTAGATGTACATTTGATTTTTTTCTTCAAAAGTAACACTGTCAGATTGTGCTAGTTATGCAGTTTTATTTTCAGTTTAAACAGCACTGAAAATACCAGGGGTAAAGCAACAGTATAAATCAATCACTCAGTCAATGTATGTCAATAACTGTCAATCATCATCAACTAAAAAGTTCATTCTCAGTCCACTGGGCTTTCTCTCAACACATGTCATTGAACATTTGATGGAGAAATTGATGTTGCTAAATGAGTCACAATATTGTGCGCACCCCCCGTAACCCAGTAACTGAATGCCTGCGGGCAACAGTGATTTCTTTTTTCTCCGGCCAAATATTGTACAAATTCTGTTATTTCACTTTGACCTGACAAATAAAATAAGAGTAATAAGAACAAATCACCTGTCATCTGTGATGCTACCTCTGTCTTCTTCTCTGTCAGTTTCTCCATGATGATGTCTGCAAGGGTCCGTCTCATGGGGGCATCCTTTGACATGAACTGCTGGAGCGCCCTCTCATCCTCTTCGTCTACATCCTGAACCACAGACAATGGGAATGAACAAAGCATGTCATACAACACACTGGAAGGAAAGTCCTTGAAACTAAAGTCTACCATCCACTTTTAAATATCACTCTAACACTGATATGCAAGAATGAGCAATCTTGATCCGAATGTCAACAGGATATGACAAATTTCAAAGCACTACCTCAGTGCAAGAAGGGATAATTGATCACAGTTACCTTCATACCTAGGAATCTAAGCAAAGGCCCTATTGACATCTTCCTGGATCACAGTTCTCTAGGCTTTCTCTTGAATCATGTCATTGATTTTTTTTGGAGAAATTGATGTCATTATCATCTAAACTCAGCCAAAAAAGTTCAGAAACTCAAGTATGACCAATGGTATCTTTCATGTCACTAGATTATTATCTCGTTATTATTCCTTAGCCTACTCATTTATTTTCCTATGTGAGATCCTGCAAAATATGTTGTTACTGTCTCCATCTGTTGCCAACATGAGAAGATCCCAGGCTGTAGTGGTTGCAGTTTAGCTGGATTAATATGCAGGCATGAAAAGTGCTGTTCATGAAAGACACTGAAAAACTTTCGCGAAGCAAAGCGAGGAAGCAAAGCAGCCTAGCGGGGAGAGGGGTTGGTAGGGAGATTTTTCAAATTTGGGGTTCAGAATTGTGCAAAGATATTTAACCTCATATTCAATGAGAATCTGTATTAAGATGATTATATATAGCACAAGTCATACCAAAACAGGCTCTGAATACCGTGAGCGATCAAAATATCCCATAGTCGATGATCACATACCTTGCAAAATGCATGCCGTTTACTTTTTCCAGATGCCAGGATAAAGTCAGAACTCTAGTCTTATCCACACAATCTTGCTGTAAAATTGGAACTTTCCAAGGCTTATCCTTTTAGAATTACAATCCAACTCGGTAAAAGAAAGATTATTGCTTGCTTGAGACATCGCAAAGCCTAAGGATCGCAACTGCACTGGCAAACATACGGCGTGCACTGCACATGGGCTGTGTGACTGTGTAATGTAATAACTTGCATGTGCTTGTAGTATGAATAGCCTTCCGCCTTCATGCAAGTGTGCGATTACGGGAGGTATTTTGTGTATACACACAAATCCTTGTTACGCGATCCGTTCGCATGTATGTACAATATAAACATCGACACAAGTTGCTGCGATCAACAATGCGGTAGTAAGCTAAGGGATCGCCTCTGATTCCGTCTAGATGCATGCCCATGTATACTGTGTATACACACTGACGTATGCACGGAAATACATAATTTTTTAAAGGAAATGTGTGGAATACGCAGAAAAAATCTAGGCTCGGAGGAAAAAGCAGAAATCTGTGGATACGCAGAAAATTTTTATGCCTGAATATGAACAACATGCACTCCATAGGAAGCAAAAGAAAGGAGAAATATCACTGAAGATGATGATTAATACCCCCGCCCCGTGAGAACAGCCTTTCTTGACTTTTGGTCGAAAACTGAGGAAGTAGTTCGATCCGCAAGATTTTTCCCTGATTTACTGCCATAGATATGCCGTTTCCATGGCAACGCAGCTTCCGACACATCAAAAAAATATGTTGTACACATCTTCCCAGTAAGACCAATGTGTGTACCAGATTTTCATGACTTTCGGTCAAAAACTGAGGAAGTAGTTCGATCCGCAAGGCGTTTCCTTGATTTTCTGCCATAAATATGCCGTTACCATGGCAACGCAGATTCCGACTCATCCGAAAAATATGTCTTGCACATCTTCCCACCAAGACCAATGTGTGTACCAAATTTCATGACTTTCGGTCAAAAACTGAGGAAGTAGTTTGATCCGCAATGTGTTTCCTTGATTTTCTGCCATAAATATGCCGTTACCATGGCAACGCAGATTCCGACTCATCCGAAAAATATGTCTTGCACATCTTCCCATCAAGACCAATGTGTGTACGAAATTTCATGACTTTCGGTCAAAAACTGAGAAAGTAGTTCGATCCGCAAGCTGTTTTCCTTGATTTTCTGCCATAAATATGCTGTTACCATGGCAACGCAGATTCCGACTCATCCGAAAAATATGTCTTGCACATCTTCCCACCAAGACCAACGTGTGTACCAAATTTCATGACTTTCGGTCAAAAACTGAGGAAGTAGTTCGATCCGCAAGGTGTTTCCTTGATTTTCTGCCATAAATATGCCGTTACCATGGCAACGCAGATTCCGACTCATCCGAAAAATATGTCTTGCACATCTTCCCACCAAGACCAATGTGTGTACCAAATTTCATGACTTTCGGTCAAAAACTGAGGAAGTAGTTCGATCCGCAATGTGTTTCCTTGATTTACTGCCATAAATATGCCGTTACCATGGCAACGCATATTCCGACTCATCCGAAAAATATGTCTTGCACATCTTCCCATCAAGACCAATGTGTGTACCAAATTTCATGACTTTCTGTCAAAAACTGAGGAAGTAGTTCGATCCGCAAGCTGTTTTCCTTGATTTTCTGCCATAAATATGCCGTTACCATGGCAACGCAGATTCCGACTCATCTGAAAAATATGTCTTGCACATCTTCCCACCAAGACCAATGTGTGTACCAAATTTCATGACTTTCGGTCAAAAACTGAGGAAGTAGTTTGATCCGCAAGCTGTTTTCCTTGATCTTCTGCCATAAATATGCCGTTACCATGGCAACGCAGATTCCGACTGATCCGAAAAATATGTCTTGCACATCTTCCCACCAAGACCAATGTGTGTACCAAATTTCATGACTTTCGGTCAAAAACTGAGGAAGTAGTTCGATCCGCAAGATTTGCAACAGACCGACCGCCCGCCCGCCCGCCCGCCCGACTGCCCACCCACCCGCCCGACCGCCCAACCATCGACTGATTCCAGTATATCCCCTTCAAACTTCGTTTGGCGGGGGTATAATGAATGTGCTGAATTACAAAATCATATACAGTGGTTACCATTCATTACAGGTCTATAATGGACTTACAATCTCATCAAAGAACTGTCCCTCATGTTGGTTAAACTCTTGGTCCTCTTCCTCCTCATCGTCGGAGCCATCTGCCCTTGTAGGACCAAGACTTGTGGCTGGTTTCTTAGATGGACCAAGTCTAGTGTGAAGGAGAGAAGAAAAAAAAAGAGAAAGGAAAAGAAAATATACATTGTTACGTGGCGTGGAGAAGGTTTACGGTTCACCATGTGGTTAGTCCTGAAAAGGACTATTGAGTAAGAAGAAGAAAGTGGAGAAAGTTGAGAGGAGAAGAAAAGGAAAGGCGAGATAGAAATTCAGAGAGTGTAGAAGTAATCTTTCTTGAAAGTGTGAATTCCTGAAAAGGACTCCAGGTAATTCAGCCTTCTCACCTGGTTTACAGTCCTTTTCAGGACTTCACACTTTCAAGAAAGATTACTTCTACACTCTCTGAATTTCTATCTCGCCTTTCCTTTTCTTCTCCTCTCAACTTTCTCCACTTTCTTCTTCTTACTCAATAGTCCTTTTCAGGACTAACCACATGGTGAACCGTAAACCTTCTCCACGTTATCAGTACCACCATGCAAACCTCTACCTTCAAAAATACATTGTTATGATATATCAACATTCATAATTACTGTCACCATGTATACATGTAGGTATATATATATGAATTTCACTTGGCAGCTCATGGGTTCCTATAGAAATTAGGAATATTGCAGAAGATGTATGTCTATTTTCTACCAAGTTTAAGAATAAAATACTGGAAGTAAGTAATTCACACAGGCAGTGAAAGTGGAAAGATTCTTATTTCCCCATCCCTTGAGCGTACTTCCTTTACAAGGTTTTTGAGACATTCACTCTTCAAATGCAGTTTAACAACAACTATTCAACATAAGTTTTAAAGAGGACCAATCGCCTTTAAAAATAATTGGTATACTGACAGCATGTATAAACTCAACCCCAAAACTTTTACCTGGCATCCTATGGGTTAACATGGGTTAACCTGAGTCTAACCGCCAAACCAACTCCAGACCGACTCCAAACCAACTTAATCTTGACCCTTCAATATTTTGTCAGTCTGTCACTCTGTTGTCAGTCACGTTGATGTGACCAAGATATTAAGGGGTACATGCAGAAATAAAGGACAACATTCTACCCAGAATGCATGGTGCATCAACTAGTCTACTCACAAGTGGATTTTAAGTTCATTGATAATGTACTTAAACTTGCAATACATCTCTTTAATGAAGACTGAAGTTACATTCGATGCTCCAAGAGCTCGTATTTAGAATACAACTTATTATGGCATTATGGATCATTCCATAACAGAGCAAAAATATGTATTGATAGGTGACTGGCCCCCTTTAATAAGTGTAGATCCCTACCTTGACGTTCCATGCTCAACTTCAAGTTCATCTTGCTGAAGCCTTGCCTGCTCCAAGATCTTCCTTGAAAGTCTTTCATCAACATACTGGAATGGAGTAAAGAGAAAATGAGTTCAACTTAAGGTACACTACTAATAATTAAAAGATAAATCTGGTCATGCAATTATTGTGAAAGAAAAACTGTCTTTAGTTTAGGCATGGCTTGACACTAGCAGTGGTCCGGAGGTCAAAGTTCACCCAAAATAATGTGTTGGACCACCAAATTTGAATGGTGGTCTCATGGTGTCCACCAAAAATTTTGAATCGCCGATCCTCCCAAAACAAGGAAAGAGCTCAACGCGATATTCAAATGCGCCCCACATTTTCACAAAACGTTTCCATGTTGATGATAAACAGCGAGTGATGTGCATGTGATGTGATTGTTTAAATTGCTACTTTCAAGTCTTGCATTTAATTTGAACATAAACTCGGCCATGTAAAAGTTGGTAAGACATTTAAAAAAATTGGCTTAAATTTCACTTTAATTGTAGCTCAAGCTGAAACCTCATGCCACAATTCGATCTCTAATAAAAGACAAAGTATTCTTTTATTTAATTTGATTTTTTGTTAGATTCCTGTTTCAAAAAGTTGGTTTTGGTGTCAAAATATTGAATTTCCAGAATATCCTTCCTTCTCAAATACATATAAGTCACGTGACTCACATTCGCGATCACGATAGCAGATTTTACGATAGCGATCGCGAAAATGAGTCATGTGACTATACATGTACTTGAGAATGAAGAATAATTGAAGAAATTCGATAATTTGACACCAAATCTGAATTATTGCAGCAGGATTCCAATAAAAAAATCATGTCTTTTACTGGAGAATGAATTAAGGCATGAGATTTTATATGTAGCTCTCAGCTAGAATAAAAGTGAAATTCAAGCCAATTTTTGTCTAACCAACTTTTACGTAGTAGAATTTATGTACATAGTAATTGCTAGCATCTACATGTATATCGAGGTGATAATTTAAGCTTCAATCACCACCTCCCTGATCATAGCGATCTGAGGTCCAGTTTTCTCAGGCCTCACTTTTTCGCGTCGCAAATTAATGCAGTCATTAATCAAGTGGAAATATTTTCGCGAGCTGTTAAATTCAAATCCCAACATCAGTTCGCGAAAAATAGCAGCTTTTACAGTATGTGAAAGTTAAGGGTTAAGCGCATCTCATGAAATTGAAAACAATACCGCAAACAATAATTCTCATTTGAAGAAAAAAGTGATTTATTTTACTATTTAATGTGGACCACCAAAATTGAGTGTGGTCCACCAAAAATGAAAATGAGTCAAATTTGATGGACCAACTGGACCACCAAAATTTTGAGTTAGTGTTGAGCCCTGGTTTAGGTTAAGCATTTAGGAGTAAATGTGAAGTTGATATGAGATCGCAATATCCCTGATTCTGATTCTCAGTCCAAAATCCTTTGACTTCGAGTTTGACGATTAATTTTCTTGTTTTAATATTGGAATCACTTTTAGTCCAGAATTTTGCTTTCTGTTTGGTATATATCTATATAAACATGCTAAATAAATTATTGTGGAAAACTAGAATATGAGAAATCATCATGGATCGAATATCTTGCGTTCTGCAGGCACACGCCACAACGCCCAGTGCTCGGACCTTTACTATTTTTAATCTACGTTAACGACCTACCAGACGACCACACAAGACTATAAGCAGCCGACTGTGTCATGTACTCCGACATCAAGACAACTCGACGCTACTAAACTACAGGACGACTGGAACAGACTCTCTGCATGGGTAATTTACATGGCAGATGCAACTTAATCCACATAAATGTTATGTTCTCAGAATTGCTGCTTCTAGATCTCCTATAATAACCAAGTATACTATACATGTAGGTGATAGCATTACAGGAAACCCCCTCTCACTCATACATGTATCTTGGAGTAGAGATCTCTGAAGATTTAAAGTGGGATGCACACATATCTAACATAACTTCATCTGCAAACAAAGTAAATGGATTTATCCGTAGAAACATAATATAATGTACTAAACAAACCAAATCTACAGCTTACACAACACTAGTCCGTCCAGTTGTAGAATATAATTCTAGTTTCTGGGACCCATATACAAAAGAACGGACTCATGAAATTGGTAAAGTCCAAAGAAGGGCAGCCAAAATAGTATGCAATGACTATAGGCAAACTACCAGCGCTACTGAACTTATGTAGGGATTAGGCTGGGACTTGCTTTCTATTTGAAAGAAAGTTTTGAGGGTCAGTGCTGTATATTGCACAAGACCTGGGGGGGGGGGGGGGGGCACATGGCCCTGCTGGTGTCAGACTACCTATGTCCAGCTACACGGGCCACTAGACGTACTTCAGGAAACTCCTTCATACAATACTCCACTATTAGAGGCGCGCGGCCAATATTTGAGAGACTGTCTCAATCGTCTTACCTGGATAATTCCAACTCTCTACTGTGTGGCCTTCCAAAATACCAAACTACAAAAAGTTCAAAATGCAGCTGCCCGTCTTGTGACCAAATCCACACGTTCAGTCCATACTACCCCAATACTTAAGAACCTCCACTGGCTCCCTATAGAACAACTGGCTCAGTGCCATCTACGTTGTCTTTTTGTTTAGCATTAATGACCGGTTAGATTGGCGGAATAAAACACCTAGCTTTGTGATGTAAAAGGCGTATAGCCCATTTTTTTTTACACTCAGGAAGCTAGTCCTGGCTACCCATGTACAGCTCTGTAGGCCAGTACCAGATTGATAAGCCAAGGAGCATGTACTTCTAACTTGTTAGGTGATATTGTAAAGTATACATTCTAATCTGCCGCAATAACGTCTCTGGAGTATGAGGTCATCTTAAGATGAGTGGACAAAGTCCCACATAGGCAAGGGCCTATGACTATAGTATGAGTGCCGCAACCAAGAGTACTATTATCTACTAAGACTCCAAATCCAAGGCAATAGCAAGACTCCAGTACGGCAGTAGCAGTAGCAGTAGAGCACTAATAATGCCTTAATGCAATAATGGCTGCCTAAATTAAGCAACATTGCGCACTCCCTCATCCTCCTCGTTTGGATCCTGATGGAATGTTGAGGAGTAACCAGAAGAAGAAGAATCACCACATTCCTAACAATTTTTAGACCCCTTTAACTAGCGAGTTCGGTGAAATGCCACTTCCGGATTTTGTATCTGTAATACACGTAAAACAAGTACTTGAAAACTCGCTAATAACAGCAATCTAGATTCATATTTTACCTTTTCGAACACATCTGCTGGTAGCTAAGAGGTATCTTGTTCTTTTGATGTCAATTAATTGGACAGATTTTCAGTATAATCTGAAATAAACGTGTGACAATTCCGAGAGACTTTGGAGCACTATGCGGTCGGGACTTGTACAGGGGGCCGCCATTTTGATATTTTCCCAGAATCCTCTCGGACCTCTGAGAGCCTGGGAGTCCCTTCGTGAATGAACTGATTTGATAGCTGAGAGTATGAGCTTTCATCTCGTTCCAAGATTGCTGGAATCGGCCTGAAATTGACTTTTGTTCATAGCAGAGAAGAATAAGTGTTAATTTTGAGTATATTTTTCATACTTTGGGAGGTAAAAAAACTGTTGAAAATGTCATGAAGGAGGGGGGAAACCACTTAAAAACTCATATTTTCAGAAAATTTGAAGTTTCAAGAATGCAATGGTTTATAATGTTAGTGATTTCATAATCGCGCATGGAATCGCAGTGCACTTAGAAAAAAAATAGACAAATCGGAAAAATGAAAAAAAATGGTGACTTGACTTTATTTGGAGTTGAGCCTTATATAAGTATTCTCTCTTTAACTGTTGTGGGTGTCAAATTTTTTTTATAAAAAAAGTAATATAACTACATGTACATGTAAGCCTAATGCTAGAGCAAGCCAAGAGTCAATATAGTTTTGAAATACAGTCAAACCTGTCTTAGTGGCCACCTGTCTATAGCGGTCACTTATATTGCCTCCCTGTAACAAGAAACATTTGCTTTAGAACCTGTCTATAAAGGCCACCTGTCTACAGTGGCCACTTTTTCTGTTTCCCTTGGGTGGCCTTAATAGACAGGTTTGACTGTAGTTAAATAATATAGATAGATAAATATAATATAAAGAAAGTGTTCTGCGTCGGTTTAGGTAAAATACAAATAGAAAAGACAAATATAAATAAAAAAACCGTAGAGATGTCAATTATCCGATATTTCGGGCATAGCCCTTTGTCAAGGAATGACAAATTTATTACGTGTCAAGCAAAAATAAGGGCAAATAAAAGACGCACAAAATGGTCGCGTAGAAACAAGATGTAAGAACGCCCCAGAAGTGACGTAACAATACATCAAGAGAAGAATAACGAAGAAGAGCTAAGAGAGAGAGAGAGAGAGAGAGAGAGAGAAGAAAAGAAAGAGAGGGAAAGAGGAAAGAGAAAGGGACAAGAAAAAGAAAAAGATAAGAAAAGAAAGAAAGAAAATTACGTGATGGGAAATGAGCGGAAAGAAACATTAATTCCTCTTGGTTGGAGGCAGCCAAGGCGAAAAATCATACGTTCCACTTCCTGCTTGCGTAGCTGGTCGGAGCTGAAAGAACTGCGTACTATGCACACTTCAAAGTTCTGGATGTCATGGTTGTGTGAATTAAAGTGAGCAGCCACAGGTAATCCAGTCGTATTGAGTCGTATGGACCTCAAATTTCCCATTTCCCATCACGTAAAGAAGCTGGATATGTACAGGAGCAGTCTTCCTGTGATTCCAGTCTTGGCAATTTTGTAGAGTACAGCTTCCCGCCAGACATTGTCAAAGGCACCTTCAAGGTCGATCAAGGCAGCAGCAGTGTCATTGCCCTGTTTAAATACTTTCAGCATTGGGATAGTCATACTGAGCAGAGCCTGTGTGATGTCACGTCCCTGGAGGTATGCATACTGCTGAGGTTCAAAAAAACCTCGGTCATGAAGGGCTGCCAGTAGTCTTCTGGATACAACTCTTTCATACAGTTTGCCCACGACAGAGGTAAGTCCAAGTGGGCGGTAAGATTTCTCTGTGTGGTATGACTGCTTGCCTGGCGCTGGTATGAAGATTTTGTTTTCTCTCTTCCAGTTTGGGTATCCTACCTTTCTTCCAACAAAGCTGGAACAGATGCAGGAGGAAACGTTTCATTGAGGAGCCAGCAAACTTGATCATCTTAGGGTGAATTTGGTCAGGTCCAGGGCTACTGTTGGACTTCATCTGCGAGAAAGCAGTCAGAATCTCAGCAAGAGAAAGATCCGAGTTGTAATCATCTTTTGGAGAGTTCATGTCAGTATTCAAGACATTGGTTTCTTGCTCTATAGTATTGTGGACTGACGTGTTAACCTTGTTGAACCACTCATCATCAAATCTGCCTGAAGGAGTAGTTCTGGTGACATGAACTTTCTCGAGTCTGTCAGCGATGACAGCATCACTGAAGTCGTAGTCGTCATCGTCTCTTTCAAGGGGCTGGATGGGAGCGGAGATACCTCCATTCAATAACTTGTGAATATAATTTTCCACGTCTCGGTTTTCTTTGAGCTGCTCACATTTTTCCAGTTTCCATGCCTTGAAAGCTCTCACATATTCCGACATGAAGTTTGCAACATTGCTACGGAGGTGTGCCAAATTGTTGGAGTTCTCCTTCTCTTGTATTTCTTCTTTGAGTGCTTACATATCTGGAGAACCTCTGTCATTTTGGCATTCCAGAAGGGCTTGCTGTGTTTGCAGATCTTCTTCTGTGGTATTTGTTGTCCTTCTAGTGTACATACATATTAACACAGTAAGGCATACGCAGCCAGGATTAGCTTCGTGAGTGTACGGTCATGACGGTGCGCGCTGTCGGCGACGTATAGTTTCAATTATGGTTGTATCGCGCGCCGTCGCACGCAGCCGGCATTTTACATCTACATGACAAGAGGAGGCATGGATACACAAACACTGGTGAGTTCTCGGAAATTTCTTATGCTTTCTTTTTGTATTTTTTTGTAAAAATACGTACGATCAAAAAGACATACTAGGCCTAATTCAAAAAGTTTCCCTAGGAGGAAACGCTGTGGTGAAGGACCTGTCGGTCGCGGGAGTTATCAGGAAAGTGTTATTTCAGGGCATTTTCCATGTCCTTCTAACCCCGGGCGTAATTAGATTGCTGGGGAAAAACGCCTGGCTTCATGATGTAAAAGGCATATAGCTGGCTAGGCATACGGGGATGTGCCACTCCAATGGGTAACTTTTTTGAGAGGATCGAAAAAAAAGTGATCTGCATCTACATGTATACTAGTCAAGTTACTACTGATTTCTTTCTTCTTCATTTCTGTTACCTGATAAAGTGATAGGTGAGTATGACAAAAACCGTAGTTTAAAATTGCAATAATTAATAGGATGAAAATTTGCAAACTGCTTTTTCCACGCCATAAAATAATGAAAAATGGCAGACGTGAAATCGGATGGGAAAAACAGAAAATCGAATGAAACTTCTCTTTTCTCTTAGCAAGACCTTTCCAATGATACCAAATTTATACGGGTGTTGAAAAAAAATCCAAAAGTCACCGAGTACTAGTTTAACTTAGGCCCGCCTAACTCTAGGCGGTGGAGGCGTGGACTAAGCTTAACGTGACTGAAGCCGTGAAGGTGAATTCGATTTTTTTCCATTCTGTAATTGTAAAACTGTACATAAAAACACATATATGGGACTGAACAGTGCCTTACAGAGTCATCGTCGTCTTTCCGTCTACGTTCTTTCACACGTTGAGATGCTTTGAGGGTATCTTCATTTTCTATTTGCTCGGCTAGTGATCCACTTTTGAAGACAGGGTCTCCTCTCTTTGGTCGATTTTTCTTCGTTTTCCCCATTTTTCCTAACGAGCGAAGACGAAGTCACGTGTACGTACGTGGATATATGGATGTACGGTACCGTATACCGTATGCTATGCCGTATGCGTAGCCCGTACCGTACGTGGTATACCGGTACAGTAATATTAGCGCCATCATATCTGCATGCAACACGCGGATCAATGATCAGTCACCATAATTTGCCCATTCATTTGACGATCAAGACATTGCAACATATTGTGAAGAAAAGACGGTCGACCCACGTCCACTGCACTGGCACTAAGTAACTGAGTTACTTTGTTAGAATAGACGGGAAAAGCTGCATCTTCCGAGTTCCGTACATCAGAGAAAGAGAGGGGGTAAATATTCGGCAATATATTCAGAAGGTAGAGATTTAACTGTGCTAGCTTGGATCGAGTAGATCTTACAGTAGAAACTAGAAATAGAATTTAAATTTTAAGAACTGTCGATCAAGTCATATTTTCATGCCAAGCCTGGCTTGGCAATGTGTGTGTGTGTGTGTAATGGGGTTTTTACAGACGTGTATCAATCAGATATGATTATTTACGTCTGGGACCGACCTTTAAGTGAAGTTTAAGTTTAACATCACCATCCGAAAGACGTGACTCAGTCTCGAACCTGGGTCCGCTGAATCAGTTTGTAATAACTTCCACTGCACTGGTAGCTGGATTACAGCCTAGTACTGGTACTAGTAGTAGTAGTACAGGCGCACGCCACAACGCCCAGGGGGTCGTTTCATCAAATCAACTCCATGACATATCTCTTGTCGGCGATCTACGGAAATGTCATGGACCTGACAAACTGTTTCACGAAGACATGATAAACGACTGTAACTCAATGATATCGATACTCACCGGCGAAAAAACATAGTCTTTATCACAATCCATTTATCGTCAATTACCCAAACAGATTTTGAGGCTCATTTTTCCCCAAACTATTCCAAAATGTAACAAATGGCAGCGAAGATGAATGCTTGTGATACAAACATCCTGTTAATTTACATGAAAAGATGTGTTTCTTATGGCATCTTAGAATTTATAAAATTGAGAAAACTCGAGGAGGCTTTTGCGATGTACGAATCTAGATTTGTAGGTAAGACATGTAAGAGGGTACCGTAATTGACTTACGGAAAGAAGACCCAAATCGTGTTCATTTTAGAGAAAATGATTAAATTAAGATATATGGCTTAACTTTAAATATTTATTCATTAAAAGATACATATAATATCATTCATATCAAAGCATTGCATGAAAACGAAAAAAAAGCGAAAATACATACATGATAAATTGTCGTCGTTCACATGGGTCTGTATATACAAGACTGTTCCGTTTTCGATGCTGATTCTATGGTAGACGGATGTGGGTAATTTTAATATTAATCTCATTTACTTGTTGGGGGGTCAAGAAGCCATAAGAACATATTGTTCGTCTGTACAATATTATAATACGGACATTAGTAATACTATCTGGTAACAGTCAGACCGCAGGTCGTATGCAAATGAGCAAAAATCGCTCATTTTATTTCCAGTGCCCGAAATGGACTCTCTCCCTGCACCCAGTCGGCTGTATCGCATGGTCCTCTTTAAAGTTATGTTTTTAAATAAATATAAATGCTATGCTCATTTGACTTTCTGCAAAAATAAATGAATAGTTTACCAACACAGGGATATTTTGTTTTAGTCAGAATTTTAGTCAGAATTTTAGAAATAAGTTGTTTAAAATAACTGATGAAATAGTCATACAAAAGCCTTTTTTCACAAGATTTCAAGTTGTTAAAAGACAAATAAAAAGTATATGAGCCGCCATCAAGTATGGAAGCGCTGGAATCTCATCTTTTTCATCGTTACATTCAAAACATCCATAGATTTATGACAGAGTCGGGATCCAGCAATATTCAGCCGCAGATCATCCGTTGTCAAGACCATGGTCAAGACCATAGAATCTTAGCCCTGTGATTGGCAAGCAAGCCATCTGTAACCAAGTGCGCGTTGAATGAAACAATGCGCAACCTGTTGCTTCATCCTTGCGCAAACATGCGCATAGCTGTTGCCAGGCTGTGAGAAAACATCTTGCGTGGTGGTAACCAATCGGAATGCTGGAATTGACTTTTTTAAAGACAAAGTGTGTACATTGGTTACATATTGCTGGATCCTGACCCTGTCATGAAGTGCACATTAATGTTATTTCAATCTTTGGAAAGTACAGAAAATGCCCTTTACGTTCATGTCAAATTTGCCCTGGCTCACAATAAAACTATGGTAGTTTTGGCCAGATTTATATTTCATTTCATTTCCATTTTTTGTCATAAAAGTAACACCATTTTTTTACCAATTTCGTCTTTTATTTTGAAAACAACAAAAGCATGTCACAAATCTCTGATCCCTCTTCTTTTATTTGATGCATAGCTCATGGCAATTGGTGAATGATAAGTAGTCTATTTAATAGTTTGCAAATGAGATGTTCCTGGCTGTTCTTGCTCATTATGTATTCATAGTCAGGCAGAACTGGAAATAAAATAGCGCGCTTTTTGGGGACCTGCGGATTGGCTGGTAAAGGAATGATAAAGGATAGTGCTTGGAGATCAGGAAATAAATTTATGTTCTCTTAGTTTACATTTGTTATTTTTTCGCAGCCCATAGACACAAGCTGGCTTGTGATGGCGTTCTAAAAGGATATGACAGGTCTGGAGTACCGACAAGTCACTTGTCAGCGAAGTTGTCGCTGGTCTTGGCAAAGACAGCTTTGTGAAACCCTTAGCGGACAAGTTGAGCGACAGTGTCGAGATGTCGCTGATCTTGTCGTTATGACGGTTTGATGAAACGACCCCCAGTTATCCAAAAGGCCATGCTGCCAAGTTTTGTCTTGAAATAAGTGGGGGTAAAAAATGTTGAAATCGAAAATTTGTCATGCATTGTCTGACGACTTACATGTCCATGCCTACCCTGAGTCTGAGCTGAGATGAGATTTCATATGTCTGTCATGTCTGTTGACTTTGTATTTCAATCATTATTTTTACATGAAATTACAGGGCTGCCAACATTGGATATATAGACTGAAAAATCAGTCTATTTCGTTTGGGGATATGCTCCGGTCAGACTACGTGTGGTTTCGCGGAATCCCTCTCCCATGTCTCCTACTAGTACTAGCCTCAAAGTCAAAAAATATTTTTAAACTCCAAACAGACAGATTTTTCTGTTTACATTACCTGGATAATACTAGTTGAGAGTGAGATTATACAAGAACCGAAGCGCGAGGAAGCGAAACGACCAAGCCCGACCGAGCAAGCGAGGGAGTGTGGGACTGAGGGGGGCGTCCCCCCTCCCACGGTGTGGAGCATTTTTGTTTTTCAAGGTAAAATTGTGTGATCTGGTGCATACCGTAATGTCACCAGACGTGGCGCACCCTACAGCTTCATTGCTGCAACGCCATGAACACCCTACGTCAACTGCCCTAAGCCCCTAGTCTCTCCGGAGCGTAAAATGGATGCGATTGGCTAGCAGTAGCACTGTAGCAGTTATTTTACCAAAATGAATAAGGAACAACTTAGACAGAAATAACCATCTGTTATGGGGAAATCTTTAATATTTCTGACATTTCTCAACCTTCCCCATACTCCATAGACAGAAAAATCTGTCTGTTTGGAGGAGTTTTATAACATTTGTTTATTTTTGAGGCTCTCCTCCAAGACAGACGGAAGCCTCCCATTAGTCACTGTAGTCGAGTACCTCTCCGCGGGCCTTAAGCACTAGCTCTATGGCCAAAAGTATGAGGTACCTCACCCTACACGTTTATTCCTAATTAGAAGTCGTAGATCGACATAAATTAACTTATATATATATATAGTAAAACTAATGTATACTAAATATAGTGCGCTCACCTGATTTTTGAAATAATCCAAAATTAATCCAAAATTAACCCCGTATTGACATGTTGTCAGCGGGGTTATTGCAAATACTAGTATAGTGAACGCACGTGCGCGTACGTAGGTCCCAGCTTAGCTGCGGAGCTCCTGACTCAAATGCAGTCAAAGCTGATAAATTTGTTGTTTCATCGTATTTCGGTAAAAATATTACAAATACCACGTAAGATAATCTCGCAAACCTTACTTAAAATGCAATAAAAAATAAATTTGCGTGGAGGATGAATTTTACGATTTGAATATTTTCTGATGTAAAAAGGGCGAGAATATTATATCACGGACAATCGCGAACGATCTTTTCTCCCCTGTTGAAGCACTACTGCGCATGCGCAATGGTGATTGGGTTTTCGAGAGACCAACACTGAGAAAAGATCGTTTGTGACATTCTATCGCATTTTCTTTTGCCAAAGAAATATTGAAAACGTACATGTACGTATTATCACTCCGATTGCAAGTTTTTTTAATTTTCATGTAAGTATGAGTAGAGCTGGTGATTTTATGTGATGTGGTATTTGTGATATTTTAATTGAACTTTGGTCAAAGCAAAAGTAATGCACAAGGGTGTATAGCTCGTCCGCGATGAGCCGAATATTTCTAGCACCATAGGAAAGCACATAGCGAAGCACATAGCGATAGACCCCAATGGGAGTGGCTGGGGCAGACTTCGGTCTATGTAGGAGAGGGATTCCGCGAAGCCAGATGTTGTCTCAGCGGAGCATATCCCCGAACGAAATAGACTGATTTTTCGGTCTACCTTCCCCATAGACAGACGGTACGACCGTATATCACCAACACGGTGTCCGAACAGCCGACCTATGCTTAGGTCGGAATACACCACCCTAGTAAAGCATGACTTTTACATTATCTCAGGTGGAAGATGTTCAAGAGAGTAGAGTGTAGAATATAAAAGAGAGTATAAGTACAGTGTAACCTCTCTATAAAGACCACTCAAGGAAGACAAGAAAAGTAGTCTTTATGAGCAGGTGGTCTTCATGGACAGGTTCCTTTAATACACATTTCAATGATGTTCAAGGGAAACGAAAATTGTGGTCTTTATAGACTGTTGGTCTTTCTATACAGGTGGTCGCTAAAGCAGGTTTGACTGTAATTCAGAACATGGCAGCACTCATTTGAATGACCCAGTGTCATTAATTTATCATAATGATGTTGCTTGAATAAGATGTTTTGGAATGGCTGTTCTGTTCTGAATAGATTACTGATACAGTATGCAGATTTCATGATCTTGGGAAATCTACCCTGATACCAAGTTGGGTTTAACCCATTGAATACTGAATTTTGTCACTCCCATAGGCATAATATTGGAGCCACCCGCACCTACTACTAGTACTTTTTATTATTTTTGTTAAAATCATCATCATTACTATATAATTATTATTTTCCCCTCTTTTGACCTTTGTATTCAGCCATGGCACGAGGGCAACAGAAGATTCAGTCTCAGCAGAAGAGGGCTAAGGAGATGGAGAAGAAGAAGAAAGCTCAAAGTGGAATGGACTCCAAGGCGGCTGGCCAGAAGGCCCTGACATACAAGTGCTCAGTTTGTATGGTTGGTGTTACAATTTTGATCACATATTTGTCAATTCTCCTATATGTAGCTGTTATTAGCTGATATTAGCTCTCAGTAGTCAGTACAGATATGAGGGGCTGAGGTGCTGGGACACAGACTTCCCCGTTAATTTTGTCAGTGTCTCTTGTTGTGGAGCTGCATAGTATGTGATAGGGAGGAAATATCAATCTAATTTCACATTTAGGACGTGTCAAATGTGGGAAAGGCTTGTTCACCTATTGGTTGCATTATGAAAGAAAGAAAGTGCCTCCAAATTATTTTGAATCATATAGAAATTAGGAATGATTTCGTATTTTAAGATTTTTAATCATGAAAGTTATAACAAATTGACTCAGACCCAATCATAATCAGAGAAAACAGTGCATACAGATATATAGGGGTATGGGATTACACGCAGATTTGCCATCAAATAGATCAAAATTTGTTCCAAAATTTAAATGTACATGGACATGTACTTATAGACATGTTTGAAATGTGAAGGCATTGTAAGAGCATTCCTTTACAATACTTGTGACCATGCTGCATGTGACATTGATTAATTGGTATTCTTTCACATGGAAATACAAGAAACAAGTATGTTCTCAAATTATTTTGTGCCTTTTTCAAAACACATGCTTCTATTCATCCATTGCATACATGTACCTTATAATCCTTGTATTAGCCTATATGGGGAATGAGCGAATACAGTAGTGAATGGGTAACTTATAGGACCTATAAAAGGTACATGTTGATCTTTGATGATGTGTATTGTTCTGTACATCAATAAATTTACAACCATTTGATCTGAATATGTGTCATATATTTTTAAATATTTTTTGTAATTATTTTATTTTGCTTGCTAAGCCCCACCCCTGAAAAATCCTTTGGAGTCTGATTCTTCACATGACATCATCAGTCAATCATCAGTCACCTAAAACAGCCAAGCAATAGACACTGGTATGTACCTATCCCTCAGTTTAGCACCTGCTCACAATAGCAGCACAATACCAACTCATAAACTCTCAATCACAATAGCAGATGCTATGTCAGAAATGCTCCAGCATCACAGGAAAAGAAAGGTACTGAAAAATCTGTTGTATGAAAACTCCTTCTATTCTTTTTCAGTGTTTGTCTCTTCTCTATGTTTTTGTAGACCCAGATGCCTGACCCTAAGACGTACAAGCAGCACTTTGAGAACAAACATCCCAAGTCCCCCTCTCCCACCTGAACTCAAAGAAGCATAAGAACCCATCTGTTCATCATCAAGGTAAATTCCACTGTTGGTCTACTTCGTTATGGAACGGTCCTACTTCGTTATGGAACGGTCCTACTTCGTTATGGAACGGTCCTACTTAAAGCCCCAAAATGCTGAAAAGAGCTGATTGCCGAAAAACTAGCAACAAATCCAGAGCTGCCATGAGCAGGTGGTCTTCATGGACTTGTTCTAGGTCTTTTTCTTTTCTTTTCTTTCTTTTTTTTTAAAAGAAATTTGCATGGGAAAATTACTTTCAGGGCTTATAAAAAGTCGCAAAACATCAATGAGACAACTGGTGGCTCTTTTCTGCTTTTAATACATGATTACAGTCTCTTTTGGGCTACTGTTTTTGTTTTGTATTATTTATTTTGTTTGTTTGTTTGTTTGTTTGTTGTTTTGTTGTTGTTGGTTTTTTTTGGGGGGGTGTGGGCTGCTTTGGCTTTTAGTAGGACCCTACTGTGTATTTGGACAACTAATCCCTGGACAATTACTCTCCAGGACAATTACCTACCCACCCAGTAGTTTTCCTGGGATAATTGCGGGGGGGGGGGGGGGGGGGGGGGGGGGGGGGGGGGCAGTCCTGGTAATTATCCTGGGGGTTATTATCAGAGGGTTATTGTCCAGGGGGTAGCGGTGCTAGAATCCCTTACTTGAATGTAAGCATGCATGGCAGTTGTTTTTGGAAGATCAGCATGTAGATATTTTAAATTAGGAAAATGATATTCAGAAATGCATAAACCGTAAAAAGGCTGGGGGTAACAGGATTATACATTAACTAGCTGTGCATTTTTGGGGGGCACTTTATATGCTGAGGCATGCTGATACATGCCATTGACATGACATTGCTTTTGAATCAATAGAGTTGATTTGACAAAAGGGTAAACCATTCTATCAGATCTAGTACATGTATGCAGGAAGTGGATGATTTAAACAAAAATGACATTGCTTCCTGTTTATTGATTGCTCGATAAAACTGAAAAAGGATGTAAAATTCATGCTTAAAGAGGGCTTAGAGATGACATCCTGCGAAAACCTCTTGTACATGACTTTAATTTTTAAATGCCACTGCAGTGTTGATATCAAAGAGCTCTACGGTAGCTATTGTTTTTCTATTATTACAGTCTATATATTTATGAAAAAGGATAAAATTTGTTGGTGATGATAGTCAAAATTGACTGATTGCCATTACATGTATAACACAAACCAACAACAACCCATAACATGAGAAATACCATAAGGATCTTATTAATGTGTAAGAGGAAAATGGTCACATAAACGTAAAACTGCAAAATTTGGGGCAGTTGGTCATTTGAGGGGTGCTATCATGGTTTACATTCTAAACAGAGAGCTGCTTTCGTTAAGCTTTCTTTATGCCATTATTGACAAAAATGTAATATAATTTGCATAAATTATGATAACTGACAAAAATAACGGTTTTCATTCATAAGAATTGACGATGCAGTCTCTTTCATCAGGAAGTTTTGGAACTTTGGAAGTCAAGTGTATAAATTTGGGGCAACAACAACAACAACATTTGAGGGGTGTTATCATGCATCATATCTCCCCCCCCCCCCCCCTCTCTGTCTTTAATAATGATAAACAGTAAACTTGTAATAATTAATCAGTACTCCTGCACTTTATACACAGTGCAGGTGTTTTTTAATCACCATAATTTCTTTCCTCTTACATTTTGTATTCAGGAAACGAAGTGATCTTTGAGCAAGATGGGGTCTGTGATTATTCACTGCATGCTAACGTTGTAGAAGAAAAACAATGCATTCATCAATAACACTATAGAGTGACAAGAAGAGATCGATAGAGACAGAGAGAGAGAGAGTGAGAGGATGAGTGAAAGAGAGAGAGAGAGAGAGAGGGAGAGGGAGAAAACCCTGCAAGAGCGGGAAGCCAGTTTGATTCTTCAAGACAAGTTCACCTAGGGCTGCATAGAGAAAGACGATGTGCTTCCACGTTTATACCCCCACATTGAAGATAACACGTATGGGACCAACCATTGTAAATAGACCACAATCGTACACAAGGACATGGCCAGCAAGAAAGATTCAAGGATTGGCATGACAGACCTGCGAACTCCATGAAACCGTATTTAAGCTTGGAAAGCTCTCTTTGTTGGAAAAACATTACAGTAGTCTCAGGAACAGTAAGTTTGTGAGTATCACATATCGAGGAAAGCACATTGGGGATGCCTTTTTTGTTTATGCAGCAGATGGTTCATGCAAAGTATCGATGTACATGTACATGTACAGTAGTATAATACGATACCATAGTTCTAGAAAAGTGTATTGATACAGGCTTGCATTGTTTCTTTTAAAAATGAAAAAAATGATGAAGTTTATAATATGAAGTTGGGTTCTGGTCATGCAATTAATTACATGGTGAAAGGAACTGCCTGGAATCAATTAGGAAAGGTTCATCATGTACAGTCAACCTCGCTTAATTCGACGTCGCATGTGTCGAATAGTCGCTCAAGTCGATGAAAATAAAAAGTCCCAATTTATCCTCATAGACTTATGTGTGTTAATCCTTTGTACAAGTCGATTTTGTAGGTCGAATACTCGCCTATATCGATCAAATTCTCAGAACAATACCATGAAAAAACATTAAATTTACACAGCACAAGTTGAACTAGACGGCGATATGAAATCAATCACTGTCCAAACTGCCACACGCCGATTTTGTTTACAAAAATTCCGCGACTTCCTGGCGCGATCTCCGCTCCTCTCTCGCGCTCTCATGTGAAGAACAAAATGTCATGTAATAGTCATGTTTGCACAGCCGGCTGGCCGGACGTACGCCGTACCTGCATGCACTGCATGCAGTTTTATTGCCTTCATTGCCATGTGCATATAAATGCATGTAAGGGAGGATTTAATACATTTAAATTAATCACTGGGCGTGTCTGGTTTTATTCTTTATTGTCCAACTTGTAACAGGATTGTAAAGTAATATACTGGGTACATGAAAGGTATTTTCTCGATGTCGGCACAATATAAATCATGGTATATTATGTGATGAGAACTCCCAATCGATCAAACCGCCGGGCCACCGGCCACAGTCTGCACCGCGGCGTCCCCGTGTTATATAAATACACGCGTACATGTAAGTCAGATTTTCTTCGACTGCCGCACAAGTCGAAAATCGTCTTTGTCGACGCATTTCACTCAGTCCCGTAATGATCGACTTAGGCGAGGTTGACTGTATATCGTCCTTGGAAATCGGTATACACTGTCAGGTTTTGGAATCATCAAAATGATAAGAAATTGATTTAGTCTTGCTAAAAGTTTGATGCACGTCATCCAGAAATGTGTACATGTGACTACATGCATATACCATGTGGCATGAAAGTTTGGTCAATACATGTCAGTTAATATGAGGACATTTGAAGAGCAATCTTTTTCCGGAGACATTTCTTCCATGATATTCTTCTACACTGACATAGAAAAGAATGAGAAAGCTGACAACTTAATTTTTACCTTTACCAGAACCTTCTGTTTAAAGTCAGTGGCCCTTGTTTGATCCTAAATTTGAGTTACATTAGAGCTACACTTTGAGAAGAAAGTAAATCTGAATCCTTAATAAAGCAATAGATTGGTTGCTTGGACCAACAAAATACAAAGAAATGAGCAAAAACTTGCTTGAAAGAAATCACATTCACTGAAACTCTGTGGTTTAGTATGTGACTCCTGGGCCCTGTTTCATAAAACTTGTTATCAATAACAACTGCCCAATTTCTATGACAAAATTTGCTCTCAGCCAATCAGATTCAAGGATTTTAGTAGCTTATAACTATTATTGTAACTTGTTATTGATAACAAGTTTTATGAAACGGGACCCTGATGCAAGTATTTCAGTAGCTTATAACTGTTATTGTAACTTGTTATTGACAACAAGCTTTATGAAACGGGGGCCCTGTGCTGGAGGACTACAGGCGCATGTAGCTTAATTTCCCCATCTTTAGTCACACCGCCGAACCAACGCCAAACCGGCTATGTGGGGCAATGTAATTGTGTATTCGGCCTTTTATCGGTCTGGTGTCGGTTTCATTGGTGTGACTGGGGTATAGCTCATTAATCAGCTTTTCTACGTTTTCTACCATATTAGTTTGGCAGATATGCCATTTATTTGTAGTCTTTGAACATTCAGTGTAAGTTTGGTTTGAATCTGTGAGATTTAATTTTCTGTCTCTTCCGGAAGCCCGGCCACGATTGCCTTCAATTGTATATATAGTACAAAAAAAGCATGAAAATATGTAAGATTTATTCATGACTATCGATGAACTACTGTCTCCTACTTGCCATCTTGAGATGTTGGGTTTGTTTTGTTCTGCTGTTCCAAGCTACAAATAATTTCTGCTCACAATCATGATTTTCAGATGATCTTTTTTGGAAGCTGTATTATGTTTTATGATGTACATGTCATTTGTCATGCAATTAAAGCTTTAATGAAAATTATAAATGGGTACGTCCATGTATGCAGGTATATTCGCTTGATATTGTATTGTCTCAGAGAATATACAATTTACTTTTCTTGCCCCCATTATGGCCTGTGCTCATCTGTAGAAATCCTTCTTTTGTAAAGTGTTAAAAGAAAATGATTAGTAGTAAGCAAATTTTGCATTTCAATATTATGCATAAAAAGTCATTTTTACGGCATCATTTTGTGCTTTACCATGAGTCTTTTTGCATATTATTCATGTACATTGTCGCTAGGTTTCAAGTTGTACATCTTTTTGTGTAAGACGAATGCCATTAAAGCTATTGACATACATGTAGGTAGGTTGGAAATTGCAAGTGTAATAATAATAATAGTAACTGTTTCGTGTAAAGTGCTTTTCCATTAACGACCAAAGCTACATGTATTATTACTATGGTCACTGGATTCAATTACGATTCTGCACATTACAGTGCACATGCCCCACTCCCTGGGGAGCATTCTAGCTAGTTGCCTTTTTGTTGGCGTGTAATAAGTAATTTTGCAATTGCATGTAGATGCTTGTCTACATTGGTACAGCCCCGGAAGAAATTATTAGACCAAGCTTCTGTAATAAAGGTACTATAATATGCAAACAAAATCATAAAAATGATTTGTCTTTGTATTTCATTGAATTAGTACCAAATTCCAGCAATTATACCTTGCTTTTATGATATTTTATTTCCTTCTTCCCACAAAAATAACACTATCAGTAACCATTTTTGGTCTAATAATTTTATCCATGGCTGTATACATGTAGGATACAGATTCAGCATTTTTCTACAGAACATAGATCAAGATTTAGGGGTTTAACCCATCAGATACAGTTTCATTTCCTTCTAACATGTATTTCCAATGGTATCATCTTAGATTAGTATTCATTAAAGGTACGAAAGGCTGTCTTTCACATGTAAAACTAGAAAATGAGTCTTGGTTTGAGTTCATGCAAGGACTTGTGACCTAGCTGTTTTCAATTTGTCTGACCTGCAAAACAACTTTAGACGTTTGCATAGTGAGGAAATGCCAATTCTTGAACACGTAAAGATGCTCATGTATGATGCTCTAATTCTGCAATACATCGTACATGTGAGAAGAAGTTTGTAGTGTGATTTTTCCCTCTTGGCTTGTCTGTAATATTGTGTTTTACAGTTATTGAAGAGGAGAAACTGACATTTATGTGTGCATTTATTCAGGATTCATATATTAGATATATGTATCTTACTGTTTAACATGTAATAGTGTCACTTGTTTTTGCAGGTTTTCCAGTCCCCTTTAAGATTGCATGCAGCTAAAAAAAATTGTATGTTGAAAGTTTGAAGTTGAAATTTTATCTCCTAAATATTTTTGACTGTCAAACTAATTTCAAGATAATTAGAATTTTGAAGGTATGTAATATGATGTTTAATCCAGCCTGTTTCCATTGATATGATGCGTTTTGATGATCTCAATTTGATAAGTTGCTCAAGTGTTTTGCTTTTTGATATCACTGTCATTTATCCTTTCAATATAAGGCTAGATGGTAGATTACCAATGGTATACAAATGTATGTGGCATATTTGTAGTTTTAACTGTGTTGATGATAATCAATAATTTACCAGTTGTGTCTATAATATGTAACAGCTGTCTCCTGTCCCAATTTAGGTACATAGTGCATATTATACAGGAGGTAATAGTATTCATCTCATGCATGTCTTGTATGACTCTTCTGTACACAAATCCAATTTTACTTGTCTGCTTTAATCCTTAAAGGCATTAAATCATATCTTTTAAACATGGAGTTTGACAATAACAGCCTTCTTGTTCTCAAAATATATTATAGGGAAAGTGATTGTATGGTTAAGTACATACTTTAAGAATTGAAATTATATTTGTTATACGTGTACATGTTATGCTTTAGTGGCTCTAATGCCTGCTACTTTGTATTTGACATTTTGTTTTTATTTATATCACAACAATGCTGTCTTTGCCAGAAAATTACATAGGGTATTTCTGTCATCTATGCTAAAACCTAGGTGCCAAGCACCAACACATATTTTGCTCTGTATATAGGGGTTCCATATTGCAATACTATATTCGAAATATGAGCGTCAAATGTTAATTCTATCAAAAGTTACTGCAAGTTGAAATACAGTACACTTAATTTGAATACCACATTACAACAATTGTGAGTAGGCTAGTAAGCACCCGTACGCGCTCGCACAAATTAGGACCCGCACGGAACTGAAGTCCGAGTTGGGTTTTTAGGTTTTCTTTTATTTTGTTTATACTTTTAACCAGTAAACCACAGAAGGTCAGGTAAAGTGTTTAGAGATTAACTTTATACATTCTAGATGTACACAAATTATTTTTTTCAGGTGATTGGTACACTTAAAAGTTTATAGTTTGAATATTTACATGATACATGTAGTTATAATAATGTTTTTGTGGCTCTAGTCCGAGTCCAGTGTAATTGATATTTTGTTTTATTTATATCACAACGATGCTGTTTTTGCCAAAGAGATACAGAGGGCATTCTGCCACCTTTGCTAAAACTCATACACAATGCAAAATATACATGTACTCTTCTTTGTGAGGGGTTTAGTCATGGTATTTCAAAATGTTTTAAGGGAAATTAAAACAAAACGGTTGTTTACCTTTCAGTTCAAGTTGTTGTTATGGTAAAGTTGGATGTGCACCATTCCAGCTTATCTCCAGGTCAGTTGCTACTTTCATTGTAGTTTTCATACCCTGTATTCGCACCACTAACTGAAAGAAGGCCGCAGGTGTTCATTTTGTCATTACCAACTTTCTTTTTTTTTTAAGGAGGATTTTATCAGCCTTATTATATCCCAGTTTCTTTCTTCTGTCCTATTATCATCACTGATGCATCTAAATTGTCATGTTTTCAGTTATGATAGTGAATGACTTTCCCTGAAAGACTTGGCTCATAGAAATGAGCTTGTTATAATTATCTGGAAGTTGTATGATGATTTTGCTTTTGTGGAATAAGGATGTAAATTTCGACTTTTTGACAAGTATGACAAAATACAGCCAACTTTGGCCCACCAGCTTCTGTTGTGTGAATTTCATTTATTGTGAGTGAAGGTTGTTTGTTTTGCCAAATTCCATCATTATTTTTCTTTTATTACCATTTCAGTTCTGATCCATGTGATTGCTGGAACTTCCCTGTCTTTCTCTTTATCTTGATTTCCTTTCATATTTTGTTATTTGCTAAAATACATAACTCCTCTGTGTTCTATCTCCCCCCCCCCCCCCCCTTCTCTCTCTTTCTCTTCCGGCTCTCTCTCTCCCTCCCTCTCTTTCTCCCTTCCCTCTGTGATTTTTATGAGACTGATTGATTGGTTGGTCGGTTATTTTATTTATTGGTTTGATGGTTGTTTGATTAACGACTGATTGGTATAGTGACCAATGATTGGTTAGTTCATTGATTAATTTGTTGGTGTGTGTTGATTGTTTTGATGCTTAGCCTAGTTGATTGGTTGGGTGATTGACCAGTTGATTGATTTAATTTATGATTGGTATATCGACTGAATGATTAGTTGGTATTATTGTTCAATTGAATACTTGATTGATTTGGTTTGTTGGTTGATCTAGTGATTGATGGATGAATGGAAAATTGATTGGATGATTGGTTGGTTGGTTGGTTGATAACTTAATTGGTCGATTAGTTGATTTGCTTGATTGATTGATTGAAATTTTGTTGGATCATATCAGGTAGCCCAGGAAAAAGAATCATTAAGATGGCTGAGACCCATTTATTTTATGCCGGATTTTATGAGGATTGGCCCATTTGCAACTACAGCAAATTGATCCTATATAAAAGCGATAATTGACAATATAGTGTTTCAATTCAATATTAACGTAGGCCTACAGTGTACATGTAGAAAAACTATTACGTTATATACACTCAACTAAAAAAGTAAGTACCCCCCTAGCATTTTTGGATATATCTCAAAAAGTATTTTACCGATTTTCATAATTCAAACGGGAATGGATAGGAAATTTTATTACTCATAACATGAATGGCATATCATTGCCAACAGATATCATTAGGCCTATTGGTGTGAAAAAATGCATTTTATGTCAAAATGCATGGGGAAAAAAGTTGCACTTAATAGGGGTTAAGGTTATATGAAGCATATTGTGTACATTTCCTATGCAAGTTAGCAAATGACCTTTTTAAATTGTAATGTAATTCTCAGGAATTTCTTCAGGTACAATATGCTTCCCTATTAAACTGTATGCTCATGAAAAGAAAGAGATAGAGAAATATGCAATAAACCATGCTTAAAAGTTCAGAATCATTAGTGATTGTTTGATTATTTGTGTAAAAGTCAATGCAAATCACTAAAGTGCAACTTTTTTTCCGTGCATTTTGACATAAAATGCATTTTCACACCAATAATGATATCTGGTGGCAATGATATGTCATTCATGTTATGAGTAATAAAATTCCCTATCCATTCCCGTTTGAATTATGAAAATCGGTAAAATACTTTGAGCGTATATCCAAAAATGCTAGGGGGAACTTACTTTTTTGGTTGAGTGTATAATATACTTGTACTCGGGGAAAATTGTTCAAATGAAGCAAGCAAAGCAATATTGTGCATTTGTTGGGGAAAATATGTATGTTTTTGAGCTATTCTTCAGAAACGGTTACTTTGCAAGTTTAGCGCATTGCCTCCAGTTACCAATAAAATTATTTTAAAAATGACTTTATCTAGCCACTTATGCGTACCTCAAATGATTTAGGAGAAGCTATAAATAATTCTAAACATAACATTTCGATGGCGTGGGTTCGAATCCTACCGCTGCCACCAGTTGTAGCGCTATAAAACGAACGGTTTTAACTTAGAAAATAATCTATCCTCGAACTTAAGAATCATATGAAGATGGGAGATAACTTAATGTAGAGAGAGCTCAGGAGACACAAGAAAGACGAACTGATCACGAATATGTCTGGTAGTGCTCTGATTGTTCACTTGGGGCTTTGCCCAAAATCTACAGAACATAATTTACATAGTGTATATTTAAATATTCAAATGATAGATCAACAATACCAATATGGAGGAGTCTTAACAAAAATGGGGAAATCCAATTCAATAAATGAACCAATAGGGAAAGAAGGGGGTGAGGTGGAAAGTAGGTTGGGATGATCACATTAGAATGGGAGCTGTCTGAGCTCAACTTAGGAATCAGGTGTGGAATGGAATGAATGACGCACCTGAATAGAGAAGGAATAAAGGTGCCAAAACTGAAAAAGAGGAAATAGAGTGATGGTGGTGGTGGTGACAACTAAATATCATTAACTAAACTGAATTAATTCCAGACTGCAAGGCTGTGCTGAAAAGAAAACTAATGTAAATTAATTCAAGGTCAAGACAGACAACAGGAGAGTAGACAAACAACATTTAGAGCAAAGTAAATGATGACAAAATAACAGTCTTACACTAATTTTCTGGGGGGAAAACATTATTTATTATTTTCCCCGTTTAGTGTAGAAATTCGTTTTGATGAGCTTCATGAGAAGAAGATCAAAAGAATTACCCCTCATCATTTGGAGAGTTTGGCAACCTGGGTTCAATCTCTAGTCACGCAAACACATATTTCCTCATTCTTGTATTCTACATACGGCCTGTTCTAAATAATCATATTTTTGATTATCCGTGGATTTATATCTGGATGACCATATTAGTTTATATTGATCAGCATATCATGATTTGCCTATTGTTGATAAAGGCCTATCTAAGAAATAAAATATAGGACCTTTTCCTTTACATGTCAAGAAATCCCATGAGAATTTCCGAAAGTCAGTACATGTATAATAGTTTCCTGATCAATGTCTTTCCTGGTCATTTGTTGATCGTTTAGTTTCAGGTGTTAGAAAATAATCCTGTTCAATGTATATTTGTATGTTACCCTTCATATGTATTGTAACTATAGGGCAGTGATTATGAACTTCCAAAACTTAACTGGACCAAAGCAAAGATTTTATAGGTTTAGCGCCATCTATCGTCCGAGGTAAGCTAACTCGTCAGCTTTCGGTGATTTTTTTATTGAGTGAACTTAATACTTGTCGTCAAATTATGCCCGTGATGGAACATAAACGAAAAGCAGAAGAAGGTGCTTTAGTAGCAGTAAAAAGACAAAAACATCATGAACTTGTGGCTGCAAGTAATCAACAAAATGCCTTAATGCAATCGGTAAGGAAATACTTTGACAGTCATTTTTCTGTTCTGTTACAAAGCCAAAGGCCTGTGATTCATGTAGATGAATGGTTATAAAAAGGTAGGCGATTTTCGGTCAGACTGTAATGTGTTGGCATGTGTTGGGGCTGTGGAAATTAAAGGGAAAGTCTTTTATATATTACCTTTATTACCGGATCTACTGGAAAAGTGCAGTTACTTTTGCAGTCGAGTTTCCAGGTCTATCTTCTCTTTTCTATCTCTCTCTAGCTATCTTCTTCTTCTGCTCTCAAACTAAAAAAGTACAGTCCACCATCGGGTGTATCATGTGTATTGTCCACTCTGATAAGTCTTCCAAATACGCTTCAAAAATGTTGACATTAATCTCTGATACTAGATCTAACTAAAAATAGAGATGGTTTCCTAAATAGGAAACAGTCTCCAACTAGTCCCAAGACCAAAATTGGCAGTGCACCTCTAACGTCCGTGCGCATTGACTCGCCACCGTTGTTAACTCGCCACTCACCTGTCACTTACTGTCAGAACTCGTCCTCTAAAAATTATCTGCATCGCTTCAGACTTTCATGACTTTGTTGTGGCTACATTGAATAGGTCAAAATATATTCTTCTGCCGTTGGAAGTCTCTTGTAAGATCCGGCGCATGAATAAGAGTTGGGCGCGATCAAAGTTTAACTAGCACACACACTCCTGCAATAGCCGGTGGATGGAGCTCGGGCGACAAAGACTAGACTTCCCTACTCAACAATAGTTGTAGCCCAATATGATGACGGAAGTTGACAAAATTTGCTATCGAGATGAAGATTAAAATATACTTATCAAGCTGGTACCATTTTAAAAGAGGGGGTGGTGTGATCTAAAAAAATAGAAGGGGGTGGCGCTTTAACGTAGAACCCTCTACAAGAAGGTGGCGAGTCTGCGTAGATCTGGCACATGTGTTGTGTGTATGTATGACGTGCCTGTGCGGTGTGCGCATGCGCACAGTATTGGATTTGTAACTACAGGTAGAGATCGATGGGCGCGACTCAACAGCAGCCACCTATTGTGTCGCCTTCCCGGAAGTACGTATATAGTGACGTCATTCTCTTTAAAATGGAGCATTTTCATGAATCATGCTTTTGAGATATTTTAGGGGATACATTGATGTTTTCATATTAAATCAAGATTTTGGCAAGAATAAAGTTTAATTTAGCAGTATAGGAAGTTTAAGGCACTCGGGTGGCGACTCAATGCGCATGGACGTTAGATCTAACTTACTGTTATGTTAAGTGTTAAGATTTTGATATAAAAGTTAAAACACATTTCAATAAATTGAAAAGTTAATTCTTATTCTCAGATACAAATTCAAACCACGAAAACATTTGTCCAATAATAAAATTGGCGAGAAGCACTCAACAAAACTAAAGTCAAGTCAAGAAAATAAGTCCATTCTGAACTTCTGAAACTTAATTCCAAGGCAAGTAATTAAAAACAATTGACATCCCAAAACAGAAAGAGAATATATATGTTTATCTCAAAATAATAAAAATAATATTCTTTTACATACTTTCCATAAAGATATTGCAAGAATATTTTGGTTGGGAACAATGAAAAGTAAGGATAAATCATTCATGTTGACCTCTCGGGCTCAAGATCACAGCAAAACCACATGTACATGTATGCACACACGGGACGTTGGTCACGGTGCTGTCAAAGTGTTTATTGTATGTACATTTAGTGTTCTGTCAAACCAAAGTATATAAAAAAGATAAGGGATAACTGTTTAAATCAAAAGCACTTCCCTCAGCAAGAGACAAGGCCTTCACAAAATAAGAATATTTCTTGTTTCTCTCCCACTAACAGGGCCCACCTCGTCTATCGAGTATGACTGCAGCTATCATGCTACTGACTGGCCATGAGGGAGAGATCTTCAGTGCCAGATTTCATCCTAATGGACAAACCTTGGCTTCTGGTTCCTTTGACAGATCCATCTGTAAGTATTTATTCAGCAGACCAGAAAGCTTCTGTCTCTTTTATTTTATTTGGTGTGAAATTGCCAACAGGCGAGTACAGAGAGAAATGCATGTATCTGGCCCCAGTTGAATTTCCTCATGTGTATTTGAATATTGGATAAGCTTCTAGTGTTAACTTTAGTCCAATAGAAGAGTAGTGATCCAATAGCCAAGGAATGATATTTCCATCACATGTTGAGTACCATTATTATCTTTTCACCATATCAGCCTTTTTGTGTTTTGTATTTTAGTCTTATGGAATGTATATGGAGAGTGTGAGAACTATGGCGTGCTGAAGGGCCACCAAGGGGCCATCATGGAGCTGCAGTACAACACTGACGGAAGGTAAGTTACAGTCAGACCTGAGAATGGGGAGTATACTGTATTACTTACAGGAGACAGATCCTTCTCTTCTGTAGCACCATACTTATGGAATGATCTCCCCCACTACATACGGGCTTCACCATCTCTTCCAGTATTCCAGAAGTTGCTGAAGACCTTTCTTTTCAGCTGTTAATTGACCATTTCTGTTCTTGTAGTATAGTACTCATTTATATTTTCTTAATTTATGTTTTAAGTTAGTACTTTATACAAATAATTTCTTGGTACTGCAAAATTTCAATATGGCACGAAAAAGAGACATGATAACGAAGCTTTTCGACCTGCACTTATATACCTGCGTGATAACCTGATGAGTGCAGGTCGAAAAGCTTCGTTATCATGTCTCTTTTTCGTGCCATATTAGTACTTTATGTTTGTAAAGCGCTGTGATACATTTATATAAGAGCACTATTTAAATGCTAATATTGTATTGTACTGTATGAAAGACAACCTTTAGTTCTTCCAATACTATAATATTTGTGCCATAGATGACCGGGCCAATCCAATTGTTGTTTGTGTTTAATGGGTTCATGTGTTAATAACCCACTCCAGGAACATATAAAGTTCTGTTTATATTATATTAAATGCAGATTTCCTTCAGAAGTTCTTTATGGGAGGCCATGGGAAAGTCCTCCAAAATTATCTTATTTTTGGTGCAGGAGCTCCATTTGCATTTACACTACAGTCAAACCTGCTTTAGTGACCACATGCATATATAGAGAGATATAGAGAGAGAGAGAGAGAGAGAGAGAGAGAGAGAAAGACCACCTGTCTATAATTTCCTGTTTAAACATGTATTGAAGGAACTACGTAAAGACTAAGATTTATTATCTGCCTTGAGTGGTCTTCATATAAATGTTTCACTGTATTATGTTATATCTGTTGTGTTACAGTCAGATTGTGTCTTGTGCTACGGATAAGATGGTGTGCTTATGGGACACTGAGACAGGGGCAAGGATCAAGAGAATGAGAGGTCACACGTCGTTCGTCAACTCCTGCTACTACGCTAGGAGAGGGCCTTCGTTGGTTACCAGCGGCAGTGATGACGGTACCATCAAAGTAAGTTTACTGGATCTGTGGGGTTTTTTCTTTCTTTTTGGGCAGTAGTAACTTATTCTGTGCTTTATTTGGACTTGAATATATATGTGTTTCTTCTGTAAACAGAAACATGGTCACCATTGTGAAGTACATTCCCTTAGAAGATATTTTATGCCCAATTTAAAAAATGAAACAAAGCAGTGCAAGTCAAAATCCAACTCTTCAAAGAAGGCTTAGCACAGAAGGGGCTGAAGGGTACCAATCACTCTTCCCCCAATTATTTGGTTGCCATTACAAAACTTTTTAGATTTGTAGACATCAAATGGTTAACGAACACAGTGCATAAAGGAGAAGAAAATGATTTTACTTTATAGCTCCCATGTGAGTGAACTCCAAAGTTAATTTTTCTTATTTTGTATGACTCCTTTCTAATTTGATGACTGTGATAACTGACATGCTTGTCTGTTTACAAATTGGATAAGAGCTTCATTATTTTTGGTTTGTCGCAGCTGTTTGTTTTCCTAGCACGTTTAAAAGTGAATTTTTAAAAAATTTTTTTATTGCAATTCTCTGTCATTTTGTATACCATGACTGCTTTCCTTTTGTAGATTTGGGATACCAGAAAACGAGGCTGTGCCCAGACCTTCCAGAGTACCTACCAGGTCTTGGCAGTCTCATTCAACGATACCAGCGACCAGATCATCTCAGGAGGTATTGACAACGATATCAAGGTGAGTCAGTGAAGATACAGTATGTTTAATCAACCTGAGCAAGTAAAACTTCTTACTGAAAACTTCTGAAACTTCTGCATTGCATGAAATGTTAATAAATCTTTTAATGGCATGAGTGCTCTAACTGCATTTTCCTTTCTCATCCAGAACTGCCCACAGAGGCTCATCTTATTGCTTAAAAATGAGAAGGTTGAGTTCTGGGAAAGGGTAAAAAATAATTGTTAGCTTTCTCATTCTTTTAATGTTCGTTTGGAAGATTATCATAGTAGAAATTTCCGCTGAAAAGGATTTCTCTTCAAATGCCCTCACATTCAAAATATGACAAGAAACGGCTGAAATATTCGGGCTGAACATTTGTGTGTAGTCCCATATACACAAATCTGTGGTGTAGTACGTGTGACTCTCAGCAGGATTGAGTCAATTTCTTATCATTTTGGTGATTCCAAAACCTTACAGCATACACCAGTTCTTATGTGCTGTATAATCAACCTTTCCCAATTCCCAATTGCTTTGAGATAGTTTCTTTCACAATGCAATCCCATGACCAGAACTCAACTTTATCTTTAAAAGCTTGAAAGTTTATGTAAAAAGTGGTGTAATGATTTTGGTAAAGGATCAATTTCTCCCCTCTGTCATGCAGGTATGGGATCTGAGGAAGAATGGTCTCCTGTACAAGATGTCAGGTCACAGTGACTCAGTGACGGGTATGGAACTAAGCCCAGATGGATCCTACATTGTGTCAAACTCCATGGATAATACTCGTGAGTATCTTTGTGATTTTATAGGTGTGACAAATTACAGGGAAATTATTCATTTCTATCAAAATGGTGGAAACCTTTAGAAACTTGCTCATTCAATATATTTATGGATCAAATCTTGGTTGTTGACTTGATGCACTTTATCTTGATTCATAAAACCCACAATATAGTAAAAGTGGCAACATGGGTGTATCTTTTAATTTACTAGATGCTTGACTAGAAGTTCATCAAAATCTTTGACTAAAAGTCAAGATAGTTTTTAAGTTTTGAAAAAATAAAAATTATACAGATTTTGGAGCTGAAATGCTGTTGGCCGACTTGCTATGAAAACATAGAAGAAAAGATCAAGTTTACTCCCTTTTGTACTTGAGTTTTCTCAAATATGAAATGATGATTATTTTTTTTAATTCTTACTTATTTCCTTGTAGTGCGAATTTGGGATGTACGACCTTTTGCTTCACCAGAACGATGTGTGAAAATATTCCAGGGGCACCAACACAACTTTGAGAAGGTGAGTGACTTTCCAATTGTGTTTATAATTACTACTCAAATACAAATGCAAAAAAATACTGGTTTATAATTCAGTGATGATATTCTATCATAAAATTGTCGTGAAGTAAACCAGTTTGTAGATACAATCTGAGCTTGATCAGATAAAGGTTATCTGTACCAAATTCTTAAGCCCACTGTCATGATTTCTTGATTTGTGCTCATGAATGTCATGTACATGTATCATTATTCAATTATACAACAATAGTGCATTCCATGATACCCAGGTGGAAGTATTCTTCTCGAAAGGACGGAAAAGAGCTATTCAAGAATCACCTCTATCTCTTTGGGAGTGATTTATTCTAAATTGCACAATATGGGACCTCTTCATGTTTAAAATATCAGTGAATATTTGGAGTCATTTGTGACATTTGCTTTACTACAAACTGGTCTATTAAGATGTATTGAAAGGGGCCAGCCTTGACTAGCTTCTGCTATGTATGGACACCATTTACAGAATGTGTACAAAATTGTAATGCTGTAAAAACTTTGAACGTGTTGGTAATAAGTGCATGCAATGTAATATATTATTACCTATATAAGGCATTTTAGTGGGGCATTAAAAATGCATATTGTGTCCGCTTGATTTGCGCGTGCAATATGAGAGGATATTGCACGGAAAACTGAATTCCCCATAGGCTACAGTACTAAACTTGCCGTGCAATATTATGCTGTATTTTGTCTGGTCTGTTTGCGTGTGCGCAAATAATGCAACGCATACACATATATAAGCTGCACGTGACGTCATTTTGTCAAACTTGTGTGATCACAATGAAGTATGATGAGGGGCTCTATTAACTGAATGTGGTTGGTTAAATGATTTTTATTAAGTTCTAAATCATTTTCCTGTAGGGTATAGATAATAATAATTATATTGGATGGCTTTATCTCATGGAATACCAGAAAATATTCCACTCGTTAGGGCCATCCAATATAATATAAGTATATTAATGGTTGCCACTTGTTTCCTGATCGTAGAATCTACTTCGATGCTCGTGGTCACCTGACGGTAGTAAAGTAGCTGCTGGTTCAGCTGATCGTCATGTCTATGTCTGGGATACCACCTCCAGAAGGATCCTCTACAAGCTACCCGGTCACGTCGGCTCCGTCAACCAAATCGACTTCCATCCTCATGAGCCAATCAGTGAGTTTCTCATTACTATTGCTTCTAATTCAGATGAAAAATGAATACCCACAATAAATTTTGGTTATAGAGCTGGAAAATTTGTTTCTGAATTGGAATTTTAATGATGTATGAATCATCGCATATCAAAATATTTGAAGAATGATGAAGCCTCCAGGGAATGAAAAATTGTCAGTAGTCAATGGGTTAAATATATTGGGGTTTTTCTTCGTTAGAAAGATCTGTAAATTTTTTGCTCTTCAATATTGTTGATTTCAATAGGGATAAGTGAACAAGTGTCCTAATTTCTTGAGGAATCTGAATTGTTTTAATTTTTCAGATTTTTTTTAAAAGTTTACCCTCTCAATTCAGAGGATTAATTTTTTTTGTTAGTTTGCATAAGTCAGTGAACGGTTCTAATCTTGTGTTGACAAATTGAAATACAGTGGAAACTCACTATAAGGACCTCAGGACCATGAAAATTACCATGTTATATCAAGAACCTCCTTATATCAGGGTACAAAAAACAAAATGACCTTGTTATAATATTGGAGCTCGTAACGAGTTTCATTGTATCTTTACATGAAGAAGTGTTTTTCCTTTATTTATTGGATTCATGCTTTTCATTGTTTTTAATGAATCTATTTTTTTCTGAGACATTATTAAAACACTATCTTTTTATTTTGACAGTCCTCTCATGTTCAAGTGACAAGCAAATCTATCTTGGAGAGATCCTGTGAGGATGTTAGCCAATCAGAACTCTTGTTACAAATCTTCTGCAAGCATAGGAGCATGTGATCACTGAAGGAGAGCACTGATTCGATGGCTCTGTTTTTCATCGCCCTGTTATCATTCATTCGGGACATATCGCAAGGAAAATCTTCATGTTTCTGGATGGTGTCAGTTCTTGTGAAAACTGTGCTTGGATGAATTATATCATTGATGAGGACAAATCATGTTATGACTCTGTACTCACCTTTCCGTGTTGAGTGAGTGGCAAGTGCCTTTGTTTGAGGGGTTGGGGGTTGGGATTTTGTGGGTAATCATCATAACACTTTCTTGTATAATGGGCTACTTCTCCGGCCCTTAAGGCACCAACGAGGTATTTTGTGAGAACCATGCATGGAAAATGTTAAAAAATGTAACTCCTCGAAGGTCTACCTTTTCTTGGTTGATCCTTGAAATGAAGTAACCATGTTCAGTACACTGTACTTCAAAATTATGTTCTAAGATTTTCAGATTCTGTCTAGAATTGTGTGATGACTTTATAGCTAAGACCCCTACCAAAGAATAAATAATTTGTCAAAAGATTCGTCCAAGATTTCAGTTCACCTGGAGATTGTATGTAGATTGAAAACCTGAAGCATAGACATACAGTGGAACCTCTCTCTAACAAACTCCTTGGGACCAAGGAAATTACCTCTTTATATTGAGACTTTTATATATCAGGGCTAAAAAACATTAGAATACAAAGAAAAATGACCTTGTTATAATGAGTTTGTTCTAAGTGTTCTTTATAACGAGGTTCCACTGTATTCATAATCAATGGAATGGAATTATTTAATTAACTATTTCCTATGGATTGAAACCAGAGACTGTGTGTAATTGGGTTTTTACTGACGTGTATCAATCAGATATGATTATTTACTGGGACCGACCTTTAACGTCACCATCCGAAAGATGTCACATTGTTAGTTTTATGGTACGTGTGACAAGTTGACTGTGGCAGCTCAGTGTTCGTTCAATTAGTTGGCCCAAAGCCCGCAAAAGTCAATATATGTTACTTGTTTCTATACTAAAGGTATCACCAGTGATGCTAGATTATTTTAGGAAAAATTTCTTTGCTTCGCATGATGAATGCCCAGTAAGTTTTGTTATTTTATTAGACTCCCTAGTTCTAGGACAAGATTTGATTCCTGTCAATGCAGGTAAATATTATGTAACACTGCACAGAAAGACACTGTATGGTTAGTATTGTTGTACAAAGTGTAAATATTGACTGAATATTTGTAATAAAAGACAAAACAAAATAGAACACTGCTTCTTCTTCTTCTTCTTGCATAAGGCTGAAGCTGAACAATGAATGAAAACTCAGTAGACGATGTGCTACTATTGATACATATAATACACTTTAATTTTGTATCCTTTAATTCTGTACACATTACATTTATTTATACAATATTTGAAGACAATAGATTTACAAAAGACATCAGAAATGACCTTTCTGTCCCTAACATGATTGTAGCTATAACTTCACACATTTTGCACGTCCTTAACACATTCAACATTTCTTTAGGCAAACCTGAATGCTACAATACCTCAAATACATTAATCTACTTTGAGCTGAAATAGAGTTTGAAATGAGAAAATAAGTTACTGTAATTGTACATATGTCCACAAATAAAAAAAAAAGGCCCCTCTCTTCTCGCCCAGGACGAGAGCCCACTTGTTCCATAACAGCGAAATGATTACATTGATCAATTATGTATAATCTACCAATACAGCTACTAAAACTTGCATAGATAACACAATCACAACACAAATGAGAATCTAAATTATGCATGCTACAAATTCATTACAAAAGCAGACACTGACCATGTGCAGCTAAAATACAAAAGAATTTTGAAAGTAAAGGTGATGCCAACACTAGATACATGACTCTTCAAGTCTTTTGGCGAACATGTTTGTACTACAGTATTTCATTTCAAATCAAACATCTAATCGGTAGACGGGTTCATCATATTGCAATTTCGTAATATGCTATTACACAGGCAACCTTTAGTTTCATTCAAGAAGAGATGTAAGAAGTATGAACTTAGATTTTGAGAGCAGGAATTATTGGCCCTAATAAGCATGTGACCTGTAATAACCTAGATGTCATAATGCTGAGGACTAAGCAAACTGGGTTTATCGGTATGGGAGTTGACAATTGCAGCTTAGTGCCAACAGACCGCTTCTGTAATGTATACAAATTTATGCACATATATGCTCTGAGCACTTAGTGACGAGCTATTCCATTAACCTGCTTTTAAAAAATGAGCCTCAATGCTTGGAATCCAGTTTGCAAGCTTTCAGGGTGTCAAGAACAACCTTTGAAAGGTATGCATAAAATTTGCATACATTACTGAAGCGGTCTATTGCCTTTACAAAACATGTGCAGTGAGGGAATTTGTTAGCTGATTAACCCATTAGATGCTATTTGATTTTGGTATGACGGTATTTTCCATAGACTCCCGCCCAATTTATCTGGGGCTTAGTATCCAACGGGTTAATGCATTCTGTGAGTGGCTGCTATTTACCAGTACACATGGCGCTAGCAAATGACCTTTCACTGCGAGTACCTTATTCATGTGCTTTTGCTTCAAATGTCACAATGACTCGATAAACATGGAAGCAAAATTGACAGGACTTTATGAATATTCAAAGGCATGTACTCTGGTAGATCGATGTGTTTGTAAAATGCAACCATTACAAAATAAAAATGCCACTAAGATTACCCCACAAGCATGATCACTATGAACACGATGACAAAAGAGAGCGGACAAAATATACAGCTCCTCATTGTACCCTCCATAATTGCTCTGGTAGACAAAAGAACATCTCTTCATTGCTATTATGTAAAATAAGTAGAACAGGTGAATATGCATGTGACACCTGTTCTACATATTTTTACATAATAGCAATCAAGTGATGTTCTTTTGTCTACCAGAGCAATTGTGGAAGGTATGTTGAGGAGTTTTTTGTCCGCTTCTTTGTTCATAGTGCAAGCATGATCACTGCACATGTGCACAAGGGCCCTTTGCGCTTGGCTGGGGCAATAAACCCGTTTACTAAGTGATTCAAATTTTATGCATACTTTTGAAACAAAGGTTGTTCTTGACAACCCGAAAGCTTGCCAGAGGCTTGTCAGACATAGCAACTAGTAATGTATGCAAACTGGATTCCAAGTATTGTAGTTCATTCATTAATAACAGGTTAATGGAATACCTCGTTACTAGGTCCCCAGGAAAGAAACATCCATAAATTTGAATCACTTAGTAAACAGGTCTATTAAACTGCAACTTACGAATATCTTAAATATTTCAGTATAGGTGCTTTCTCTGATCTCATATTGAAAAAGATGGAATGAAGCTTGGAATTACAATTTTTTTTTTCTTCCAACTCCCAAATTGTCTTTGGTTCCCCTTAATAGCACACCACCGTTGATAAGAATCTAAAATAATAATAAAATAATATTCTTCAACAAATACTCAAATATAAATACCAGGTACAAAGCAGCTAGCTTGAGATATACATGTACACAGACATAAATGATGGTACAGGACTCTAATTATAAGGAATAATTCTGCAGAAATTACGATGTTGGGGGAAAAATATATACGTTTTTGGCACGATTATTCTTAATAATCAATTCAAAACAAAAGAAAATTAGACATGATTAATAATAAATACCACAATGATGTAAATTATTACTATATACCCAAATATCATCTTTGATATTACACAATACATGAAGGATTCATATTTTTGTTTTGTTTGTTATTGGCCTGATTCCTATACCAATTACAGATTAATTCTGTTATGAACAGTCAAATTGCAGGTTATATGTGTTGGCTGTTGAAGGGAGACACAAGTCCTCCCTTGTTGCTAATGTATGTTTAGCATGCAAAGGGTTTCAGAGTGAGATAGAGAGAGAGAGAGAGGAGAAAAATAGATTTGACATTTTGTATTGTATAATTTATACCCTGTATAGCACAAGGGGCCGGGAAAAAAGATATTACAGTCGAGTGGTGCCAGTACATCTAGCTACGATTACATACCTGTGTGCACATAATTATGTGGTGAATATATACTTTTCAAAATCAAAGACGTGCAAGTACACATGTATCAAAGTAAAGAACCATTGGGACAAGAATAAGATATTCAAAAAATAACACCATACTCATTCACAGAAAGAACAGCTACACGTGCATGTATGTGCTCAACACACATGTCTATAAATCGAAATTGATTTGGTAGATTTGGTACGATAAAATTAATTAACTAAACTTTTCAGAACTAACGGTGGTTTACTCCCACATGTGATTCTATCTGGGGATGTGTTAAAGATGAAATTCACTCTAACAAAGTAACACCGTTGACTAAACATATATGAATCAGATTCTTTTGCAACTAACATCTGTACCTGAGGTGTCGCCAGACTATTTTAAATGGGGATGTCAATTAAAAGTTGCCACCAATTTAACCAAAGATTCTCGCAAAAGGAGAAACAGGACATGAATTTTTGCAATTTACCGACAAAAGATTTTGAAGGGGGTCATCCCCCACCCCTTCTAGCAACATCCCTCAGCCTGAGAAGAAGTATCATATCAAATAAGAAAGAAGTATACGAGAGGCTTTTTTTGTAGTTAACCTGTCACTTAAAACGACAAGAGCAAAATAACATTATGCATGCACAAAATTTAAATTTTTTTCCTCATATTGGTCCATTATCCAAAGCTCATTTGAAATCACAACAATGGCGCCTAACTTCATCTAGCCAATAACTATTCGGAAAAAACACACCGTTGACTAATCAGTTTATAGCTTTCATTTCAAAATCATTCTTCTTCATTGATCCATAAATTACACAGAGACACTATTGACTAAAAGTCTCTCCAAACTACATTGTTCTTAACAACAATCTTTCACAGCATCACCTTTATCTTAAAACACTCTAGTATGACTTTTATTACGACCAGTGCGGAAGCCAAAGAGCATTCCTGTGCCACTCTGAACAGGATCTATTCCTAGTCAGGGATCCGATTTTGGAAATAAAATTGCAATATCATTAAATATGGGCATTTTAACAAACAAAATCTATCTTATTCAGGTTCTGAACATTAATATGAATATTAAACAAAGAGTTTTGGTGCACCATCAGCCTTACATCTGAAATAAGGGCCAAATCTGTAGACAATCGTAGGACTGCTCTGACGTCACTACGATTTGTAGCCGATTTCACCTTTCCTCCCACTATTTACCGGTATATGACTATTTAGAACCTCAACCAAAAACATTTGGCATGTTTGAATGTTTATATCGAATGCTATTACATTTTCTTCCTAAATCGGATGGCAGACTGATCATATAGTGTGCGGTGGGCTTAAGCCTGTTATCTCTTTCTTAACAGACACCATGTATTAATTAATGGGGATTTCCTTTTTTCCTCTTATCATCTTACACAAGGGCATGTAAAAACACTCCTTGTGACCCAGGAGGGAACGGACATTTGCACCAACGACATGTGCTTGGGGTTTAATCAATCTACGATACATGGTTTGGGCTTGGATTGTGATTTGGTCTTTGGTTAGGTCTAGGTTTAACCCTAATAGGCCCGGGGGGGGGGGGGGATTCCGTCCCCCCTCGACGTTTCGCGTAATATGTTCGCATCGCGAAAAGCAGTCACCACGCCGCTTCACTACTTTTTTCTTTCAAGTCTTGCGCAACTTTTGAGACCAAATTTGTGATGTCCGCGTGTGCGGTTCCGGAGTTACGCAACATTTCGTAAGTGCATGTCAGACCCAAAATTGCTCAAAAACGTGATTTCGTGTACAAATCCAATGCAAATTGTGTTTCCAGCTAAAATTCATAAATGTTTCATTATTTTTACTTTTACTGTTTAAAAACAATTAATTTTATGTTGTTTATGATTAAAATAGTGTCGCCAACGAATTCCATCGAAAAAACAATAAAAAACAAAAAGTCGAAAAACAAAGAAATACATAAGAAATTAAAAAAACAATAAAATACATAAGAAAAAAAGGATTTTACCGAATTTTTTTTTTGGTTTATTTGATCAGAATCTGACAAAGAGTCTCTATACAAAAAATTAGCAGTTTTGGGGCTTTATTTAATTAATTAGAGCAAACCATTAATTTTACGCATAAATTAGCATAATTAATTAGTTGTGACATTTTTCGGAGAAATTGACTATACAGTTTTGTAGATTACGTGGTCGGCGACGTGTGTGCCGATTTTCGTTGCGAATGCGCGGTGGACGGCCGAGATCTTGGAGGGGGGGGCGGAATCAGCCCCCCCCCCGGCTGTGAGATGGGTCTAAATAACCCGGCTCTATTAGGGTTAAGGTCAGATACAGCGCTGGGTCCACAGCTGAAGTAAGGAATGCCGTTAGTATTATTAACTAACCTTAGAAAAATTGCATGGGATCATTTTGTTTAGTTCTTGTTCTTGCCCCGAGTCGTTGAGGTAGTCCCGATAGCAAATGATATTGCTCAAGTGTGAGAATCATCCCAAATCAATACCAGTTCTCATTTTTGAACAAGATGACCATGCATAAATCCAACTGGTCCACACCGTGATGATCCATGTACGACCAATACGACAAGGGCCTTATTCTTCCCTTGTCATTACATCAGACTCCACACGAACTTGTGCTGAACAACATCGGTTCTCTAGACATTTCTTTAAAAAAGCTCTGTCAACAACTTCAACATGGAGATTTGGATGTCTGTACTGAATGTCATGATCCTGCATACAGGCCTTTAACACAGGACTGCTTCTTAGTCTAAAGGGCTTGTCGATAACAAGATTCTAAATTAAAGGCACACCCTACTATATGGCATGTACATTGTGATTATGCTTGTGTCAGTTAACCCGTTGACTACAGAATTCTTTAACTCTCATAGGCTTAATACAGGAGCCACCAGGTTTCCGTAGTCTATGGGTTAATAGTTGGGCAGCTCTAGGGTATACCTTTAATGGAAAATCTTGTTATCGTTATCGGACGAATGTGACCAGCCCTTAACTCCCTAACTCTAAATATGCCTCTCATTCCACAAATTTGAATGGTAGCCTAAATGTTAACATACATGTAACAGCAGTGAAAACAATTCTTTTCAGACAATGGGTGATTGTATAAAAAGAGCTCTTTCACCAGGCGCTTCACTCAGTCAGGATAAAGGCATCCCTGATGAAGTACACCTGTACATACCAGAACTCTCTCCTAATGATATCAGCTCAAAAGCACAGTCCTTGTTCTTATTCTAACATGACTTCAGAGTGTCATGAATCCATCATACATGATGTCAGCTCTTAGTGATCATCTCGGCTATCCTGTAACGAGTCTTGCAGGAAGAAGCCTAGATGAAGATGCCATTTGTGAGGTACTGGAAACCATCGTACAGCCTCGTAGTGAGGGAATGCATGCTGGACTCCACCATGTTCTGTACCCAGAGCTGAAGCTGTTCCTCAGTCAGAGTCATGTGGAATCTTTCTTTCATTGCTTTCACCGTACTGGCACCTTGCTTGAAACAGGCCAGCTCAGATCCTGTACATAATAAAAAAAACATGCATTGGGATTATGTTCTTAGGGAGAGGTCAAGCAATAAAAATGCTATTCCTCTGTGATTGATTGACAGCCTTCATCATCATCAACATCATTGTAAACATGCTCTTCTTCACCATTAACATCATCACCATCATCCCCCATTTTCATCTTCATCATGTACATCATCACCATTACCACTGTCGTGCTTATGCTCTTCCAGCTCCTTTTCCTGATCATCGTCGCTGTATCATTATCAACACCATCATCATCACCATCACCATCTATCATCATCACCATATATCATCATCACTATCCCCATCCATCATCATAATCATCTTCACCATCATCATCATCGTCTCCATGATCATGACGATCATCAACATCAACAGCTAAATGAATATCAACAATATCAACAACGATCACCACTACCAACCATCAACGTGACCAACAACAAATCCATTTCTTATCCCTACCTGTCATAACCTCAACCAGCTGAACCAGTTTGTCCATGTGTTTCCTGGCTGCTATCAAACCCTGTAGCATCAGAATCTTGTAGTATTCAAACATGTCACTCCCAACTCCACCCATCACCTACAACGAGACAACAAAACAATGGTTGTCAGCTTGTCGCCTACATAAAAGCTATAGAAAAGGAACCATGAACATAAATCACTGAAACCCTATGGTTTCTTCTTCCAGTGTAAATGATTTGCATAGATGCATTTATAAACATCATATTTCAAATTTCATCTTTGAAGTGGAGCAGATTCTGTATGTCCTAAGGGGGTGATTCTCTCACACGCAAGACCTTCATTGAGAGTCCTAAGTGGGATGTGGAGTGTTTCACCTGTTTCACCTCTGTTTCACAATCTAGGTCTAAGGAATAAAAGGGAACATGTACACACAGCGCAGATTTCACTATTGTATTCTGGGTCTCCTTTCAATAAAACATGTAATCAATAACAAGTTTCAATGTTTGATATTTCAGCTACTGAAATCGTTGATTTAGATCGGCTGCGAGCAAGACCTGTGGTAAATGATATTGTATAAACTACATGTAGTTTTATGAAACAGGGCCCATCCTCTTCTTACCTCAACAAATTCATGCGTGAGCTTGAAATGGGAGGCTTCAAAGCCAAGGTTCTTGGGCGAGGAGGAGAGGATGAAACCAAAGTCTATGTGGATGATGTGACCTTCAGGATCCAGGAGGATGTTACCATTGTGCCTGTGAAGAGAATGGAATGATATATCTTTAATCTTTGGTGTCATTTGGATGAGGACATTTGATTATGATATCAATAAGAATAATACAGTGAAACCTGTATAGAAAGACCGCTCAAGAGAGACAAGAAAAGCAGTCTTTATGAGCAGGTGGTCTTAATGTTCAGCTTCCTTTAATACACATTTCAATGGAAAACAAAAATTGTGGTCTTTATAGACAGGAGGTCGCTAAAGCAGGTTTGACTGTAACAACAGATAGATTAGACATGGACCTTAACCCTTTCTGTGCAGTGGGCACCAAATCTTGCCTAAGAATTTGAGTGGTATATATTTTGTTTGGACAATGAATGGTGATGTTTTTTCTTCCTGAAACACGAACAGGGAGGCTCATTGTGAAGTTTATTCCCATTGAACATATTTTGCACCGAAATTTAAGAATGAGAGAGACACTGAGTCCAAATTTAACTCTTGGAAGTTCAAATCTATGAATACTGTTCAAGAACTTGATATCTTTGGGGCACAGATGCGATTAAGCGGGACCTACAACAGATCTTACCTGTCCTTGACTTGGACCAGGTAGCAGACCAGGCAGTAGGCAGCGAGGCTCTGCACAAAGTTCTTCTGGGCGGTGAGGAAGTTCTCTGTGCTGGGCCCACCAAACTCCCTGTGGAAGTAGGTGAGCAGGGTACTCTTGCTGTTCTTCTTGACCTGGTGCAGGGAGATGGCATTGATGATGGGCTCAATCAGGCCACTGTTGTTGGATGTCACCAGGATGTTGCAGGGACGCACCCAGAGTGGTACATGTTCCTGTCTCCAAATGTTCTGCAGGTAAAAGGTATAAGGGCGAGTCTAAGGTACTTTGTCCTGTATGTCACTGACAACATCAAAAGATTTAGTATACCTTATGTTTTTATAAAGTTGATTGATAACCTTATTACAGGTTGGATCAGACCAAATAACATGGCATGAAATATGAAAGTGGAATGGTAGCATACATGTAATCACCATTAATCTATTGAAAACTAAGCCTGAGATAACTTTAGTTGGAGTATGCAGCAAATGCATGTCATACCAAAATCAAATTATGTAAGATGGGTTAACAAGCCTTACCTGTAGTTGGGTGATGAACTGGAAAGAGAGGAGCTCCTGTCGCAGGTCGTCTCCACATTTGACAATGACAGAGAGGAGACGCCAGTTAGGCAGGTGGCCATAGGGAGACGATTGGCGGATACGTTTCTCCTTCTCATCCCAGGGTTCCTTGAGCGCAGAGGCAGACGGGTCTTCAGGGTCATGCTGCAAAGTGAGAAGAGACATAAAACCATACTGGTCAAATTTTGGACTATATCTAATTGTGGGTGTAGATCTGTGCATTTTGAAAGAAATGTATCTTACTTCCACTGCTTTGGAATTGTGGTACTTTATCTGGTCATTAACATCGGAAGTAAAGTTCAACAGACACATCATGTTGAAAGAAAGTGCAGAAATTTAACTATATGTTTTAACGGTAGAACCATTACCACCATCATCACCATCAATATCATCAAAACTACCACTACTAACACCATTACCATCATTATCATCACCACCAACAATAAAGGGGTATCCAGCCTTTGTAATGAATTAATTTTGTGTGAAAGCAGAAAAATCAGAGAAGCAGATTGTCGACAGTTTTCAACGAAATCAGATAAGCAATAAAAATGTTATGATTTTTAAAAAGTTGCAAATGCTATACACACATGTATGGGAATTTCAAATTGGCTGTATCAGTAATGTCATTGTAATGTAGTGGCAGTCAACTTTCCCATTCGCTCCAAAACACAAAATGACTATTATCAATTTTTCAAAATGTATAACTCATTAGGATTTTTTTCTTTTTGGAGGACCTATAACAGTATGCTACCTATAATATACTTTGAGTACTGCCCCGAGGGAAAAGGCGCTCAGAAAACACCATAATTTAATATTTTGGTGTACGACAAATGGGAGAGTTGACCCTAAATATGTCACCACTGATTCACCAAAGTGCAAATTTGAGATTCACATAGATCGAGTGATCTCATTTTTCAAACATTCAAAACTTTGTCCGATTTCTTTCAAACTTTCACCATCCTGTTTCTCTTATTTTGAATACATCACAATCAATTTGAGATTCGCATAGATGTAGTCATCTCATTTTTCAAACATATTTCATAACTTTCTTATTTCTTTCTCACTTTTTCAAACATTCACCATCCTGTCCACAATCTGCGATTGAGTATCCTTTTAACATTCAGTATCTTCATTATCACCACTATAACAATCAACAAAGTCAACAGAAAAAAGTTATTTCTATATGAACTATATATCACTGTAATAATCATTATCACCATCACCATCATATCATCACCTTTGCCATCATCACAATAATTACCTCCTCCTCCGCATTCAGACTATCACAACTACCATCTTTCTTACCTTGAATGTAGTAGAAGGCGTAGTCAGTGATTCTGCAAGCCTTCTCCTGATATCTCCAGCAGCTATATAAACCGGCTCCTTGCTGTCAGTACTGGTCACACTCTCGTGAGAGAACTGAGATATCGTATCACTGGAGCTGGACTTCTTGGAGTAGTTGGAGTATTGCTGTTAAGGAGAGGACAGGAGAGTTTGTAATATATATAAACCCTATGGAAACTAAATGAAAGCGTATTTCTTAATGGTATTTATATTACTTCCTCCAAATATTGTCTATCTATTCTCAAGAGGATTAATTTGCAATATTACAGCCCACAAAAGTTATGTTGTTCATACATTCTTGCAAGATAATCCTGCATTATTTACAATTCAAGGAAATTCCAGTTTTGGACTTGTGCAGCATGCCTCTCTTTTTCATGTTATTAACTGCAACACCCTGTAGAATTTAGAATGCATAAGACTTGAACCTACAGGTGTGAAGTCACAAACATGGACATAAAAATTCTACAGATGTAGCTATCACAGACCAGAGAATTGCTCCATTAGGGTAAATACTCTTTCCAAGGACTACTGTTATGAATGAATGCCCATATCCCTAATACAGGGAGGATGGTGGAAAGGAATAGGTGCATTTCCTATAGGAGTAGTGATGCAATGCTATTCGGGACACATCAAGGTATGTCTAGAGGAAGCGAGTCATGTGTTATGGATTGCCAGGAAAGGGCAATAAGAGGTGTAATAACGTCACCGAAATCAGTTATGCTGAATAGGGATTTGTCATTAAATATGTCAGTGAAAATATATGTTGTGGGGGTACAACATCACATGCAGTACTAAATTGGAACCGTTCCAAACATCACTTATTTAAATAATATAAATGCTTCATCCCCCCAATATTACCAATCATTAACAGGCAAGGTTTGCCACAGCATTTTTTTTTTTCAAAGTTGTTTTCTGCTTCATGACTGAATTGGCTTTAAGAGGTTACAGTGATCAGAAACCTGCTAACTTACCTGGAGTATGTCATCATCCTCCTGTGACCAGCAATCGTGGTCTGAATCGTTCATGTGGTACACAGGGTAGTTGATTGGTGGTGTGTGGGTGGCCGGGGCCGCTTCACCTTGGAAATACCCGCTCAGGTTCTCCTCCGACTTGGTGTATCGCAGGGTGTTTTCGAGAATCTTGGCCGGGAGGGGTGACGTGTGCTTGTTCTCACAGTCTAATACCTCAACGTAGATTAGATATGGGGCCTGAGATGACAAAAATTGAAGTATATGGGACTATGACAGTTTTTACTTTTAAATCGTCATTTAACATAGAGGATTATTGTTTAATCTCTCAGCTGTATGAGTGATCACCTCATGTTATTTGTAAGTTTAATTATGATGATGTTATATGGTGCCATATTTCTGTTAAAAGCTCAAAACATTCCCCCAAATAGCCCTACAAATGTGCCCTACATGTTCGTAGTTTCTCGCAACACGCTTGCATCACCCTTGCGCTATTAAATTTTTTCTATGCAAAGACACAGTCCTAAAATTTTACGCGAAAACCCCACAAAGGCTCACCTTGTCTTTTGAGTTGAGCACAACCCCAGCGGTGTGTGGAATGCGTACGATGTGATGATTCTTGGAGGCTGTTGAAGGAACCCAGATCCTGGATGGCAGGTTTAGATTTAACGTCTGAAGATCTGCAAACAGTCGACTCGCTGAAAGATAAAAAACAAACAAAGTGCTCATTATGTCGAAAGGCATTGTGGAAGAAGCGCATTTAAATATTAATTCCTGAAAGGTGTGTGGTGAGGAAGAGGAAGAGGAAGAGAAAGCCTTAAGTTTGTCAAATTATATTTGATGAATGAAACTGTAATATAGTGAAACCTAGCTAAAAGGAATTTCCCTTGCCATATTGAAACCTAAATCAGACCTTTAAAAAAACCAAAGCAAGATACAAAAATGAGGGTGTGGCATAATTACCCTGATAATAAAAAGTTTTCTTGATAACATGGTTCTGCTGTAATACATGTATACATATGAAGCAATTTTTCATGGAACAAATACTCACTTCGTAACTCTCTTGTGGGTAAACCCTGTAATCTTTTACCAATGCCCATCAAAGCTTTGAGGAATTCCAACATGGGAGCCAGTCTTGGTGCCTGAAAGAATCACAGAATGAAATGAAGCAAACATTAAAATATCCCATCGCAACCGCTCATCTAGATCATGTGATGAGAGAGAATATCCTCAAGCAATCCTTATGGAAAAGATATTTTTAATACACAGTGTACTTATGAAAGGATATCATTAACAGCACTTAATAAAAAAAATAAATTATTTATAACACTCATCCATGACATACAATTTACTGTACTATTCATCAGATTAGAACCTTTACAAGATACATGACTTGAGCCAATACAATAGTGCTTAATCATTTTTTCATAAGAGGTTGCTTTAATCACAGATCAATGTCATTCTAGAGTTGATCAACAACTGGAATGATGATATGTTGAATAAAATACTGTACAGTTGTTTTTCATTTATATGTATGCAGATCGTGCAGCCAATCTCAAACACGGAGTCAAACCAAATTCTTTGTTACGAAATCTCTCCCATGAACATTTATAAACATTGTCATTTTTGTACAAGACAACAAGGGGGAGGGGTGCATACCTGACACTGGCACTCAATCACGGCCTGAGGGCGCCCTGTCAGTTCATTCAGCTTGTTTTCGGAGCTGTCAAAGCAGGTGCACTGGTTATCAAAGGCTCTACCAGACATGAGGTCCCCTAAGCGTAAAGCTCCCAGTCCCATCATCTCTGGGGTGATAGCTAAGACAAGAAATCAAGATAAAAAAGACATACATGAAGACATACTGTACCAGGGACCTTGCACAGAATGGCGAGAATAGTTGAAAGCTACAGATGCAAAAGCTGATATGCATATGAATCTCTGGACTAATTCGGTTTATCTTCAATAAAAGTAATATTTACATGTATATCAAATAAAGAATCATCTCTCATAAAAGTACTATTTAAAGTTAAAAAGAATTTGGTTTCTTCAACATTCATTGTGTAGAATTTACGACCTGTAAATGTTCATACTTTCTTCATTTTCAATAAAACTTAGCCATTTCTGAGATGATTTTTTCTATGTATGCACTTTAACAATCATTTACAATAGAGAAATAAAGTTTCAATAATAAAAATTAAACAGATGCATGTATATAATGTAAGCATTGATCTTTTTCTCTATGTAGAAATGAACTACAAACTGCTTTTTCGACATAACCCTGTAGTTCAAAGGGCAATCCAACCCTTGTAAGAAATTGATTGGTATGAAAGCAGAAAAATAATAGAAACATGATGATAAAAGTTTAAAATAAATCCAACAAAATGTAAGAAACTTATGAATGTTTGAAAAATGCAATCACTAAATCTATGTGAATCTAAAAGTGGCAGTTTGGTCAGTCAATTGTGATGTAGCAGCGGCCAACTCTCCCCGTTTGCCACACACTAAAAGATGATTAATTAATGTTTTTTTCCTAAGAGCCTTTTCCCTCAGGGCAGTATTCAAATTTAATATTGTTTGTACGATTTCGTTCAAGTTTTTACGAATCTGCGGCTCTGAATTTTCTGCTGCTCTGTCAGAATTAATTGTAATTAAGTTTGGATTGCCCTTAGTACCAACCTCCTCCCCCCCAAAAAAAAAAAAAAAATTTTTTTTTTTATAAATGACTATATAAATATTGTTTTAAATGATATAAAGGAAGTTAAAGCTTTGCCTACTTGCTGTTGCATCTGATTTGGATCTACAGTGGGTTTTCTTTGGGGTGACAACCGATGTTGGACTGTGTGGGTCTATAGGCGGTAATTGCGACACCGTCGATGAGAGCGATTCCCGCTTCACCTTGGGGCGCAGCTCCTCGGAGAGAATCTGCTTGCGAAGCTTGGCTCCCCGGGACTGCTTGCGGGACGGAAAGTTCAGGTCCGGCATGTAAGCTTCTAACATCCATACCAGGTGCAAGGAGAAATCAATGCTTGATTTGCACCTGTGGAGACAGAAATAATACAAATACCGTTATAGAATAAAAGGCATTCAAAAAGATGCAAAGGTATGTAGTGTGAAACAGGCAGAGAAATTCATGAATGTAAACATTGAAAATGTTAGGCCAAATAAAACTCATTCCTAGTTTCTTGTCCCCGTCTGCATCCTCCTATTTTATGTTACTTGATTAAACATTTTGCTGCACACTCTTAAAATTAAAACTTGACACCTTTTGGGGATCTAAAGGGACCCAAAAATAATGTAAATGTAACAGGCCTAATAGCATTTGTAAGTGCGGCGGCCATCTTGGAAAAATATGAAATAATATCAAATGACATGGTTCCTCCTCCTCATTTTCGAAATATCTGGACGAGAAAATCATTCTTACAAGGGAACAAATAAAGGCCTTAGATATACATGTATACATGTATGGGAGGCTTTTACAGGCCTGGTTCAAATGAAAATGGAAATAAATGTATCCAGCATCCACAAATAAAGTAAATCAATTGTTCTATATGCATAATACAATAATACAATTGAAATAAACATGCATTCATATACATGTACATTGATAGAATAACTACTTCAAATTCAGTTTGGAGTAGTCTTACAATGTACAAGGTCATATTCACATTTACATTCTATACAGGAAGGAATGGTGCCCATATTGTTACTATCGGTATTAATTACAAAGTGAACATGGGAAGGCTTGATCATGTGAATGCATGTCTGTGATGCGAACTGTTGATATTTTTTTCCTTCTTTATCATTTGGCACTTTGTTCACTATTTTTTTACCTGCATCTATATACTTCATGTCTGGTATTACCACATGTACTATAGATGTTTTTATCAAATTAATATCATTACATGTATGTATACCATTTCTTATATTTACAGATGTAAATGTACTGTACATGTTATTAATGCTACATGTAACTTTCTTATTATTAGTATTCAATTATATTCAAAATAGGCCAACATGTACATGTAGTATGCACCTGTGTATTAAATAACCCTACATGTAGACTAGTGCACCAGGGGAGCGTTTCATCAAGCGTTTTGTCAGTGATTTTTACTGACAAATTTGCTCTCAGCCGATCAGATGCAAGGATTTCAGGTAGCTTATAACAGTTGTCGGTAAAAATGACTGACAAAATGCTTGATGAAACGCTCCCCAGGACTTCAAACAAACTTGAAAAAGAAAAAGAAAATGCATTAATCACTGAATCATTATGTCACTGTAAAGGAATGACCTACATGTATGTGGTCATAAAACACTCATATTTTTACAAACATGTATTTTGACCTTGTGTAAGAACAGTAACCTATGCACTTCAAGTAAAGCAACCAAAAAAGAAAAAAAAAAGAAAAAGAAAGAAAGAAAAAAAAAACTACACTAATCACCGAATCATTATGTCACTGTAAAGGAATGACCTACATGTATGTGGTCATAAAACACTCATATTTTTACAAACATGTATTTTAACCTTGTGTAGAACAGTACCTATGCCCTTCAAGTAAAGCAACCAAAAAAGAAAAAAAAAAGAGAAGAGAAAGAAAGAAAGAAAGATAAAAAAAAAACTACACTAATCACTGAATCATTATGTCACTGTAGAGGAATGACTGATAACAACGAAGTTCAAGAAACTTTTGACTGCTATAATCCAAACCACATACATACATTTGTTCCTGTGATTGCTGCCTTACAGGTATACCAGCTGGGGAGCATTTCATCAAGCGTTTTGTCAGTGATATTTACTGACAAATTTGCTCTCAGCCAATCAGATGCAAGGATTTCAGTAGCTTATAACAGTTGTCAGTAAAAATCACTGACAAAACGCTTGATGAAACGCTCCCCAGTTCTCTACTCATATGATCAGTACAAACTTTATACAGGAAGGATGTTGGAAGCCAAGGGAGGAACTACATGAGCCTCAGAATATACAAGGAAACAATTGATCACATGATTGTTTTTTGAATGACTTTGATGAAAAAGATGAAAACAAAATATATTGACTTGCACTTTCAGAGTCAAACTGTCAAAAACATATATAAGATCTAATATAAGATGGAAAATAAGGTGCTTTCTCATCATCTGTGTTGAACTATTTATATTTCATTGACATCTATAGGTCCATGAAAATGCTCTCCAAAACATGTCATCTATAGTTGAACATTCTCTTGTATACATATTAAAACATATTACATTGAAGTGTTTTGCCTTAAAATTCATTAAAAACTTTGATGAGATCAATTTCCCAGGTCCGTTTCCTTATTCAAAGAAAATAGCATGAACCAAATGTTTTTTTATTGTTTACCGGTAAGATATTCTTTTTTTCAGTCTGCTCATTGGATGTACATGTACAGTAATATTTTGGTAACTAGTACGCTATTACACGTATATGTTTCTACACATTTGACATAATACTGGTACAATGTAAGATGGATAAGGCTCAATTTTGGTCTTAAGCCAATTCCTGTATAGTCTATAATATGCTGCCATGTGGAATATAATTTCTCTCAAAATACTGCTCACAAGGGATTCATTTTCTCTTGCTGTGTACATTTTGTTCACCTGTAATTTGAATTTAACCACTGAAAAAAAATTCAAGGCTGTTCCTTATAAATTTGCATTCATCGTGCCTTTTGAGAACTTCAGAAAAATAAAATGAGATCTCATTAGATTTTATTTTACACAATTGAATTATGAATTAGGAAGCATGTACATGACCTTGATATGCTGTAATTATATGACTTGAATGCTAAAAATAGAATACTAGTAAAAACTATTCCACATGACCACTGGCTTTTATTTCTTTGGTCATTTCCATTATTACACAAGGCTACCAGAAAACTGAGCGCACACCACAGAGTTGTGTTATCTACATTATGTACCCTGTCTGATATCAGCTGTCACATGTATTTCATGTGGATGTATCACAAATAGTGGATGTATCACAAATAGTGCATACATGTACATGTACTATGAAGTGGGACAATTGCATTGTGTACTGCAGGAGTACAGTCAGTAGCCTGATGTGTATCTCTATACAGAACGAATGATGAAGTCCATGCTCTCAATCATGCTGATTGAGAGTCACTGGGCAACCATGCATCATGACGGATGTTCAAGTCTATTGGAAACTGTAGGGAACCTAATAATCTCTGTCTACTTGACTTCACGCTCGGTCAAAGCATTGCAGAAAATTACCAACTCATGTCATGACATTTTGCTTTAACCCTTTTGAGACAATTGACCACATTTTGTGGTTTGGCTCAATAACTCAATAATTCAGATCTCTAAAAATTATACCAGATGCATGAGGAGAAAGAGCAAACTATGTCCATTTTTTGTTGCATAATCATATTGATGCCAGGAATTTTTAAAACAAGAATAAGCTTTAAAATCCTTAAAAATAGGCAACACATTGCGAGGTTACAATCATTGTTTTTATAAAACTTGTAATTTTTTCAACTTTTTGACAATATATGTAACCATGTATATATTGTTTTCAAAGACATTACACCTTATTAGAACCATGCTTACTAAAAGAAAAAATATTGTTGCCAATTTGATGAACAAAATGTGATCAATTTAGCCCTTAAATAATTTCTGTCCTGAAAGGGTTAAAGGGTGCAAATCACCCAAAAAAACCCACCAAAAACATTTTGCTCTGTGTATAGGGGTTCTACGTCACTAAACTATATATGTAGTATTAATTCAAAATATGAGCTTCAATATCAAATTGATATTGCAAGTATCTCAAACGTAAAAGCAACTTGAGTAAACTAGTCGATGCACCAGTATGCACTCGCATAGAATAGGACCTGCGCGAAATCAAGGTCCAACTTGGATTCTGTGAGGGCTCTTTAGGGGGTTTATGTTATTTCTTATTTTCTTCATTACTGAACCATTAACCCATAGAATGCCAGGTATTTTCTGTTTTAGATTGGTTTTGTACATTCCAGCTGTAAGCAACTAGACATACATTGTACAAGTACATGTACATGTATGAATTTATGAAGGACATTTCAAAGCCATTTGGAATACCTCAGCAAATCATGAATGACAAGTAATCAGAAAATTAATTCTTTAAACAAATGTAAATGCATCATTTACAAAATAGGAATTATCAAATAGTACACAATCAAAAATTAAAACATAGTACTCTACAATGCATAAATAAATAAATAAATAAAATAAATGAAATGAAATGAAATGCAGACTCTACATGTACAGTGTACTTGTGATATTCAGTTCTCACTCTGATTGCTTGGATAAGTACTGTACATATGTACTGTATTATTGACCCAGCTGATATGAAAAGCAAACAAAACATTGCCACGAAGACAGCTCGCTGTATGACAGTATGAATGATTTTAAGTTAGAGGAACTGGCATATTCGGCTGGTTCAATGGATAATTTGAAGAAAAAAAGTTAACATGTACAGTAGATCTCAGCTACCACCAATTATTCCAGATCTGTACCATACATTTATGTATGTATGATTGCATGTCTACAAATTTTTACCATTACATACATGTACATGTAGGTACAAGCAGTCATTTACATGTTATAGGCAAAGTTTTTAAAATAAATTTCACACCCATTTAAATTAGAAATGAATGAAAAAGCACTTTGTGAAAATCATACCATTTTATATTAACAGGGAATTCTGTTTCTTCCCAGGAAAAATAATAGACCGATATTTGCCTGTAATTAGGAATAGAGTAACTGCATGCAATATTGCAATTTTAATACATGTACAATGTACATTTACTGGATTTTCAGTGCAAAGCACATGGTGTTCACAGAAGCACTTTGGACACAATCACAAATTATCTGTTTGGAAGCAAGGGAAATATCAATGTGAAATGTGCTGTACTTATTTGCAAATTTATACTGTTTCAACAATATGTATACATGTACGTGTAATGATCATGATCTTCAAAGGGTTCTGCTCACATGAGTTATCAGACTGATTTTCAATTTCCCTGTTGACAAGTTGCACTTTATAACCTTGCATCTCTATCCATAACATTTGAGCAAAGTTGATCTTCATGTACATGTACCACTGGTAGTAGCTGGATAAGGGCAAGGCCGTACGCAGAAATTTTTTCTGGGGGGAAGATGATCGCTTTTTATTATTGGATCATTTAAAAGTCTAAAACCCTATTAAAAAAAAGTATGATTTTGAAATTTCTGGGGGGGGGGGGGGGGGGGGGGGGGGTGTTACTTAGAAACTGATGCCCCTTTCAAACCAGTTTCCCCGCTTAACTTCCCCAGTGAAAATCCTCAAATTTTACGAGCACAAATTCCTTAGGTTACGCGGGGAAGTACAGGAGCACTATTCAGACCAACCTCACTTAGCCGGGAAAGTTGCCATTGGTTACAAATTCCATGTTCAATCGGCCGGAAGTCAGGTCAGATTCAGGGCGCGGTTTGTGTTTTTGCGCGGGGTTAACGAAAGTCGATGCGACGACATGGGATCATAATGTGACCGGCCGGAAGTGATAACTGATTGCTGACGTATTTCACCGGAGAAGTTCTCCGCCAACCCTTTCAAACCGACCACTCACCTGCTTAAACTCTCTTCCCCCGCGTAAGTTCTCCACCTCGGTACATGTAGGTGGAGAAGTTACGCGGGGAAGTTAAGCGGGTGACTTTTCCTTTGTCCTTTTCAGACCAAACCTTTCCCCGTGTTAACTCTAAACTGCTTACACAGGTACATTGTAAGTGCTTGGTTTGAAAGGGGTATTAGTGTAGTACTGTATGGCCTGAGGAGGGAAATGTACCTAAGATTTCCCTGGCCTGAGCATGCAATTATGAACCTGTTATACATGTACCTGAAAGGGTTTGTAGAAGCCCTGTTCGTCCACACTAGCTGGCCGTGACAGACTGCAATGACGAAATCAAATCTACAAACTGCCTGAATTCCAATTCTGTTAGTCATGATTATGACTGTGTGGGCTTGCTATTGTGACTCTACACAATACCTTCCTCATGACTACTGCACGCTTGTCTGCAGGTGCATACCCTTTGGAGTTGCAGCAGGATTCCCAGCAATTCATGATTTTTATCTTGAATTTTTTCCTCACCGAGTTTCGAAATTCCAGGATTGAAATTCAAGGCATTGATTTTACACACAAATAGCCCATTATAGCCAATTCTTCCAAATGTTAGATTTAAACTTGGACACAATACATGAAAAAATGCTGGGTGTAGTGACTACAATGTACAATGCACATGTGTACTTTCTTTTGTGGCCAATGAAATTCCCTGATTTCCCCTAATTTGAGTGATATTTCCAAATTCCCTCATTTTACCCTGACAGGAGAAATGGGAACTCATTTTCCAGGTCATCCATGATTCCAGGATAGCTACATTACGAACCTTGAAAATTTCAATTTTTTACATGCATAGCTCAGACATTTATATGTACAGGTATACATGCACAGATCGTAAAAAATTCAACCCCAAAAAAGTGAGCCTTGAACCCTGCATATTGCAGTGTAGCCTATACTGTACATACGGGTCTACACATTCTAAAGTAAACTTCTGCTCAGCCATAGATCCTGGAACAAGTTCATGAACATGTCCATGAACAAGAGTGTAAAGCATGCACATATGTAAATGCACACGTACATGTGTGTAAATATTATCTTACCTATCATATCACAGTGTGTACACATTGTATAACACTGACTAAACATAAAACAGCACATTTTATACATACTGTACATGTAATTTTAAAAAGCCTTGTGACATTTATCTTTCAGCATTGTAAAAGATACTCAGTGAATTAGGAATAAATTGTCATGCTTAAATATGTAGAAAACACTGAAAGGGAGAGGCAGCAGTAATTCCTTTTACTCTTAAAAGAGTAAAGTACATGTACTACATGCTACAAGTAATTGTGTACATACAGTACAGTTCATAATACAAGAAGGAACACAGTATTTTGAACATGATACCAACCTCAAACAGTGGGCAATGCCTTCAGAGTACTGGAATATACATGGATCTACATATCTTAGCATTATAATAGTACCAGTAAATATTGTACCATACATTTCAACTTTAAATTATCAAGGCCAACTAGAGAAAGGTTTTCATTTGCTGCAGTGTTTTTTCTTTTGGTCAGTTTTCCAAGTCACGTTTGAGCGATGCTTAAAAAATGGGGGGTTTGTACGCTGTGACATTGTGCATGAACATGTATCAGCAATCATATTGCTTCATCTCCTCTCCACCAATGGGGTCTGTACATTGTAGACTGATATTAGAGGAGAATTAACAGGAAGTTTTCTCATTCACTGTGGTTAAACCAGGTGATTAGTCCCCTGTTCACTATGGCTTTAAAGGGTTTGGTCACTGCAAAGTAATTAGATTTTCCTATGAAGTGGGCTTTGAAAAAAGAAAATGTGCATTGCCAGAAGTTGTTTAGATCTACATGTAAGGGACAATGCACCCACGCTGTTAAATTTCTATATTACAGGCCATATAGGCATTTAGTATTATTACAATCATCAAGAGCACAAAATGAATTCTCAAAATGGTAGCTAAATGTACATGTATTTTCAATCTGATTTCTGAATTATACAAGTAAAATGACATTTCTTGTACAAAAATAAATACCTTTGTACAAAGCAGTCATCAATCAAAATTCATTACAACTACATGTACATGTATATACAGACCAACATGTAAGCACATCTCATCCTTTTTGCATTAATTAATAGTAGAATAGTCTTTTTTTCCTATGATTTCCCATGATTGATTACGGATGTTTACAAACATTTTTTTTCATGACTTCCTCCCTTGCCAATCATGGCACAGTTTGTAAGCATCAGTACATTTCTGTATTCTTTTTGTACATATAGAGCATTCATACACATTACCAGTGAACTATACTTTTCAGTGGAATCAACTATAAATCATTTTTGTTTCTGTGACAGATTCACACTTCATCACATGGCAAGACCATTAACTTCAAAGAACAGATGAAGCTTAGAATGAATATCTTGCTACACCAATTAATAGTAATATCAGAGAAATCTTTTTTTTTTTTTTTTTTTTTTGGGGGGGGGGCGTGCTTCCCATAATTATAAATGGACTTTAACTCACAAAAGGCAATAATTGATTTTTATAGACTTCCTAAAACAATACATGCACAGTATGTGCACTGTTACAAGTATTACAGATCAACATTCCATTTGTTTTGAAATAAAAATTAAAAACAAAACAAAACTGAAACAAAATTAACATATATATATGCACATTTGTGCACACCAGTGGCATGTTTAGGTTGGGTATGGTGACTACATGTGTTAAAACAGACACATCTCAATCCTAATGAATTACTAAACTCACTAATTATATTGTTCCTTCACATCAGACTATATGCAGCTGGTCTATTGGCAGAGTGTTTGTCCAACTTCAAGAGGGAAAACGTACTAGTGTATCTTTATGATACCCACACACCCTCCTAGCTAATTAAATGTAGTAATACTGTTACAAGGGGTGGAGAATTTCAGCCATATGTACCGGTAGTAAGAACATGTAAGTGATAGAGTACTGATAAGTGTAGATGTCATGTACATTTTACAGCATATTGTGTAAATTGTGCATCTACATGTACTGTATACTTGTATGTACATGTATGTCTACTGCCATGCCCGGAAACGGGTTTAGCACAGAACATTTCTACACATACACGTATTCGCTTTTACTTTCATTTTTACACTAAGATACACTAAGATTTTCTACACTAAATTCCAAAACAGTAAAACAGTAGTAACTACAAACAATTGCATAAATCTTTAAACATACACAATCAGTCTTGAATTTACAGCATAGGCATAGGTACGTGTACTGTACATAGTACTAGAGGTGTCATGGTCAAGTGGTTTAATAATCACTTGACAGAGAATGCAAAGGTTGTGGGTTTAAACCCGGGCATGCCACTTATGTCCATGAGAAAGGCATTTCATCTACATTGCTCCTCTCCAACCAGGTGTTCAAGGGGGTTCGGTGTAAAAATGCCAGTGGTAAAAATGCCAGAGGTAAAAATGCCAGAGGTAAAAATGCCAGAGGAATAAATGCCAGAGGTAAAAATGCCAGAGGTAAAAATGCCAGAGGAATAAATGCCAGAGGTAAAAATGCCAGAGGAAAAAATGCCAGAGGAAAAAATGCCAGAGGTAAAAATGCCAGAGGAAAATATGCCAGAGGTAAATATGCCAGAGGTAAAAATGCCAGAGATAAAAATGCCATGTATTGTTTGCCACTTGCTTTCAGTTGACGACCCTGTTTTGTTAAACACTTCAATATTATATTCTTTTTTTTTCAATTTTAATTCAGTTTGAATATATCTGCATCTTGTTAATAACTTAATGTGCATGAGCCCCCCTCCCCGTATTAATGTTGACGAGGCTGTAATGCTCAATGTTTGTGTGACGACCTGTACATTTGTTGAAGAAGGGAGAACTGAAAAAGAAAAAGAAAGTGCAGGTACAAGTACAGATAGCGAAAAGGAAACTAGTCAAGATCATTTGGTACAAGTTATTTTACTACAGGTACAGGTATTGTGTCCTTAAGTTATACAGTTAGTATCATGATGCGGGGGGCATCTTGTTTTTCCGAAGGTTCGTATTTCCGAAACACTAATTTCCCATGCCTGGGGGTTCAAAACATTTGTTGCATTATTCCGAAGGTTCGTTATTCCGAAGGTTCGTTTATCCAAATGTTCATAATTTCGAAAAGGTTCATATTTACCCACAAAAGGACTGTCCCACATTAGGGTGATGTCATTTTTGCATACCTCCTTTCCCTTCTCTAAACCTAAAATTCAGTTGCAGACTTCCTTCTCGTTCCAAATTCCATTCGGGATAATGTACGTCGATTAAAAAAAAGCCGGGTCTACGATCTGGAGTCCAGAGTCCAACAGTTCGACAAGAAAACGTGGTCAAACCAAATAGTCTAAAAAGTAAAATACAAGCAGATGTCAGGTCTGCTTCTTAACCTTCTTTATATTTCACCTCTTGATTTTTCACCTATATTCTCCTAGTATGCAGCTGGCATATTTTGCCTCTTTACTTTTTGTTCCTGACATCACCCATCGCGTGTTTATCTCTGGCATTTTATCTCTGGCATTTTACCTCTGGCATTTTTATCTCTGGCATTTTTTCCTCTGACATTTTTTTTCCTCTGGCATCTTTACCTCTGGCATTTTTTCCTCTGGCATTTTTACCTCTGGCATTTTTACCTCTGGCATTTTTACCTCTGGCATTTTTACCTCTGGCATTTTTACCTCTGGCATTTTTACCTCTGGCATTTTTACCTCTGGCAATTTTACCTCTGGTATTTTTTCCTCTGGCATTTTTACCTCTGGTAATTTTACCTCTGGCATTTTTACCTCTGGCATTTTTTCCTCTGGCATTTTTTCCTCTGGCATTTTTTCCTCTGGCATCTTTACCTCTGGCATTTTTTTCCTCTGGCATTTTTACCACTGGCATTTTTACCTCTGGCATTTTTACCACTGGCATTTTTACCTCTGGCATTTTTACCTCTGGCATTTTTACCTCTGGCATTTTTTCCTCTGGCATTTTTACCTGGCACCTTCAAGGGTACCCGGTTAAATATGAACATCACTGTGGCTGGAAAAGCACACGTACGCCTGTAAAATTGTTGCCAGGCTGGAATGCTCCCAAGTGGAGTGGAGAATGTAAAATATAACTGCAGAATCGTAAATGAATCCAATGATCGAGGTAATAACACACTGTAAAGTGCTTTGATCAATTACATGTACTTTATTAATCGGAAAATAAAAAGATGTATTTGATATTAAAATCAGTTATTATTACTATTGTCATAATACAAGACATAGTTGAATTGTCTGAAATGTAAAGTCTTGACTTACCTGTGTATAAGATAGGGGCGGATGACATCTGCTAAATCTGGTATGTGGATGAAGATGTTGAGAACCTGAGGCAGGTAGAAGTCAAAGTCCTCCTCATTCAGGCTGAACAACTTGTTGGCTACAATAGTAAATGAAAGTAATATTTTGAGTATTCTACAAAATACAACATAGCATTTCAGGTATATACATGTAAACATTACAGTTTACAGTAAAGGTTTCATTGAAATTTCACTGTAAATATACCACATCTCTAATAAACATGCACTATGAACACGATGACAAAAGAGAGCGGACAAAATATACAGCTCCTCATTGTACCCTCCACGATTGTTCTGGTAGACAAAAGAACATCCCTTCATTGCTATTATGTAAAATAAGTAGAACAGGTGAATATGCATGTGACACCTGTTCTACATATTTTTACATAATAGCAATGAAGGGATGTTCTTTTGTCTACGGGAGCAAGTGTGGAAGGTACAATGAGGAGCTGTATATTTTGTCCGCTTCTTTGTTTGCCATGTTCATAGTGATGTTCAGCTTGAAATATGTGCACTTGACAAAAGTAATTTCAGATAATGTATGTACATGTACGTAGTTTGCAGTAAAAATCTTTCTCCAAATTGTTGTGGCACTCCAAAAATCATTTTAATATGTTTAGCGGAATAAGATATTCCTGCAACTAATTCAAATTTACTATATATGTACATATAAAGTGGCAAATTTATCAGAAAACATGTATGCACCGTTGCCTAGGTGGTGCTTTGATGCATTCATACATGTACATACTCCTCGCTTTATTTCATGATGATAGGGTTAGGGCTGCAACAGGCTATTAGGTTAGGGTTTGGGTAAATTTTTGGTCCAGGGTTGAAGTGAAGAATTTTGTTATAGCAGGACAATAACCGCAGAGCTATTGTCCCAGGAGCTTTGCAGCATATGTCGTACATTATAATCCTTGCTAATATCTAATATACATACATGTACATGAGTTGTGTATGAAATGATGACCTTACCAATGTAAGATTGTACCCCTGGTTCCTTGGATTTGTACAAGTGAGTGATGGCAATTGAAGCATCTAGATGCCTGGACTCAAAGAGTCTTAACAGTAGGGATTCCTTGGGAGGTGGGAGTTTGTCTTTCAAGACCACTTTATGTCTAGGATCATTCTCAGTCCTGTTCTCATCCTCTTCCTTTATGACACACTCCCTCGGCGGCAAGCCCAGGCTTAAGTTTAGGTCGCGACTTCTTCGCCTCTCTGGCATCTCGGCCGTGTCCATCACAAATTCACCATTGGCACAACATCTGACATCATTACTTATATTAGGGGATTCCCCATTTACTCCTTTGTTCTGGTCTGAGCAGTCCATGCATGTTTCATCTGCAGATTCAATTGGGGAGGGGCTACCATTCTCTCCTGTCCTTGAGAGAGTGTTGTCTGGGGAAGATTGCACTTGTGAACTCTCATGGTTGATACCTCCGTTAATTGCCCCTGGCAAATTATGGCCCTTCTTGCATTTGTGTTCAGAGAGTTTAGGGAGCTTGGAGGGTGGTAGTGGCTGATCTGACAACTCATGTTCCATGATGCCATTTGGCAAGGCATAGTCTCCTGCTCCGGGCCTTTGATGGGCCACTTCTTCTATTTTCTCCATAGTAATCATTGGTGGACCCTTCACACAATGTCCCAATCACACAAAAATGCTGGCTGTTCAAGGCTGTTCAGCTGTGACCTGTCACGAAAAAACAAGGGGAATATTGAATCATGAATTACTGTAAGAATAATGAAATAGGGAATTCCCCAAACATGCATGACTCATTATACATGTACACTACAAAATTATTCTGAAAATATATTGACAGGGGGGTGTTTCATAAAGCTGTTCGTAAAGTTATGCACGACTTTACGAATTTAAAGGCCAAGTCCACCCTAATATCAAGTTGATTTGAATAAATAGAGTAAAATTAAACAAGCATAACAGTGAAAATTTCACTGAAATCAGATGTAAAGTAAGAAAGTTACAGCATTTTGAAGTTTTGCATTATTTCATGAAACAGTGATACTGATATGCATAGCATGGGCGGTATGCAAATGAGTGAACCGATGATGTCACACACTCACTTTTCCTTATGTATTTTATTATATGAAATTTCAAATATTTCAATTTTTATAGATGTGATAATAAAGAATCGCTTCCGTGTATGAACGTGTATGAAAATAAGTTACAACTAGAGTTTAATTCGTCATGAGGACGAATTAGGTGATCTGTCTTTCAATTTGTACGATCATGATTGTAATCAGGATGATCATAATAATGGGGAAATGCTAAACTGAAGATAGGAAGTCAAGAATGCCATGAATGAAGATGCTTCTTGAGGAGAGGAATGTAGCAAAATGTGTAACGGTCATTATAAAATGATTATGGTGATGATGATAATGGTGATGATGATGATTATAATGATATGATAATTTAAGATAATTGTCTAAGCCAATTTTGAGAAATTGTGATATCAAACAGGACTATTTGATATTGCAGGATACTTGGGAGATAAACCCCGTAGCTCTAATACACGACAGGGAATCACAATTTCCATAGGGTTGTACACAAACTACTGCAGACTACTTTCTAATAGACATAACACGGAAAATAAGGCATTTTATTGCATGGTTTGTGATTGTTTATGTTATAATAGTCGAAGAGGATGGTAAACTGACAAGCAAAAAGAAGCAAAAAAAAAAAAAAATTATGGACCGACCGGGGATCGAACCTGGGTCACCTGCATGGCAATCAAGTGCTTTGACCAATAGACCAAAATATTTCCCATAGAGATAACACGTAAGCGAAAAACGGGATTCTCAAATCCCATTTGGTAGTTCAAAATTGGGCGTGATCCCGACATCTGATCAAAAATTGGAGGGCTTACTAATAAAAGCTTATAGTCTCAGCTACAACATATTAAAATCTGGAAGGAAATAGACCAAAAATAACTGAGACACTGCTCAGAGAACGATGTCATGTAGATTCATGATTCGAAAAAAAGTCATCTTCCATAGACATAACACGCAAATAGGGAAAATTCTGACATGTCGTTTTTAATTGAAAATTTCAATATGATGACGTCATCAAAATGAAAAACCGTGGAAACTGATCTTGTAGAGAATTGTCTCAGCTATAACATATCAAAATCTGGGCGAAAAACGACCAATAGTTAAGAATCTAAAGCCAAATTTGCATAAATGTGATGACGTCAAAACATGAAAAATGGAAATTTTGATTTCTGGCACCATTTTGATGACATCATAATGTTTATAAGGGTCAAATGATACATGAAATGAAATCTGTGATTCATACCCTACCTGATGATGACAAAAAATTGGGGGGTTTGTGGACTATTTAAAGAGATAGAGTGAATTTTGTTGAGGCATGTTTTTTCACGTTTTTACGTTATTTTCGCCATAGACGCGCGCACGGATTTTGAACTTTGACGCGCACGTACGACCTTATTATTGATTGAAATTGATTCCAAGTTGATGGAAATGATGAAGAAAAGTATCAGGATTGCAAATCAATCGAAAAAACAGCGTTTTAACGTTATTTACGACTTGCGCGCGCGCGGATGCGTGCGAGCGGAAAATTTTGAAATGCTTATAATGTCCTGAACCGTACTCTAATTTGATTAAAAAGTGATTTTGAGCATTTCTAAATTTTGACGCGCGCGTACGTGCGCGTCATGATGCGCGCGCGGATTTTGATGACATTTTATGTTGACCCTTGACCTGAAGTTCATGTGTGTCAAATATTTTTTTATTTTTGATGACTCGTTATGAAGATATGATTGATAATGTGATTTTACAAAATGGCGTCTGGATGACGTCATGATGACCTGATGACCTTGAAAAAGATTGTGGAGCTTGACCTTATATGACCTGATGACTGATAGAAATGTCATGAAAACTGACTGAGAAGTCTTTGAGATTTCGTGGAAACAAGAAAGGGGGAGAAAATAAAAATAAAGAAATAAATAAAGAAAGAAAATTCTGACGAAATTAAGAGGTGATCTGTCGACTACGACAGATCACCTAATAATGATGATTTTACATGTTCCATATTGAGTCAAACCATGTTTTACATTATTGAAGCAAAAAAATTAAATATATCATATTTCATATAATAAAATACATAAGGAAAAGTGAGTGCTTGACATCATCGGTTCACCATTTGCATACCGCCCATGTTATGCATATCACTGTTTCATGAAATAATGCAGAATTTCAAAATGCCATAACTTTCTTATTTTACATCCGATTTCAGTGAAATTTTTACCGTTATGCTTGTTTAATTTTACTCTGTTTATTCAAATCAACTTGATATTGAGGTGGACTTGGCCTTTAAACATAATTTGGCAAACGATATGATTCAAGGTCTTTTCAAATACTTGGCTACCTACATGTGTAACTTTGTGCTTCCAATACAAAAATGAAGGTCTAGTAGTTAAATGCTCATTTCCCATTTCCTTGTGCATGATGTACAGTCCTTGCTAATCCATAAAACTCCTGTGACGCATGTAAGCAATGCACCAGGATTTGAACTCTGCAGTGTGAGGTTATCCCAGATAATATTGTACATGTACTACGATTAATACTCTGAAGTTCCAACGATGTTGTTTACAGCTTGTGTCAGAGTTTCAAATAAGCAAGAATGCCAGCTACAGACTGAGTACAGAGCCCCCAAAACAACCTGTAAAGTTAAAGGTTACCAAAACAAGGAGATACAGATTCTCCTTCTTCTGATAAAAGTACATTCAACCATCAGCTGTATTTTGATTCTATTTTTTTTTTTCAGTTTTCAACAGCTCGCTCGGAATGTTGAGGATTAAAATATGATGTATCACAATGCTATTTAGCATCAAATTACAATGCAATCTTTGAAAAATGTTTGCATGCTTTCGGCTGATGTCTACATGTACATCTTCTTAGGAGACTTCACTGCATAAGCCAGTTTCATTTTGCAAATAAAGGTCATTTGTACCAAGTACAATTGACCTGTCATAGTATACGCGTACCATGATGTGTGTACCAATATGAGTTTAGTTGTTAAACAGGAAGCGCGTCCACATAAAAAAACAGATGCGTACAAATTGGGGTCATTTGTACCATGTACTAATTATGAACTGGCTTATTGATTCAGTAGGGATAGAACAATTCAAAACAGTCATTTTTGCCATGCACCCCAAACTTTCATGGCAGGAAAAGATACATGATTTGGGGACCGATGATGACATATGAACATGTATTATGTTCAATACTTTTTTATGGACTGAATGACCCAGTCGATCGGCTAAGAAAATTATGGACACAGTGTCGACATCAGGAAAGTTATATGGCTGGAGCATGTCCATGTATATCATGCACCATGCACGAGATCTATGGAAAAAGGCAGTCATGTTTCCAGGTCTAACTGACGATTTCTCAAGTTCAACAAGTTTTCATACAATATTTGAGGAATTGTTTCAAACTGTTGGAAAATATCAGAGATATGACAAATATTAATGGTGCATATTTTTCATCCAGTGTAACAGCTTCAACTTTGTTATGCATCCATACACAGGTCACACAACCCCCACCTCCAACCTCGTCTAACAAAACATGTCAACAGAGAAAATCCCCCTATGACCATTATAGCAAGAATGAGCCTAACTATCTCTTTGCGTACATTCATCTCTAAACTTTGGGTACAACTGCCTCCTTCAATTCTGAAGATTTTTGTGTTTTTTTTCTATCGCACCACTTCCAGATGTGTATTGCAGGCACTCTAAACCCGGGGGAGGGGGGACATTCAAGTTTAATGGTGATGGGGGTGTGCCTCAGCCAACCCCAAAATGGGGGTCTAAAGAACTGACTATGAAGCGAAAAACATAGGGTCTTTGGAACAGTTGAACTATACCCAGCTGAGCAAAAAAACATGGTCTAGACTCACTCACACTTATGCAAGGTTATTGAAGACAACCCCGCCCTCTGTACCTTTGTACCGCGAGGAATTGCCTCCCATATCAAGTGTGTGATCTCTAGCATGTGTGCTGGAAAGGAGCAAGATCGCCGGCCAAAATCAGCCTGAAAATTTCACTTTATCAAGATGATAAAGATTCTATTGAAGAATCTGGCATGAAATCAGGGGCCATTCCGGTATTCTGAAAACAATGTTATCATTTATACATGTATGTTAGTAAAACTACATGTTAATCATCATAAATAAAAATCAGGACAAGTCATTGGTTTATGATTGCGCTCGCATAAATTTAACAGAGACATCTGCGCAAGCACCAATGATTGTGTTTATTGTGCGCAATTTCAGTTTGTTATGACAATTAACAGTTTTCCTTATTAACATATAAGATAATGGTTTTCAGAATACCGCCCAGATAATCTATCACCCTAAAATGTAGAAGTATTTTCTCAAAATTTTGCTGATTATATTGGTGTTTTTACCTCTTCAATTTCAAAGTCGTGACTGCCGCTGAAATTGACACAGCCCATGATACTGATAGTGATGGTTCTGCGAGTGGTCTATACTAAGGAACTACGGCACTTAGTGTGGGGATTCTATAGTGCATGCATTATATGCAATTGCGCACGCAAGTATAAAATAGATGTACGTACACGAGAGCTAGGGAACGGGGGCACGCCGGGGGAACGGGGGCACACCGGGGGAACGGAGAGAGAAAAGTGCTTTTGTTCCGGTCGGGGAAGTATCTTGAGAATGGCAGTTTATGGAATTTCATACCCAAGAGCTATAGGAACAGGGCGCGCTGGAGGAAATGGAGTATCTTGCCAGGTGGTAATGGCAGTTTATGAAAATTCAGGTATCTTGAGAACGGCAATCGGAAGCCAAAAAAGGGGCTCTTCAAAGCGGCATGTCCCTGTACAAGTACATGTACATGAGTGCCCTCCCCAGGCTCTGAACACCGGGATGACACTTGACACCCTGTTTGCGAAAAGGCAGTGTATACAGCCACACGCGTGTGTCACTACCATACGGCCACACGCGTGTGGCTGTATCTATCGCCCGGCCTGAGGATATAGCCACACGCGTCTACTTAGACTCTGCGCAGCGGCGCGGCACGTAGCAAGTGCATAGCATGAGCAATGTGTATACATGTATTTATGCAACGGTACATGTATGCAAACAATATTTTTACTTCATTGCCACCTGATGACAATGAAGTAAAAATATTGTTTGTATGTCAGTGAAATTCAAGAGATAAAAACCTTCATGATGAAGTTTTGCAACATGTACCGTTGCATAAATATACACATCGCTCGTGCATGCTACGCACTTGCCATGTGCCTATGCGCTGTGCAGAGTCTAAGTGTTGCAGAGACTTTTAGACGCGTGTGGCTGTATCCTCCGGCCGCACGGTGGATACAGCCACACGCGTGTGGCTGTATGGTAGAGACACATGCGTGTGGCTGTATACACTGCCTTTGCGAAAAGTGTAGCATATTAACATGCATCTACGTAACAAGTCCTAGGGTGCGACTCTCAGGACTACGCACAGGGCCTCCATTTAACGACGGCAGCGGAGCTCCCTGGAGTTACATGGGCATCGTTTCCTCAAGGCTCAAGCCGTCATAAGAAGTACAACTACAAGTTCGCCGACATCCTATTGTCATTGAAACGCATATTAATTTTAATTAATAATACTATTATTACTGATTAGGCCCTAATAATAATACTAGGCCTAGACCGAAAATCGTTCAGGGGAAATGCTCCGTTAAGTCTACATATGGCTTTACGGAATCCCTCTCCTATAATATTATAGACCGAAGTCTGTCTTGGAGGAGAACCTCAAATTAAAAAAAGCAAAAAATGTTATAAAACTATGTCAGCCGTCGGTGAACTTGTACTTACATGACTTACATGACTTATGACCGTTTGATAAAACGCTGCCCTGCATCCCTCATTCCTAGACCGAAAATTCTGTCTCTCGTTCGTAGCTCTTCACTTAGAGACAGAAACGCTCCATTCACTCGCCTGTGCAAACCGAATCCCATTGACTTACACGCTATACAGTTTGAATACGGCTGGAAGATTTTCAAACGGAGAAAACCTTGGACCCTGAATTACCTGAAAAAGGAGCATTAAAAGGAATAACAGTCAAATTGGTAAGTTGAACATGTTCGTTTAAGTATACAGCCTAGGCCTAATCTATTTAATTTACACAAATATTGTTAAAATTTGAATAATACGATTTTAATACAAAAACGACATGCCTACTGTCAAGCGGTTGACAGTGAGTTTGCACAGGCGAGTGAATGGAGCGTTTCTGTCTCTAAGTCTAAGACTAAGTGAATGGCCGACCCTATCCAAATAAGAGGCTAACGAACGAGAGACAGAAAATTTCGGTCTACCCTCATTCCCTGCCTGGTCAATTAACATGATCATTTAAATATAATTAATTGGTCAAACTCGTTGAGTTGTTATTTTTTTAAAACTATTTGATATTGCCTTATTTGTCAGGGAAAAAAAAAAAAAAAGTGAACAAAATAAATGGTGAAGTTTACCTGTCTCCACTGCCACTAGTGCCAGCAATTATCTGTGACTGTCATCTCGCTCCGACATGTCCGAACTCCATGATCTATTCTTATTCTTATTTTTCTGCCTGTTCTGACTTTTACTTTACTAGTACTACTTTGGTGATCTGGTGATGGTCTTCCCAAGCAGGAGTTACTCTTTGGTCTTCCACGTCCCGCCTTGACTTGAGTAGGCCTACCGTACTAGTACTACGTCTACGTACGGGTCCCCCTACGTACGTACTAGACTACAAATACCATGAATACAGAGACCCGAGACCTCTTCCCTGGTACACGCAAGCTGAATTACCGTAGTGCACTGTACTGCCTAATGTTATCACTCTATCGAGCCAGCTAGGCCAGGCCAGGGTTAATAATAGGGCCACGGCCGAGAGTCAAAACGGTACCTTTGCGAAGCGTACATATTTGCTGAAGGTGACCGTTCACGACGAACTTTTCCAGATCAGCGCAAGCTAGCTAACTAGATCGCTGAGCGCGCGCCTGGTCCTGAGGCGAGGTCAAGAAACTTTCTTCACTCGCTCGCCGATGATGTCATTACCAAAGCATTTCTTTGAGAATTAAGTCTTATTATACATATTTCATTAGCAATATATATTTTCCATTATTTAAAATTTATATTATTAAAAAAATATATATTTTTGTAAATTTTTAGTAATAAAATTGTGTTTCATGTATATCAAAAATATTATTTGTTTCATTTATTTGCACGAGACTGCATAATGCAACATGGCGATCTCCATGTGAACACAGCAAACAATTAACTTAAACACAACAGAATTATCAAGTTAAATCTAGGCCTACTGTAGATTGCACTAAAAAAGTAACATGCTATCGAGATCATAAGAAAGAAACGGCTAAGCAATTAAGAGTACAATCTGTACGAAATTAATTTGGTATGTTCACATCCTGTGCCAATTTTCTTGCCTTGCTGTCTTCGGATGAAGGCCGGCCAAAACAACTGGAGTGGCTAGCCTAGTGGAAATGGAAATTCTGTCAAATTGTAAACGACGTAGGGCCTAGGCCCACAGTACACGTTGATGAAAATGTGAGTAGACACTTGCTACCCAATTCCCTCGCTCGGGCCTCAACGCAATAGTGTTAGACTGTTTAAATACAAATACAATAACAGTTAGATTCCATGTTCAGATGTTCTAACGTTAACTCCGGCGTTAACTCTAACTGTTATCAATCATGTCTATTGTCTATAAAAAGTGTCTTAATCATCCTTCATTTGGTGTCACTGTCAGTGTCACTTGTGTCACTGTCAGACTGAGTCAGATATCATCTGGATATCATCAACAACACCACCAAAGTCCAAATCATGATTGTCGTTTGTTTCATGAAAAGGCTAGTATAGTAGTAGCTAATATGCCCAGTAATCCTCAAATTGGCAAAAATCCTACCTAGGATATCAAAAAAACAGTGAGCAGAACAGAGACACTGAATTTCTATATAAATTACGAGCAACGAGCTGTACCGTCAACTGCTCGTGGTCTAACTTAGTGTAGTACTAGTGGTAAAGAAATCTGCATGGTCGAAGTATCCTTATTCTACACCGCACGTTCTACAATGTTGCTGGTTCGAATCCCGCTCTTCTTGACTGATATTTTTTTTTGTTATGAAGTAACAAATAGCGTTTATTCCGTTGAAAATGATCAGATTTCAATAATAAAAACACAAGAAACTTGACTAAATATTCACTTGGTCAGGCGGATTTAATGGTGGCTGGGCATAATAACGACTTTGGCCCATGAAAATATACATGCCTTGGTATTGCTATTACATACTAGTAGTATTGGTAAGTTTTGTTCTTAAGTTTAGAATCTACACAGTATGGGGTAACTGTCAAGTGTCATGTTCCGTTAGTTACACCGTATGTGTGTTACAGATCTGCAAAAATAGCGGAGGAAGAAGAAATCAGCAGAAGTGTAACTTAGTTACGCTAACTGTAAAAAATAATGGAAAAATCGTTTTATTGCACCTAGTCTAGAGTTGATAAGCACCTGGAACAATCCAGACTATTTTGCCAAACTAAGTTTGTCTTTGCAAAGATGAATAAAGAAATAGGTCTATTTTCATTCAGGGAGAAATTAATTGATCATGAGTGACTGTTTTTTTTTTCTTCTTTGTTTTCTATTCATCATGCAGTTGATATTGAAGAATGGAAAGGTTCTTCTGCAAGAATGACAGGACCTCAGGAAATGGCACAAGCACCCCTCCGTACACATGCACTTTTCCTAGGAAATTTAAATAACGATTTACCGAAGCTTCGCATTGCATCATTAATTTTGCAACTCACACGCCAGTGTACCGGAATAAGCCTTGATACCAGCGATGTCAAGGTACGGTTCTCCTATCCCAGTGATTGCTTCACAGCTACTCTCAAACTGCCAACTACATCTGAACAGCAGGAGGCCCTTGCGCGAATAGCTCATTGCCAGCAAGTGCCAGATGGACTCGTCAAACTTGGTAGAACTCTAAAGGTTGATGTCTTTCAAAAACATCCTCATCAAAGGAAAGGTGGACAGGTTTCTCTCGAGGATGAAGAACCAGAGAATGATTTCATATTAAAGAAAGGACAAAATCTTGGAGCAGAGACAAGGATTCTAGAGTTTAAGGAAATGTCCCATCTCAACTTACGGTACCTGAGGCAGACAGTTGCTAGATATGTCTGTGCTTTCCTCAATAGCTCTGGTGGTGCCTTGATGTTTGGAGTTGATGATAGAGGTACATTTCATGTTAATTTTATAACTTCTCTTTAGTGTAACCCAAATAGTAATTTGAAATATTTAAGAGAGAAAAATAATGATGAACTCGAAATTTTGCTTATAGGATTCTTATACAGTGGAACCTCGTGATAAAGAACACTGTTATAACAAACTCTCATTATAACAAGGTAATTTTACTGGACCCACTTCTTTGTATTCTGTTGTTTTTGGCTGTGATATAACAAGGTTTTGTTATAAAGAGGTAATTTCACTGGTCCCAAGGAATTTGTTGTAACAAGGTTCCACTTTATATTTACACCAATTCACAATGGGAACATCAAGCCAATTCTGTAGACCTACATCATTACCCATGTCATTAATAAATAATAAATGAATAATAAATTAATAAATTTTAAAAATGAACATCAGTCATATTCATTAACTCTTTTATATTCCAGAATATATTTTCTCTGGTTTTATAGATTGATATGCAAACTTCATTTTTGTAGCTATGCAGCCTATACTTAGACGGTCTGGATATTCATTTATTATTATTTTTTAAATGCAGGTAATGTACAAGGCACTCCCATGTCACACAGGCAGGAAGATGAGATTAGAATCACAATTGATCAGATTATCAAGAACTTTGATCCTCCTGTATTGCCTCAGATGTACAGCATCGTTTTCATTCCAGTTCATGTCAAGCCCTATGGAGCTACTTGGGACAGATCTCAAGGTCATTATTGTCTCCTGGGGCGGTATTCTAAACACTATGTTAACTTTTACGTTGAGGAAAACTATGTTAATTGTCATAACAAACTGAAATTGCGCGCAGTAAACACTAATCATTGGTACTTGCACAGATGTCTCTGTTAACTTTACGTGAGCACAGCCATCTTTGCGCAATCATTACTCAATTGCTTATCCTGATTTTGATTTGAAATGACAATTAACATTGTTTTGCTACATAAAAGATAACATCGTTTTCAGAATACGGCCACTGATATCTATTACATTTGAAGTCATTCTGAAAGATTTCTAAATCATTTGTGGTTTATATACCGTAATGGCACCAGTCGTGGCACGCCCTTGTCAACTGCCCTAGTCTCACCGGAGCGAAATGAACGGATGCAATTGACTAGCAGATATTTTACCAAAATAAATAAGGAACAACTATACAGAGTTTCGCTCGCTGCTGATCGTGCAAAAATTGATGGCAGGAAAAGTTTGTTTCCAAGAGAATTATCCATGGGGCTTTTTTAATGTTCTGCTAATTGTTTTGTAAAACAAGAACTTCCTCTTTAGCAGAGTGGAACAAAAAAAATACTACCATATTTTCTGTTTTCGATGTAACAGAGCTTAAGTTCCATAGATGTTGGCCAGACAATTGTTTTTGCATGAAAAATACTTTGGAAATAGATTATCTTTCTTCAAAATTGGCTGTCTGCCTGTCTCGTCAAGATGCTCCAGTCTTGACGCGCCATTCCTACAACACACAAATCATGACGTAGTGCATCCCGACAAGCGAATTATACTAGTGTGCATGCACATTCCCCTAAAGACAACGCGATAGCCAGATAGCTTCGTGCGTATGGTTTACGTAGCGTGCCATGTACTGAGAATATTTTTTACAACAGAGTGATTTATCTTAGATTAATCCTTCGTTTGCAATATCATTTGCGAAGGGTGCGGCACCACTGGTGCAAAGTGCGGCGACACTGGAGCAGCAGAAGCTCTGCAGAAGCGCCACAGTAGCGTTTGCGCCGTAGAAGCAAGATGCAATATTTCGGGTGGATTTTATTCACAAGCATTTTCGGCATCGAATGGTGGGTGATTCCTCAACAACCGTGGTATTTTCTGAAAATTATGAATCTAAAACTGTCAAACCCCTCCACGACTGGTGCCATTACGGTAGCTTGTATCATATTCACTAAAGTGCCCTTCTGAGCCTTTCAATAATTTCATGAATAGTGCACAGGCATGCCATGAAACTACTTATTTTGCATTGTAATGTTACATGTTGTGAATATGCAGTATGGAAAAAAATGAAATACAATTGGTAGAAAAATCCTAGCATAGCAGGATTTCTTTTTATTGGAGAATATATAACAATATGGTATCACCAATATTGAGTACAGCTCCAAGGAAAAAAGTTATGAGAAAAATTGTAAATTTTGTAATATTTTAATATCCAAAAAGTGGGTGAGTTGTATCTACTGGAGTATATGTCACAGTTGACAAACCAATCTGCCGGTTTGAGATTCACATAGATTTAGTGATTTATTGTTTTCAGTCATTTGTAGCTATCATATAATTTGTCCAGTTCTTTCAAATTTTAACTGTCACCAACTTACTTGTATTTCTGTAAATATTTTCTCACAACTCAGCTTGTGACATAGGTTAGATTGTCCTTTCATGGTACATCTTATATAGTTATAAGTCTAAAATATTAGTTTGCGATGTGCCTTCTTAGGTGATGACACTTTCTTGAAAGTCATAAAACTCAACATCGACTCTGGAAGGCCAAACACGTTATATGCGACACCAGGTGGCGATGTATACATTCGTAGAGATGGGAGTGTTCAAGGTCCTCTTCGGCCAAGAGAAATACAGGAATGGTGCCATATGGTAAGTTGATACCGGTAATGTGCACATTTACCTGTCAGTCATAGACATACATAGGTATATATTTTTTTTTTTTTTTTTTGGGGGGGGGGGGGGCATTTGCCAGTTGTCCCCCCTCCCTCCCCCCCCCCCCCCACACACATACACACATGAAACTATAACAAGTTGTTGACAATGGTCCTTTTCACAGCATGTACAGTTGTAAATTTAAAGAACTGTAAATATTCAGTATTCAGAGTTCATGGTGATGTAATTCACTCAGTTTGCAGCTTGTTACAGGATTTCTTACAACATTTGTAAAAGTTTCAAGTTTTATATCTTCATGTAGATTACAATTTTTAAGCATGTACATTTTCACTATGGTGTGTTTTATCAGTGTTGTAAATTCTCTGCCACTGGCTGCAGTGAATTAAGTATAGACCTATAACCTTCAATTAAATTCAAATTCAATTTAGTAGATATTGCAATTCTGGCATACATGCTGTTCAACATATTTGGTACAAATTGAGTTTAGTCCATTAGTCTACTCATCAATATTACTATTAAAAGTATAAATAAACACTTTACAGTCATTAAAACATTCAGTTATAAACTTGAATCCTCTGCACATGGTATGCATTTATTCATAATCATTTCATATTGTCTATGACAAGATAAATTAGTAATACATTCATTTCTGCTAATTAAACAAAGCAACCAGACTGAATCACGATGCTATTAAAATAATGGATAAACCCCAAATCATAATACTCAGGATTTGAATTAAATTGTATTATCAAGTATAGATGCAGCTACATACTATGATTTCATTGATTTCACCATTATTTCAACAGAACTTTGATAATAAGGAGAAAGCCTACCAAGATGAGATTGCGCAGCTTCAACACCGGCTTCGACAGGCCGAGTACGACCGACAGAGCAGGAGTGTTTCCCCTCTGAAGAAGACCAAATCTGCTGTGTGCAGTATACTCTGACAAATGCTATTGACTTGAAGCATTTTCACTGCCTCCCTGTGCAATACCTCATTTTCTTAGGCCGTTTTCTACTTATATTTAATAAAAGATTTCTAATTTTTCATATGAAGAAAATCCCTCGATTGCCAAAACATCTTGTAAATAGAAACCTGAAATGTTATTTTATATACTAAATGTGTAATTAAAAAAAGAGAAAAAGTAAATGTTTAATCTCTTCTTTTTTTCTTCGGTAACTCCTGTCAGATGATGAGATCAAAATTCTTTCTGAGGTACACATATATGTGTGACATGATCTACATTAAATACAATGCCTCAGCATATGACATTATCCTGGCTTTGATGGGGAATACGAGACTGCAAGTATATTGTCCTAGTATAATCGTATTGCCCAAGTCAAAGGCAAGGGCAATACGGTTATATTGAGGGCAATAGTCTCATATCGCCCCAAAACATGAGCTTATCAATGTTATTCAAATTTATCTACTATTAACCCTATATAGCCCGGGCTATTTTGAAACTGCATAGCCGGGGGGGGGGGGGGCTAATTTGGCCCCCCCCCCCCCCCCTTGGCGTGTTTGTGTCTCATCATGTATTGTACAAGAATGCATAGTCAAATTTATGATATACATTGTTTTTCTTATTTAATTATGTAAATATGCATTTTTTTTTAGATTGATGATTTTCTTTTTTCACTTTGTTGACTAATTCTTATGTATTTCTTTGTTTTAAATCTTTTTTTTTTCATTGTTCTGTTATATAGAATAGTTGATGATAGCCAAAAGAGATGTTATCTGAAGAAAAACAGAAAAAAAAATTCTTCTGACAACACTTCTTGTAAAGCCCATACACTGTATACACAAAATTATTGGAAACCGCCATTTTTTGTGACATTGGTCATGAATATGTGCTACATCTCCGCAACCGTAGCCCCGATTTTCACAAATAGGGTCTTAAAATGTGCGCGAGACGTGAAAGAAAAAAGTCATGAAATTTCAGCACGAGATCTTTTCGCGTTAAAAAATTATCGCCAAAAATGTTGAGGGGGGGGGGGGCTAAATTAGCCCCCCCCCCCCCCCCGGGCTATTGTAATCAGAAGTATCACTGATAAAAGACACAGGTTCCCAGATGTGAGACAAAGTTGAACATGCTTTGATATTGCTCACTGGTACGGCATGCATTGTCTATGCATGCAAAATAGTACACACTATAGTAGGCCATATTCATCATTTATTTAAACCTTATGCACAGTTTCTGAACAAAGTTTGCCTGCTTTTCAAAGTCTTAAATGTAGTTTTCTAATGGTTTTATGAATTAATTTTGGAGTAAAATGCCCAAATGTACTACAAATGTCATTTAGAGAGAGTAATGTTTCAACTGGTATGGATATTTTGAGGAAGCCTCCAAAATGTTACATAGTCCTTTTAACAGTTCCACCAGCTGTGTAAAAGTAATGCGCATGCGCCAAGCCATTATTATCGTTCATGCATTCATGATAAAGTTGCAATTTGTCGTAAGTATTATGAAACTGATTTTTCTATCTAGGACAAGTTACAACAGCTGTAACAAGATTTGTAATAGATATCAAAGGGCAATTCCATGGTTAGTAACGTTACACTTTATCAAATTTTAATATTTTTGATACAGATAATTCAATAGCTTTTTCATCTGAAGTCCTACTCTTGCAAATATATATTCACCTAACAAAGGTCTACAGTACATAAAGAAATCAAAAGTAAATGAATAAAATAAGAGCTGTGATGAGAACGTTTGATGACGGTTAGTAAGGTTACAAAAAAAGGAGACGAGAAACAAACCAAAGTTTTTGAAAAAATATTCCTCCTTATTGTATTGTACCTCAAACTTGGAGCCATATCAGTATTACTTCTTAAATGATGACAAATGTTGCCCCAAATTGCTTAGAGATTGTATTTCTCAATTTGTTTAAGTAGAGCCCAAAACCTTGGTTAGTAACGTTACGGTTAGTCACGTTACAGTTTGTCCAGTACTACATATTTGAGATTTTTATACCTTTTCAACAACTTTTTATTGCCTACTTTCTTTTAAATTGGTCAGGCCCATAGTCAGGGTTTCTAAAGGGGTGGGTCGTTTTTGGCAAAAGTGGACCTTTTTGTCATAATCAATACCGACCTGCCAAAGGCAGGTCCTGGCTAGGGGGGTCCAGGGGCATGCTCCCCCCGGAAAATTTGAAAATCTAGATGCTTCTGCTGTAATTTAAGGACTCCCGATGGGAAATTTATTGGTTGTGAATGATGATTTTGAACACACATTTTTGAAGTCGCAGATGATGCTGTACAACTGACAGCGTGTGGGTAATTCTGGTAACAAAGATTAAAGGTGTGTGTGTGATTTTTTTCATGAAAAAGCGGACCTCAGCCCAAGAAGGGGGGGGGGGGTCGTCCGACCCCTCCGACCCCCCTCTGGCTATGGGCCTGTTGGTGTGACTAAATGCTCTACAAATTATCTAATCGAGAAATTCACAAAATATGCAGTATATTTCTGCCCATGACTAAAAAACTGTGAAGTCCCATCTATCTAAATTTGTGTATGGTTCGGATTCTTTTATAAGGGGCCATATTAAATAAAATTGTTTTTGGTGAGTATGAAACCCCTTTGTAAAAATAATTCCTGTATTTATTTAAAACTCCAAAATCGACCTGAATTTGAGAAAGAGCAAAAATAAAGTTTGGGTGATGTCCACTTAATCATGGAATTGCCCCAAAGTTGTTTCTGTTGTAAGTCAAAAGTTTTATGAAACAGGCCCCAGCAGTGTAAAATTTTACCTTATTGTTTAATATTCATCTGGAAAAAAGAGAGAAATCTGTGATGCTCAAAATGGTAAGAATTATATATTATTCTGACTTAAAGAAAGGTATGTCTTGTTTACCCATGGTAACCTCATCATTATTAATACTATTCACCGCAATTAAGGACCCTTCAGTCAAATTATTGCCCCGGCGTTAGCCGAGCTACTATAAGGTGCTCAAGCATTCAAGGAATTACTTCCTGCACAGCCCATTTTCTTCGCCTGGGTGAAGAGCAACAAATGTAGATTGGTGCTGTGGCAGGTATTTGAACCTTTGTACCATGATATTCATAGACCGGTGACTTTATCCACTAGACCACGACGCCTCCACACTTTGTCTACATTAGCAAGTCACCTTGGCAACTGCTGTTGAATGACATATCCATCTTGTCTGATTGCATGGTGAATGCTGATGTGTTGAGCAGCTTTTGTCGTCATGGAAACAATGTAGTCCTCACAGAGTTCTTTTCTTGTGATAGTTCTGGAGATGCTCTTCACGTTTTGATTGTAATCAATTTGATTGAGGAATCCAACCACAAAGTCAAAACAGTTGTGGGCCTCGTCGTGGTAGCTGCGAAATGGGGGAGAAAAATGCAGAGAATGTGAAAATAAGAAGAGAAAGTGAGAGAGAGAGAGAGAGAGAACAATAGAGTTAGAACTCGGAATTCAATTTGAAAAACATAAGAACAATATGCCACAATTTACCCATTTCCGTATGCTATACACGTAGAATTATTTGATTTGTTTGGCAAAGACATTGTTTTAACAATCAAAAAATTGAAAATCATTATCTATTCCTTTAGGAAAGAAACCTGTTTACTGAATTTTTACTACTGAATGTTACTACCGAATTAGTAAACATACCAATGTTGAATCTTCAATTTGGAAATATTTAGCATTTGCTTAACAACCAAACTGGTCTTTAGACTCTTTTTTTTACCACATCAATCTCACTTCCCAAAAGTTCCTAATAATTTAATACAATGACATCCAATATCTGTAATCATACTTGTGTATGTGATGCAGTAACAATTAGTATTAATAATAATAATACAACCTCTGAATCAGTGTAAAATTAAGGCAACATTTCAAATTTTATTTTTTGCAACACCCATCGCTATATCCATAATGCATGCATAAGCCCATTATCATACTGTATTTTGTTTTTAAATGAATGTTTCAAGAACCAACGCACATTATAAAACTCCTTTCAGTACTGTATGTAAATTGGAAAATACTATGCTACACTGTGATATGCATGTTATTTGTATTTATGTATTTTTACATATATTGTTTAGTGTAATATATGTGATGTCAACATGCTAATTGTCTTTCATGCAAATATCATTATTCAATAATGACTTCTATTAGAAGTTTGATATTCCTATTTTTATTTCCTATTTTGTATGAACATACTATTACCGGTACATAATTATATTTGTTGTTGTTATATAAGTAAACTTGTACCTAGCTGCGATGTTCAATATTGGTCAATAAACCTCCTCAATTCAATTCTATTTGAAAGAGAGACAGATTCATGTAAATTTTAGAAAAGACTGGGAAAGGAGAGAGAAAGGAGAGAGAAAGGAGAGAGAAAGAGAGAGAGAGAGAGAGGGAGGGAAGAGAGAGAGGGAGGGAAGAGAGAGAGGGAGGGAGGAGAGAGAGGGAGGGAAGAGAGAGAGGGAGGGAAGAGAGAGAGGGAGGGAGGAGAGAGAGGGAGGGAGGAGAGGGAGTTGGTGGGAGAAGAGAGCTGTGTTGTTTTATGTCTGAAATGAAGATCTCTACTAAATATATATGATTCCAAGACCTGCATCTGGGTGCCTCAGCATTTGTCATGCTGCTGTTGCTGCATCTTGTAAAAATGTTGTCACACACAGGTGATCACATGTGACGTACAAAAGAGTAGTAACACTGAATAACTACTAAGGAAAATAGAAATGCAGGGAAATATTTGAGAGAGCGAGAGAGAGACAAACCATCTCGGCTGCTAAGAGCCATAAGGGCGTTATTATCAATTTAGAGAGACCAACTTCTGGCTCTGCAGAATACACATTATGGTATGTTAATAATCTACTACATGTGTTCACTGTACACTCTTCTTTTCCCAATCTGATAATGAATGTATAAAAGCAAAGGTAAAAAAAGATAAGAATATTGCATTTGGGCGATTCCATGAAATGTGACCTTTATCCATTCTTACCATCTAAAGCCCACCGCACACTATACGATCGGTCTGCGATCCAATTTCAGAATAAACTGTAATAGCATTTGATATAAAGATTTAAACATATCAAATATTTAAGATTGAGGTTCTAAATAGTTGTATGGATAGTAAAATCTAACAAACTGCCTAGTAAGAGGGAATGCCAAATCTGCTCCGAGACGTAGTGACTGACGTCAGAGCACTGCTACGACCGTCTACCATTTGAAACTGATTTGGCCCTTATTCTAGGTATAAGGCTGACAGAGCACCAAAAACCTCTGTTTAGTATTCTATTATTATTCAGAACCTAAATCAGGAAGATTTTATTTATTGAAATGCCCGTATTAAATGTTATTTCGATTTATTTTCAAAATCGAATCGCAGTCGATCATATGGTGTGTGGTGGGCATAAGAATGAAAAATCTCTTGATATGATATGATAGATGACCATTCATTATTACGTGATATTTATATGAAAAAGAACCATCAGTCATATCAATATTTTTTCATATTGGATGAAATGAATGGATAGAAGATATTTATTGTTCGGGACGCATTCAATGGAATCACCCATTATTACCTCTCAGGTGTCCATCCAGAGAACATAGAGAACCGATGAAGCTCTGCATCCCATTCTTGCCTCATCTCGTAGTCATGGCAACCAAGTAATGGGATAACTACACTCTGTTCCCAGGATGTGGAGTCCTGGTTCATACCCTTCTCATCAAAGTTGTACACTATACCTACATATGACAAGTTAACAGAGTGATGACAGGTACATGTAGCAGAACCTGTGGCACTGTAAATGAATATACCCTTACAAAAAAGTACCATATGATGGTAATACCATGGTAATACCGCGGTAAATTGGGACGGTATTACTGTGAAAGTACCATGAATTTACCGCGTTACCCATTGTCAAGATGAAAATACTATGAATGTACCATGCTTTTCATGGTACACGATGCAAATACTATGAATATACAATGTTTTTCGTAGTAATACTGTGGCAATACGATGTGTACCACGGATTTACCATGTTTTCGTGGTATTATGGCGGTATTACGGTAATACCATGAAATACGTAGTATTACCATGGTATTTTTTTATAAGGGTATATCGACCCTCATCCCCTTAAAAAAAACCACTGTATAAAGTGGAACCTCATTATAAAGAAAATTATTAAAACAAACTCTCGTTAACAAGTCAAGGATATATTGCCAGTCCCACTTCTTTATATTCACTTTTTAAATCCCTGATATAAAAACGTTCCGATGTAATTAACCCTTTCGAGACAATTGACCATATTTTGTCGTTTGGCTCAGTAACATTTGATTCAGAGCCCTAAAAAATATACCAGATGCATGAGTAGAAAGAGCAAACATTTCTGCACACACTGTGTCCATTTTGTTGCATGACCATATTACGTTTCACGCCAGGAATTTTAAAATAATAATCATATGTCTTGTTTACCCAGGATAGCCTCATCAGTATTATATACCATTCTCCCTGAGGGTCCTGCAATCATACTATTCAAGCATTCAAGGAATTCATTCCTTCCTAAAAATTCATAAGCTTTAAAATTAATCCTTTGCAACACATTGAGAGCTTCAAAATCATTGTTTTATGTCAAAATTGGCAAGTTTTCAACTTTTTTGGCATAATTTTCAACCATGTATGTTATTTTAAAAGACATCACTTTTATAAGAACCATGTAGCATTATAAGAAAAATATTTTTGTTGCCAATTTGAAGAACAAAATTTGATCAATCATGAAAGGGTTAACAAGGTAATCCCATTGGTCCCAAGGAGTTTGTTATAAAGAAGTTCCACTGTAATATATATTTGTGATGTTCACATGTAAGAAATATGAATGACTTCTTTCAGTATAATATAGAGCAGAATTTTATCAAGGTAGGACACAATTTCAATTATTCATCTACATATGCGCAAATCATGACCAGATGAATTCAAATGTATTACTGCTAAGTGCTAACTATATACAAATCAACATATCAGGCCGGAAGAACAATATTTGTACGAACGAATGATCAACATACATGTACAGTGGCGGATCCAGGCAGGGGCGCCAAGGCCTAGGGTGTGCGCCCCCCTTTAATTTTTCTGTTTTGTGATTTTTACTGTAGGAGTGGGGATACCCCCCTCCCACACCCTCCGCTTCCTCGCCGCTGGCCCCCCCCCCCCCCCCCCCCCCATTTCAAATTCCTGGATCCGCCGCTGCATATACAGTATATCCTCATCTCATAGATAAAACTTGTAAGAACAGTTTGTTCCTGAAATCTGCTACTAAGAATTATTACCTTTAGAATTGGATATTCCTGCATGTAAAAAATGGCCAGGCATATAGGATCTGAAATAAAAGAAGATAAACCGAAGTAACAAAGCGATATGATATTGTGACCTATAATAATTAACAAATATTAAACATTCTGATGTAACAAAGTGTGATTACCTAAAGGAATTTTCTACATGTCTATAGATGGACATATAGTTTGGATGAAAAGGATATATTGTACATCCATGAAAATTGGACTATCCAATACCAAGCTAACGTTCTTTAATTAGACAAGCAATTAATTGCATATGATCTAAGATCTTACAGCCATGGAAAAAATTATTAGACCAAGAATGGTTACTGATAGTGTTATTTTTGTGGTAACAAGGAAATAAAATATCATAAAAGCAAGGTATAATTGCTGGAATTCGGTATTTATTCAATGAAGAACAAAGACAAAATCATTTTCATAATTTTGTATGCATATTATAGTACCCTTATTACAGAAGCTTGGTCTAATAATATTTCCAGGGCTGTATATTAATATTGTTTACTTCATGAAAGGCAAATGTCCATGTTGTGTCTCTATTTGTTTAGTTTTGTTACATTGCAGTTTTAAGTGTTTTGGGGTGTGTTGGCATCAGAGCCATTGGATTTACCATTGTAAATTCTACCCTTGGCAAATATTAAAAACAATACCGGTACAGTGGTACCTTGCTATAACAAAACTCTAAAACTAGAACAAGATAATTTATAGTTTCCCCTTCTTCGTATTCTTTCATTTTTTTAGCACTGATATAACAGTGCTTCAATTTAAGAAATGCCTACAAGGTCTTAATGAGTTTCTTTCTAAAAATCAAGGTTCCACTATAAAAATAAAACCGAAAAATTAGATAAAAATTATGATTACTGTCAATAAAAATCTGAAATGCTTACTGTAGAAATGAACCATTAGTTGGTTTAATGACAAGACAGAATGGTTTGGTTGCGGCATTTACAAACACTGAGGGCAGTCTGACAGGAGGAAAAGGAAATGTGGCTGTCCCATTATCAAGACGTAATCTGCATGTCAAAAGTAATGATGGATTTTCTTTTTTAAATCAATATTTATAGACGACAACTAGAAGCTTCATTTCTAGAGATCATGACAATGATGGAGAATATCTTGAATGTATGAATGTTGCATATATATATGAAAGTCCTTATGCGCTTAAAGAAAATGTACTGTGGAAACTCACTACAACAGGGACCTTAACCCTCTCGTTACCACAAGACTAAAATACTATTCACTTTGTACATAGTGTTGTTGACTTTGGTCCTGATAGGGTTAATGGGACCGTGAAAATTACCTTGTTAAATCAGGAATCTCCTTACATCAGGGTAACAAAAAAAAACAACATAAAGACCTGGGACCACTAAAATTACCTTGTTATGTGAAGAATCTTGTTATATCTGAGCTCTTTAAAGCGTGTTTCCACTGTAAAAAGAGACAGGTCAGGATAGAAAACAAATATGCCTGGTATCTATCAATCTACATGTATTTATTAATTTAACGTACAATATGTCTAGAGCTACATGTAGTACAGCTAGGTGGAATTTTGTTCTATTAATTGAAGAGAGGGAGAGGGGTAGGGAGGGAGAGGGGTAGGGAGGGAGTGAGGGAGAGGGATAGAGAGAAAGAGGGGGGTGGGGTGAAAAGAAAGACAGCTGGGGCGGTATTCTGAAAACTATGTTAATTTTTATGTTAAGGAAAACTATGTAAATTGTCATAACAAACTGAAATTGCGCGCAATAAACACTAATCATTGGTGCTTGTGCAGATGTCTCTGTTAACGTTACGTGAGCACAGTAATCTTTGCGCAATCATTAACCAATGACTTGTCCTGATTTTGATTTGTTATGACAATTACATAAAAGATACATAGTTTTCAGAATACGGCCCCTGGTGAAAAGAGAAAAGGAGAGATAATGAGAGGAGAGAGATAGAAACAAAAATAGAAAAGAGGGAACAAACAGGAGAGGGGGAGGGGAGAGATACAGGCCTGGGCGATGGGAGAAGGGAGGAAAATAAGTTTGACTTTATCAAAAAAATACAAAACTGAAAAATAGGATAAAATAAACACACAGCAAGTTTACCTGCAAATTGGACAGACTTGTAAAACCTTGTTGAAGCAGAGTATATGGTTCAATGGATCACAATGCTGGAAGGAGATGATTGCTGGATTGCTGGACGATGATGATGAAGATGATGACATCCTTTCTTCCTCCTTGATGCTGTCCTTGTAAAGTTACACTAGTTAGTTCTGTTAAAGAAAAATGATGTGTGCTCGGCATTACATCCAGACTTATTATGGATCCTGCGGAGTCCCCATGTAGAAGTAGTAGTACAAAGACTTTCTTCTCCCATGAGAAAAGCCAATTAGAGAAAGTGATGAGCAAATTATCAGTGTATACTACTTTACTAGAGCTCAGCTCTGTTATAATTATTGGTTCTCTGAATCATTTGAAATCATAAACAGCAGCCGAACCCCCCCCCCCCCCCCAAAAAAAAAAAAAAAAAAAATAATGGACACCTAAAAGGCTAAATCTCTGATTTGCTCTAAAGTTGACTAAAAACAAGATTAACTTGAGCCCAGGGGAGTTAAGCAAAAATGGCCCTTACTTACTTACTAAATCAGATAATTTGTTAGAGTCCAATGTAATCATGGTATTATTGGAAATGAATCATCTAATTTACAAGTCGAGATTGATCAAAAAACTGGCTTGTAATATGCAATTTTACTCAAATAATTTGTAGAGAGAGATATATATATACTTACCGGTATGGTAGGCCTTTTCTTTATCTTCTTCTAATTAGTCTTACCATCAAGTGTAATAGAGATGATCATGAAGGCCTACCACCCTCTGGCCATGCACCAGTAATAGTATTTAGACAGACACAGCTCAGCAAAAAGACCCTGCTATAGCACTGTGATACAGCACTAGCAGCAACTGAGCATATCAGCTGGCCATTGTTTACATTGGGGCGGGGTCACGTAATCCGCTTTTTCTCACAGAGTTTGCGTAACCTTTGACCCATTACTCATAAATACCTCGCAGCGTCTGTGCCAACGGCCGACTGACTGACTTTTGAGATTGGTTAAAGGTAAATCATGGATAAAATTACACTTTAAAGTTTTGGTATGATGTCCTATCATACTGTAAGTCTAGATGAATGCTATCGTGTATTTGGATATGCTTGTCTCCTACATTTCGTGCTTAAAATGAACAAATCATGCGAGAGCTGCGACGCGACAGCCAACACCAACATTACAAATCAACGCCGCTCAACTGCGTGCAGAAACGTTCTAGCTAGCGGAAAGGGATCATGACTCTCCCCGCAACTCCAGGCAGCAATGACCTTCATGATACGGTGTCAGTTCGATGGGGAAACCAAGACAGTTGCGCACTTTGACTTTGGCTTTGCTTTCAAAGTCGAAGGCTTAAACAACTATCCAAATAATGTTTTAGGCAAATTTGTTTTATGCAGCTGAGTTTAACATATTCTGATTGAAGATGAATTATTGAGAAAATTCAGACATACAAAACTCAATTCTCAAATTAACTTTGTTAATTAATGTTAGAATTAGGCTAAGTACATAGTAGGTATGTGAAATGAAAATTTCAAATTGATTAATTCTTGACAAATTTGGTATCAACAGAAAGGTCTACAAAAGAGAAATGCAGTAGTTTTTGAATTATTCAAATTGGATGGATATTTAAGAAATTAGGGCACTTTACATATCGCAAAACACTGGTTTTTTTGGTCCCGCGAATTGTACAGTAATTCAATACGGCAAAAAAAAATGTTGTGACCAATATACATCCCAAACGACCTTAAAAATTACCTAACTTCATCCGATCCTGAAAAGTTTGGTACCCCTGGTCAGCTTATTAGAACATGAATTTGTCAACAAAAACAGAACAGCATTTCACTAACACACTTCATATTTCTGATAATTACCTTAATATGGGATATTGCCATAATATTTTGATGAAGAAAAACAATTGTATATTAATGAAATTTAGCATCGAAATCTCATCACTTTTGTATATCCATCGTCAAAATTCACATGCTAACGCCAACGGGATAACCCACGGATCTCCGCCGCCGCTGCCGGCGGAAGCCGACGCTGCTTCGCGGTGGAGTGAGCTAACGTGTATACATAGTTCTGACATGGAAAATTTCGCAAAGTAAAAAAATTATTTCGCAACGATAAATTTCCATTAAACTTCTTTAATGTGTTAAATATGAATGAAAATGAATTTGTAAATAATTGAAATCAATTAAATTTCTTACCTTCATGAAAAATAATGATGATTATGATGACTCAAAATTATCGCGGTAGTTCAGGCCCATGTGAAACAACGTCTGGAAATCCTTTTGACAAAATTTTTTTTTCACACACTAGTTCGTGGTCTCAGCTCTTCGCTGATACCCTTTTTGTGCACATTGACATGCAAATACGGGCACAGCGAAAGCTTTTGTCAGGGTACCCCTCACAGCATAACACGAAAGCTGGTAGAAAACGGAAACACAGTTTTGGAACCACTTTCGCGCTGCAAGCGCACGGGCATTTCACATACCTATACATAGTCTTAGGGCCTAGATCTAACGTTAGCATGGTCATGGTTTAGACAGAAAAATCCGTCTGTTTGGAGGAGTTTTATAACATTTTCTGACTTTTGAGGTTCTCTATTAAGGAGAGGGATTCCGTGAAGCCAGACGTACATGTACCGTAGTCTCAGCAGAGCATATCCCCAAACGAAATAGACTGAGTTTTTGGTCTAGGTTATGATGGTTAAAATAGAATCTAGAAATAGTAGAAGTAGAACATTCCATCACTTTTCAGCATTATTCACAGGTTACTGGACAGCCATGACAGCCCGATCCTGGATAACCTGACCACCTACCCTGGACAACTTGTATTACCAACTTAGTGTAATGTTAGATAATGTTAAATGTAACATTTAGAACTCTACTTCTTCCTATTTGCCAGATTTGGATTTGTAAAATTAACACCATGACTGTTTACATTAGACTATAAATGGCAATTTATTGTAAAATGAGTGAATTTAGTTCATAAATCAATGAGAAAAAAAAGTGGGTCAAGTTGTCCGGCGAGGCACCCCACCCTGGATAACTCAACCGGGTCAAGTTGTCCAGGGTAGGTGGTCAGGTTATCCAGGGTCGGGCTGTCCAGGAACCTGTTAATATGATTTGATATACATGTATAGTCATAGATGTTAAGAGCCTTATTTTGAACACTATGTATGAGTCATAAAACTTTGTTATGTTTATGCTCATGTTTATTTCATGCTTGTTCATTACATTTTTTGTCAGTCACCCTCCATTACTAGCCCCGGGATGCTGCCATAAAGTGGCAGCATCCTGAGTGAAACCACTACTATTCCATGGGGCTCACAATTCCATGTAGAGTTGTATCGTAGGTACATAATTTTTTTATTAAAGTATCATATATACGATGCCACTTACCTAAATAGACCTTCCGCAAATTATCAGCTCTTCCTCATAAATATATCGAGACGATCAAATGTCACTTTTTTCACTCATTTATAATCCTCCCTTTTCGTCTCTCACGAGCGAGAACGTTCGTAAAAGCATTGGAGCTGCTACTGACGCGCATTGCAAACTATACACCGGCCTACAAAAGTTTTTAGTACAGGAGCCTCTTGGCCTTTTTTATATCATCTTCATCGAAAAGAAAGATGACAGTTATTCGGAAAGTACTGTAAGTACCTAAAGTAGCCTTAAATGAAGTTATGTCATGATTCATGGTATAATTTTGACATACGATATTGGATTTAAGAGGCACCCAACCTTTCAAAGGACTGCTCCATACCATCTCCATCCACACCACCTGTTCATTGTACATTTCATTCCATTGTTATGTTCCATGCATACATTCTATGTGCAGTCACTGTTGTATGTGCAGTGTATACTCATTGTGGATTGTATTCAAGTTAGACACATGGCGTGTATCATTGGTCATTGCTAAACACTTTACATTATATAAATAGTGCATGGTCTATCATGCACTATACTGGATTATGTGCACAACAAATACTAAATTATCCCGAGTGCAGTTTTGTGAAATAGACCTGCACTAGGGATAATTTAGTATTTGGAGTTTATATAGTCCAGTAATGGTGCATAAATAGAACATGCACTAATTGTTATAGTAAATAGACCCCTAGATCTATTACTGTTATTGTGTATTAGGCCCAGGCCGAGCTAGATAAATTCATAGTCTACTGCTGATTTCCCAACTGTCCAAAAGTTGCTTAGCTCACAAAATGAACTTCAATGTTAGCTCTCCAATTATGTGTAACACTCTTAACTCCAAACTCCAAAAACTTGAAATTGAATGCTGAGGATGATGAAATTGAAATGACTCATCCCCTATTCATTTAAACTGGCATTAAACTGGCAAAACTTGAACAGTGCCACCTTACAGTAACTGCTAAATTGAGATTATAATTTGAAAATTAATTACACTTTATTTTGAATTTTGACAAACAGCTGTTTGGAAAATAGGTACGTACATTTCAAACTATTATTTTTGGCGTTGCACATGTGGAAAATTGCCTACAGATACATTCTAAGCATCTACAAAGTAGAATGGGGCATGGTGGGAAAATTAGAGGCACAGACACTTACCAAATCCTGTTGAAAGATGGCGCCATTAGGAGCTTCAATTTACTGTCACTTTAACACGGGATTCCCGTGCAAAAATCAAAGTTATAGTGCATGATTATGCACTACATGTACACATGTACTGTATAACAATTTTTTTGCATGTGACGTCACGTGATGCAAATCTAACCAATCGCAACACGTATTAGGCATACACTATTTACTATAATGTTATTACATTCTTACTTAGCTACACACACCCCTGATGTTCATCTTTGTAGTAATAATAATAATATTCCGCTTTTATATAGCGCCTAATACATCGACGATGTCTCTAAGCGCTTAATAATAACAGGTAGTCATTATTATTACCCCCGGTGATCGGATACCCCTCTCATAACTTTTATTTCTGATTGGTCATTTATTTAGTTGAGACTTTTGTGATTGGTCAATGTGATTCTGAATATTTATTTTTGTGGAAGAACAATATTATTAGAATAAAGTGGAACAAGTTCCATGTGCTTCTACATGGATGCCAGTTGTTACCCAGGGGACGTATTCCGAAAACTATTTAAACTTTTATATTAGTAAAACGATGTTAATTGTCATAACAAATCAAACTCACGACAAGTCATTGGTTAATGATTGCGCAGAGATGGGTGTGCCCGCGTAAAGTTAACAGAGACATCTGCGCAAGCACCAATGATTAGTGTTTATTGCAGGCAATTTCAATTTGTTATGACAATGAACATAGTTTTCCTTAACCTAAAAGATAACATAGTTTTCAGAATACCACCCCTGATCTTGAGAGTTTTAATTTTACTGACACCTGTGTAGAGAACCCTAATCCATCTAAATATGCTATTGTATTTATAGTAGCCACCCTGCAGATGTATTTGAAAGAACTCACTAACTCAACTGTTAGATGGATTATGTGAATGGTACATGTATGTGAATCTCAAATGCGCAAATCTTTCTCTGTCATGTGACTGTGACATAATTAAGGATATATATCTCCCACCCATAGGCCTATGCCTACATGTATGTGGGACTGAGTCAAATATTCACTGTTGCAGCAGTCAAAAACAGACAACAAAATTGCTCTGAGCTAGATTTAATTTTCTTATGTTAGCTAGATTACCTGATTCAGGGACTCTAAAACTCTTTAATAATATCCTACAAATTTGGGGTTTCAGAGTTGAAAGTGAAATTTTAAATAAATATTTTTCTCTCATGTACTTGTATGAATGATCTAGACTGGACCAATCCCTGCTAATTCACACAAAAGCTATTGAGGCCTATTCACCTGTTAAATCTATTGTGGAGTACATGTATAAGTGTATATCTCCCATTCGTTGTATGTACCGCACATTAAATAGAATTTCCAATTTTATGTCTCAGAAACCTCCTCTGGGATCGGCTGAACTCAAGATACAGTATGGATATCATGTTGGGGTTTTTTTCCTCTTAATAAAGAATAGAGTACCGAAGTGATGACGTCACAAAAAACTATTTTTTCATTTTGACATACCTTGGGCCACCATGAACTGATTCATGTCAAATTTGATGTGTGGACATTTTCCATCATGCTCTACCTAAATATGGTCATAAAAATACTGAAAGACAAAAATCAAAATTTGATGACGTTACACTTCGGTACTCTATAACCTCTTCTGAAATAAATTTAGAGAAAAAAAAAATTGAAAATCTAAATTTGTGTAATGGGAGAGTTGTCTGATATAGAAAAATGTATTACTTTGATACAAATTCACTAGTTTGAAGTTCCCAGTATCGGAGACCTGATCATGGCTATTATAATTCTTCTCCAGTTTTGTTTAGTTTTTTTTTCTGATTTCCTCTGTTTTCTATTCAATTCAACTTCTATTAAGGTTAGATATATTTATGTCATTTCTTAAATGCAACTTGTCATCAAGGTAGGATTGAGAGTATGAACCTACATGTATAACATATAAGACCCATATTAGTCACTTCACTCTGTAGAGAATCATTGTAATTGTCTATTCTTATTTTATTTAGAATGAGTTTACAAATATTCATTTTCAGGAATTGCCCTTTAGTAACAAGGGCAATTCCTGAAAATGTATCTTTGTATATTTTGTTGCCACTATTTTGCAAAGCAAATACAGTGCTGGAAAAACTTATTAGGTACTGATAGTGTTATTTTTGTGGTAAGAAGAAAATGAAATATCATAATAGCAAGGTACAATTACTAAAATGTGTTATTCATTCAAGAAAATAGAAAGACAAAATGTTTTTGTTAGTTTGTATGCATAATATGATACCGTATAATCGGAGATTGGTCAAATAATTTTTCCAGGGTTGTTAATATCCTTCACAAGTCTTTCATATCCAACTTGAATTTGCTCTTATCTGTTTTTCCATCCTCTACAGAACTTCAAACACGCGTGATTTGGTCATAAACGGTAAAATATTGGATGAGATGCTTGAAGATACCTTGAAAACTTAGTCATGAATGTGGTAACATTCCTCCTGCACCATGGCTCTGATAAACTTCAAATTGTTACACATCATATCAGAATTACAAGTTTCCCAGCAGGTCAGCAAAAAACTGCAGAGTTTTGTTTTCTTCTTGGTACTTCTTGTGCATTTGAGTACAGCGCAGTATTGCAACAGGAGTAGCATTGCAACTTGGCACACAGATGCAGATATCATCAACATCTCCTGGTCTGTGGGCAGTGTGTGCAACTCGTATGAGGATTGCTATGGTTCCACTGGAACTGGGAACAGTGGACCAATAGACCACCAACTATGTCCAGTGGAGATCCAGGACAACGATCGACTGGTGATCCTGCCTTCGTCCATATCATCACAGAGTGCCCTACCTGTCAATGTTAGTGAGAATGAATTCTACGCTTGTCCAAGTAACACTCATCCGCCTTCTCAGTGGCTGGTTCCGGCTGCCTCGACTGTTCCTTTTGAAGTGGACAAGGCTTTCCTGCAAGAAGGGCGCAACTTCTTCGCTCAGTTCCCCACTGGTGATGTCTTCCTAATTTGTGAACTGGGACTCCGTGTCGTGGTGTCAGTCAAGTCACATGACTGTGCCATCAACCAATCAGAACCCTTATGTAATGGGCATGGAGAATGTGTCACAATGCCTTTCAGGTAAAAAGTAATGCATGCACTTGTATAATACTTTACATCTACTTGTACAGGTATCATTTATTACAATTAGACACATACATGTACATGTATTTTGTATTATGAACATTTTGCCCCATATCAAAATAAGGAAGTGATGGTTCGATGGCACATGCTTTGGCAATAATTACCCTGCACCGTTAATCTTACACTTATCAAATTTTTAGTCCCGTGTATTTTAAAGCCAAATTTATGTTTTATTTAATACTACTGTAAAACCAGATATTTTTGCATGCATGAAACTTTCGTGAATTTCGCGAGTGGTTGAGATTCGCGAAAGTTTCGTGCAGCGAAATAATAAAATTATAAATGAAACAGCATAAAATTATTGCAATTCGTTTAAAGTTTCTTGCTGCAAATTGGCTGTCATTGACAATTCCGGAAAATTTCTATGTCGTGAAAGTGTCTGGTTTTACAATATTTTCATTTTTTTTAAGTCCTCTATCATCCATTGTATTATTTAAGCCGTTTTATGCCAAATTTTCTGTGTTGTTTGTTCATGTTTTTTTTTCTTTCTCTTTATAGTCCTGCTTCAGAATTATACACCTGCCAGTGCAACCCATCGTATAGGGGGAAATACTGCAAAGAGTTTGATGGGTGCTATGGTGATCCTTGTCAAAATGGTGGGAGTTGTATTGATGAAGTCGAGGAAGATAATGGCAGAAGCTATGTTTGTAATTGTAGCAGTGGATTCACTGGTGAGTGTATGAAGAACAAAAATGAGTTTGCCACTATAAATCAAAATGTACTTGGATGAATCCTGACAATGTTCTCTGGAAAAGTTTTAGATGGCTGAAATTTGCAAAGGAAAGCCATGAATGTGCAATCGATATGAATAGAATGATCAGTTTGAAACAAAGTCCAATTGTAAAGATATGATAACCATATTATAACATCACATCGTTCAGAATTCATGTTTTAGAAAAGGAACCTGAAATGATAGTTTATTTATATGATCTTGCCAATGCTATGTCAGCCATGGCTAGTTTATGAGAGGGAGGGAAGGAAGGAGGGAGAGAGAGAAAGAGAGAGAGAGAGAGAAAAAATAAAGAGGAGGAGGGAGAGGTAAGAGGTTGATGGAATGGTTATCAGAATAAAGAGATTCTGATGTTCATAAGCACATCTTTCTTTCTTGTAAAACTTATGACTGTGTGTATAATAATAATGATAATAATAATAATAACTAGAATTGAATTCGTCATGAGGACGAATTAGGTGGTCTGTCTTTCAATTTGTACGATCATGATTGTAATCAGGATGATCATACTAAAAATACTAAACTGAAGATAGGATGTCAAGAATGCCATGAATGGAGATGCTTCTTGAGGACAGGAATGTAGCAAAATGTGTAACGGTCATTGTAAAACGATTATGGTGATGATGATGATTATAATGATATAATGATGATGGCGATGATGATCATGACGGTAATGATAATAATGATGATGATACAGGATACTTGGGAGATTAACCCCATAGCTCTAATACAGGACAGGAAATCACAATTTCCATAGGGTTGTACACAAACTACTGCACACTACTTTCTAATAGACATAATACGGAAAATAAGGCAGTTTATTACATGATTTGTGATTTTTTATGTTACAATAGTCGAAGAGGATGGTAAAATGATAGGCAAAAAGAAGCAAAAAAAAAAAAAAATTTGTTATGGACCCACCGGGGATCGAACCTGGGTCACCGGAATGGGAGGCAAGTGCTTTGACCAATAGACCAAAATATTTCCCATAGAGATAACACATAAACGAAAAACGGGATTCTCAAATCACATTTTGTAGTTAAAAATTGGGCATGATGCGGACATCTGATCAAAAATTGGAGACCACACTTGTAAAAGCTTATAGTCTCAGCTACAACATATTAAAATCTGGAAGGAAATAGACCAAAAATAGCTGAGATACTGCTCAGAGAACGATGTCATGTAGATTCATGATTCGAAAAAAAATCATCTTCCATAGACATAACACGCAAATAGGGAAAATTCTGACATGGCATCTTTAATTGAAAATTTCACTGTGATGACGTCATCAACATGAAAAATGGTGGCGACTGATCTGGTAGAGAATTGTCTCAGCTATAACATATCAAAATTTGGAAGAAAACTGGCCACCTTTTGCTGAAATATCAAATGAATACAAAAAAGATGACGTGATATTTTCAAATTCATTTTTTTGAGTTCATATGCAAATATGATGACGTCAGAACATGCGATTGGCAAACATTCTACATGAATTCAAATCTTCAACTCACAGGCTTTCAGAATATGTAAAGAAATTGGGAGGTTTCCGCATATTCTGAGGAGGTTTGGCGGATTCTAGATTCTAGGCATGTTTTTACCACTTTTTACATTAGAATGCCCATTGACGTGCGCAGGAATTTGAAAGTTTGACGCGCGTGTGTGGCATTATGGAAGGTCGAGAATGACTGTAAATAGTTGGAAATTGTCAAGAATAGTGTCAGGAAGACAAAATATGCGAAAAAAAAGCGTTTTTACGTTCTCTACGCGCTGTGTGCGCGCACGGATGCGCACGGACGGAAAATTTTAAAATGCTTAAAATGTCCTGAACCGTACTCTAATTTGATTAAAAAGTGATTTTGAGCATTTTTAAATTTTGACGCGCGCGTGCGTGCGCGTCATGATGTACGCGCGGATTTTGATGACATTTTATGTTGACCCTTGACCTGAAGTTAATGTATGTCAAATATGCTTCATTTTTGATGACTCGTTATGAAGATATGATTGATAATGTGATTTCACAAAATGGCGCCTGGATGACGCCACGATGACCTGATGACCTTGAAATAGATACCCGAGCTTGATCTGATATGTCCTCATGACTGTAGAGATTTTGATAAAAAATGACTCAGCCGATATTGAGGAATCATGGTAACAAGAAACTGGTGGAAAAATAAAAATAAATAATAATAAATAATAATAATAAAGAAAATTCTGACGAAATTAAGAGGTGGTCTGTCGACTACGACAGACCACCTAATAAAAGCTGTTTCTTATATAGCGCCTTACATGTACCAGTTACAATGTAACCGACCAAAGCGCTACAACGTTATTACCCCGGTCACTGGATTCAGTTGCGATTCTGCTCATTACAGAGCACATTCTCCACTCCTCTGGGGAGCATTCAAGCCAGTCGCCGGTTTCCAAGCGCGCACATGCTAATTCAACCACAATGGCGTTCGTATCCTACCGGGTACCCATTTAACATCTGGGTGGAGGAGCAATGTAGATAAAATGCCTTGCTCAAGGGCGTAAGTGCCATGCCAGTGTTCAAACCCCAAAACCTTTGCATTCCCAGTCAAGCGATTAAACCACTCGACTATGACACCTCTACATACTAGAGAATAAATACATTTGATTTACATGTATATCATAGGTCAAAACTGCACTGATATTCTTGGAAGTTGCAGTCCTGGGATCTGTGGTCAAGGGGCGTGTGTAGCTGTATCACAAGAAGCGTTTAAGTGTGATTGTACCAATGGATTTGAAGGTAAGCTGGCTGTTACAATTGTCAGACATTTAGCTGGTACCTTTTGTTACATAATCAAGTATCAAGTATGTCTTTAAATCCAGAAAATGAATATCAGGAATAGTCATTAATCTTGTGATTCCATACTTTGTCAACATTTGAATGGTAATACAGTAGAAGCTCATCTTAACGAACATTGTCATAACAAAGTATTAGTCCCAGCTCTTTGTATTGTAATGTTTTTGAGCCCTGATATATCACTGTTTCAATATAACATGGTGGGGTCTTGAGGAGATTGTTATACAGTGAAACCTGTCTATAAAGACCATTCAAGGGAGACAAGGAAAGCAGTCTTTATGAGCAGGTGGTCTTTATGGGCAGGTGGTCTTTATGGGCAGGTTTTTTAATACACCTTCCAATGAGAAACACTTTTCAAGGGAAACAAAAATTGTGGTCTTTCTGTACAGGTGGTCGCTAAAGCAGGTTTGACTGTATTAAGTTCCACTGTATCTTCTCTAGTGGCTACCTTTATAAACTTGTTCCATTAATCTATCTCTTTATGTACATGTAGTTTTGACTGTTATCGTATTCTCACTGTTTCAGGTCTGTTTTGTGAGGCCGAGATTATCGAGTGTGCGTCCAATCCATGTCAAAATAATGCAACCTGTGTTGAAGAGATTGGGTCATTCCGCTGTCTCTGTCCACTAGATTACATTGGTGTTACGTGTGAGGAGGAGAGAGACTACTGCCTTACCCAGGTATAAAAACCGGATAGCATTTATAGAGCCGTCTCTTAAAGATAAAGTGGAGTTCTGGTCTTGCGATTACATCGTGAAAGAAACTCTCTCAAAGCAATTGGGAAAGGTTGATATACAAGAATTGGTGTATACTGTGAGGTTTTGGAATCATCAAAATGATAAGAATTTGACCCATTCTTGCTGAAAAGCACAAGCACCACACACAGAAATGGCTGCAAGGGACTGCACAAATGACGTGGCATGGCTGTCAAATTTTGATTATGCGAGCATTTGAAGGGCAATCCTTATCAGGGGATTTTTCTACTATGATGTTCTTCCAAACTAATATAAAAGAAATGAGAAAGCTTACAAATTATTTTTCACCTTTCCCAGCACTTGACCTTCTCTTAGTTTTAGACAAAGGATAGGGTTATAAATTGTGTTTACCATTTCGTCATTATGAAATACCATAATGTATTCATTATTACTCTTTATATGATTTCTTGTATTTATTAGCCTTGCCAAAATGGAGCAAATTGCACCAGTTTTCTTGGAGATTACTCATGTCTCTGTGGACCTGGATTCACAGATGGGAACTGTTCCACAAATATTGATGAGTGTGAACCAAACCCTTGTGAAAATGGAGCTGCTTGCGTAGATGAAATAAACAATTTCAGGTATATTTTTTTCAAGTCCATTATGATGTTGTATGTATTTTGATGTAGCCGTACATGTGCATACATGTACATGTAATACCTGTGATATGGATTGACGCAGGAGAATTACATTGTTGGAGTTTATCATGTCAAAACATTGATGGCAATATAAATGTGGGAAATACCATGTCATTTTGTGTTATGGTCAGAACCAGAATTTATTAGTAATATGTCTAATATCAACCCTTAGAAGTACCGGTATACAATTAGAGCATGTATCTATGAGACCAAACAACATGAATTCCTATTTTTTTGTCCCCTTCTTCTTCCCTTATTTCTGCCTGCCTCTTCTTTTTTTTTCTTTTTTCTTTTTGTTGTTGTTTGAGAATCTGAGGACGTCTAGACAATGCAATTTCACAGAACCTCTCTCCTCCTTATTTGGAAAACTCTGGCCGAGAAACTAGGAATCACTTTTTAGTTGGCTTAACGCTTGCCTGCCTGAAAATAAAGTGTGCTCTTGTACCATTAGCCAAATGTCTAAATTGACACCTAGTTTTCCAATACTGATGTGCTACATCTGCCTGGCTGATGCCAGTGTCATTCTCTGTTTGTAAGCTCATGCTTTCTGTACAGAAATGATTTCATTTTTGTTGTTGATCTGTAGATGTGAATGCAGCCAAGGATACGAAGGCCAGCTCTGTGAGACGGAAGTAAATGAATGTGCCTCACAACCTTGTGAGCAATCTGCACAGTGCATAGATCTGATTGACTTCTTCTTCTGCGTGTGTCCACCTGGTTATACCGGAATGACATGTGGTGAAGAGATAGATGAGTGCTCGTCTAGCCCCTGTGTGAATGAAGGGAGATGTGAAGACTTGGTTGATGGATACAGGTGTACATGCATTGAGGAACTCTTTGGTGGTGAGTCAGTGTTTGAATTACAATCAGAAGTGAAGAGTGATTGGGATGTTAGAAAATAATGGGATTGTCTTTGGGGCAAAACCCCATCAACTCCCAAATGACGATATAAGCTGGTGTATGTTCAGCTAATATAAGTTTTCATTTAAAGCACTTTTTTTGGTGATCTGTACTTGTACATGTAAATCATTTAATATATAAGGCACCAAATCTACTTGAAATCAAATGCTCAAGGTGCACTTAGTGCAAAGGACGAAACCACAAAAACACAGAAAAAACAAAATTCAAAAACAAAACACATACACAAAGAAAGAAAAAAGCATGAGTGTATAGAACATAAAAAGGAAAAGTATATGAATCACATATTGAACAAATTTTTCCCTTTTTTCTGTTTTCCTCCATCAGGCATCAACTGTGAGGTTCCCCTCCACAACTGCTCCTCCTACCCCTGCCAACAGAATGGAACCTGCCAGATAATTGACAGCTCATCCTATGCATGCCTTTGCCCAGAGCGGTACACGGGTCAAAACTGTGAAACGTATCTCCCATTCTGTGATACTCACAACTGCACCAACAATGCAACCTGTGTGGAAGAACCGAATGGATTTACATGTCAGTGTGGCGTCGGTTACACGGGTCAGTGGTGTGAGGTGGACATTGATTACTGCTCCAATCACAACTGCTCCAATGGGTCAACCTGTTTGGATGATACCACTTCATACAGGTGTCTCTGTGCACCAGGATTCGAGGGACAGTATTGCGAGATAAATACAGATGAGTGTGGGAGCAGTCCATGTGCCAATGAGGGTGTCTGTGTGGATGGAATCAATGGCTATCAATGTATTTGCCCTGCAGGATTTACTTCACTCGATTGTTCCCTCAATATCAACGAGTGTGAATCCTCCCCATGTCTGAATGGAGGAACCTGTCTGGATAGGGACAATTCTTATGTCTGTGATTGTGGACTTGGTAAGAAAGAAATTGAGATATTCTTTAAGATTTTACGTTTCAGGATAAGTTGCCAGTATCATTGTTTTTTAAAACTAACCTACATCCATGAGTGGAAACCAAAATAGGTTTAAATATGTTGGAATAGCTCTGAAAATCTTTGATTGAAAAATAAAAGTCAACATTATCCATTTTAAATATGTAAGGTACAAGTATGAAAGGGTCAGCTGTTCTAAAATTGGAGTGCACGTTGTGCGTAAACCTTCTGTAAAATAGTACGCCCACTGTACATTTAATGGTAATCTTAAACTGAGTCCCACGGGAAAGTGCAATAAAACTACTAGACTTATTACATTGATGAAATCGCGAGAGGTGGTGTTATAAAGAGTGTTGGTACATCCACTAAACACATGGACTATTTGAAATTACTTCAAAAACTATTATCACACTAAACTACATGTATTATTCAACTGATCAGTGTTGAATTTCCTTGAAACTTAACTATTTTTTTTCTTCTCTGACTCTCTCTCTCTCTCTCTCTCTCTCCATCTACATTTGTATCTTTGTGTCATTTTTATTTTGGATGTAGGATTCAATGGAACTCATTGTGAAGTGGATTTGGACCTCTGCAGCTTGGATATCTGCCAAAATGGTGCCCTCAACTGCTCGGAGACAGAAGGGGGTCATAACTTCACCTGCAAGTGTGCACCTGGTAATATAGAAAAAAGTTTTCCACTCACATTCTACAATACGTTGTTTGTTTGCCAGCTTGTAAACAAACTGCCTTTATGTAATAATTGGCAGAAAAGCGCTTATATATATCTAAAGAGGAGGTTGAGTTCTGGAAAAGGTGAAAAAGGCTTTCTCATTCTTTTTATGTTAGTTTGGAAGAATATCATAATAGACTTGTTCCCTGAAAAGGATTGCTCTTTCAAATACCCTCATATTCGAAATATGACGAGAAGTGTTCAGGTCAAGCATTCATGCCACATGTGTGTGCAGTCCCATATACCCATATTTGTGTGCAGTGATTGTGCTTTCCAACAAGATTGAGTTAATTTCTTATTATTTTGATGATTTCAAAACCTCACAATATACACCAATTCTTATGTAGACATGATTAACCTTTCCCAATGGCTTTGAGACACTTTCTTTCACAATTCTTTTGCATGACCACAACTCAACTTTATCTTTAAAGAAAGAGACAAAATTTGATGGTCTGCAAGAAATCTCATGATAGGAGCAATCAACTGTTTTAAAGAATGAAATTGTTAATTACTTGTTATTTATATGTACATACATGTATGTAGCAAATTTCACAGTTCTCATATGTTCAGAGTATCAGTTTGTTTGTTTTTTGTTGTTGAAAAACTGGATGCATATGCACTTTCTGTCTTTCTGTCTTTTTTGTTTTCGATAAAGCTTATATATTTGCAAAATATTAATGATACCTGCGTGTATAAATTTTGTGTGTAGTCATACAATTGTCTACTTTTTCATTTATCAGGTTATCGTGGACAGAGCTGTGAGATTGAGGTAGATGAATGTACCTCCAGCCCATGCCTGAACGATGCATTCTGTCTGAATGAGATCAACTCCTATCAGTGTTACTGTCTACCTGGTAAGATGGCAATTGTATTTGATGTAATGGTACATGCACTTCTAAAGCCCACTGCACACTTTGTAATCTGACTTTGACCTGATTTTATGAGAAGCAGGACTACCCTTAGGTATGCAGTTTTGATTTTTACCATTCATAGGGCAACCAGGAACCCCAATCAAGAATATATTACATGTTCACACTATGATGTCCTCTGGTATTGCAATTTCTTTCAAAATTGGATCAAAGTTGGAGAGTAAAGTAAGCTTTTTGATTATCCCTTTTGGTGATGTCATTATATATGTGTTCTTTTGTACAAATTCATTGAAATTTAATGTTGTTTTTTTCATTTATGTGGGCAAAATTTTGTCCACTGTGAAAGTACTTGGAATCATTCAAACAACTGTGACTAGTACATGTACCTTCTCTTTCGAAGTTGGTAAAATCTAGCCTAAATTAATTTTTTTATCCTCTGCTAATTATTTTTGATATCTTATAGGCTATGTTGGTGACAACTGCCAATTTGAGATAGATGAGTGCTTCAGTCAACCCTGTTTACACAACAGCTCTTGTGTGGATCTGTTCAGTAATTACACCTGTCAATGTAGCCCAGGCTATGAAGGTTATAACTGTGAGATCAACATTGATGATTGCACTGGGGATCCTTGTCTGAATGGGGGCACTTGTGAAGACAGGATTGATGATTACACCTGCATTTGCTCGTCGGGTATGGAATATAATTTGTATAATTTTGATAGATTGTTTTTGAATGCTCAAGTAGCCCAAGAATATGCCATGATCAGAGGCTCTGGTTGAAATTATTGTACTTATGAGTGTGAATTGTACTGTGAATAGCAGGATCGCAATCATGACTGACTCAGAGTTAAAATGTAATCCAGTGCTACATGTACATTCCACAATGCTCCAATGCTATGAGAAAAATGTGTAGTGGAGGTGGCTAGTGCCGTCTTCGCCACCCATTTTATCTGTCAACTTGGCGATATGAAATTGTCCGGATGTGGACACGATGTTGACACTGTTTACAAAACTTATGATCTATTAGGCCAAGAGAAAACATGCCAAATGGAATTGAATCATCAGTTAACAAGTCAGTAAGTTCTAAAACGATCCGCTTTGGTGGCTAAGAATCCTTGAGAGCATGGGCCGCAAATTACACAGTTGTTTAAGAAAAATCCAATGGCCCGTATTCTCGAAAGTGGCTTAAGTTAAGCCAGGCCGCTGATTTATGGAAGGCCACTTGTCAACCTCTAAGTCCCGTATAAATTACTATATTTATGTAACAAAAATAAAAGAAACAGAATCATTTCCTGACATGAAATTAACATCAGAAATCAATTCTATCGTGAGGTTTTTTTATTTGCATTCAGTTCCAGATGTAGAGAGAATCTATGGTGATTTTGTAGGATTTAAAAGTGGGTGACATTTGGCTCTCCATAATTCAGGGGCCCAAATCTACAACCTTAAGCGGGGTCTTAAAGTTAGGCACCCTCGAGAATACGGGCCAAAGCCTGGTATATTTGACCATCTTCCACTGTGTTATTTTTTCAGGATATGAAGGTAGAAACTGCTCACAGGACTTTGACGAATGCTCTTCTGATCCCTGCGTGGCAAACACTACGGTAGAATGCATCAACCAGGTCAATAACTTCACCTGTGTGTGCAGGTCAGGGTTCAGAGGTCAGCTGTGTGAGGTCAACGTAGATGAGTGTGAAGTTCATGCCTGTGAAAACAGCGCTATGTGTGTAGATGGGATAAATGGCTATAGGTGAGTCCTTATCTAGACGTTTATATGACAGAAGTCCTAAAAAATGGTGTTGTAATTCTATTTTAAATCATGCATTCAGATGGCTGTTCAACCTTTATTCTCTAAAGTTACATTTTTTGTACCGACCTCACTGCTATTCATACTGTGTTTGTAATCTGTGTTTTGGGGTTGTTTTTTTGTACTTGTTATTGATGATATCTATTGTATTTCTGCCTGTGAAACTTGCCATCATGGTAATAGATTTCGTTGCAAATTGCATTTGTAGATATTCTGAGTTTTTGACTCTTGCCTATCAATCTATTTCTTTTTTGCAGCTGTATCTGTGCACCAGGCTTCACAGGCTTGCTGTGTGAAGCCAACATAGATGAATGTTTGTCAAACCCTTGCAACCTGGGTACCTGCCTTGATGGTGTCAACGGATACACATGCCTCTGTCCTGCTGACTCCCGACCTTTTGACGCCTCCTGCAACCTCCTCCCTCCATGCACTTCCAACCCCTGCCAGAATAATGGAACATGCCAGGAGGCACCGGATTTCTATGCATACAGCTGTGACTGCCCCCTTGGATTTGAAGGGTTCAACTGTGAAGTGAATACAGACGATTGCATAGTCAGCAATGTCACTTGTGACAATGGTGGAACGTGCATTGACTTGATAGGGGATTTTCAATGTCAGTGCCCTGCCGGGTATGAGGGGCGTTTCTGTGAGGAGAATCTGGACGATTGCATCCGAAATCTTTGCCAATTTGGAAGTGTTTGCATCGATGGAGTGGATGGGTATTCTTGTTCATGCATGTCTGGATATACAGGGGTGTTCTGTAATGTAACCATAATGACTTGTGATCAGGATCCCTGCTTGAATGGAGGAATGTGCCATGATATTGACTTGACCACCCCTGCACCTGCAGATGGAGGAGGCGAAGGAGATGAATCGGCTAATAGGATGTTTCAGTGTGTCTGTGCCACTGGCTGGCAAGGGATGTTCTGTCAATTTGAGATTGATGAATGTGTATCCAACCCCTGCTTTAATGGTGCAACCTGCGTGGACTTCTTTGCTGGATATGTCTGTGAATGCAGTCCCGCTTTCACAGGGGAACAGTGCGAAGTGGACATCGACGAGTGCATCAATAATGAGTGTGCTAGGGGGTCTACTTGCATTGATGGAATCCTATCCTACACGTGCCAATGCCCTGATGGATATGAAGGCCGCCTATGTGAGCAGGAAATTGATGAATGCATGTCCTCCCCCTGCAATCCTGACACAAGCCTCTGTGTGGACCTACTCTCTGGATATCGCTGTTTTTGCTTAAATGGATGGGCAGGTCCTAATTGTGACATCAATGTTGATGAGTGCCTGAGTGAACCGTGCCAAAACCAAGCAACCTGTTTAGATGGGATTGCTGATGTGACTTGCCTGTGTTTGCCTGGATTTACTGGGAAATTCTGTGAGGTAAGACCGATGAAGAGGGAGATAACAAACTTTACAGCATTAGCATCTGATAATATTCAGAGCGGGCAATAACAGTGAACCATAAGTTTGTTAAATTTTTACTCTTTGCGACAAGGCCTAGATAGACTAATACTGCTTCTAAATAAAGCAGTGGTATTTGATGTGGATGTAGTAAATTACTCAGGGGGACTGAAGAAATATATTTAACAAAAACAACTACCGGTATTGATTAAGGTGATCTTTAATTGAAATTTAACTCAAATTTAGCTCAAAAGCCAGTGATAAACTGAATTTTGATAGGAGTATATGAATCAAATCTGGCATATGTCAACATTGTGTTAATGATGGAAGATTGTGTATGTACCGTAGAACCCCCATTGAAATGAGGTACTTGGGACTATGAAAATTACCTTGTTATATATCAGGGATAGTATCTTGTTATATCAGAGTTCTTTACAAGGTTCCAATGGACATATGTTTGAAATTACCAACTTAAGGTAACTACATCTCTTTGCTTTGATTTTTGTCATTTCTTCCCAAGATTGAGATTGATGAGTGCGACTCTGACCCTTGCCAAAATAATGGAGAATGTGTGGATGAAATCAATGGCTATGTCTGTTTTTGCATAGCAGGATTCACAGGTGAGAGATAATTATAACTTCAGTCATGAGTACAACATTACAACTACATTTAAACATTGTGTTGTGTCAGTGTCATGTAGTGTCCGGTATGCTAATCATATGAATAATTGATGTAATGGCAGGTTCTCTGTCATCAACACTGCTGATCTGTCGGACACGGGTTGTGTCAGTTTCTTCTTTTTTGACAATAGTCGCAATCTTTAGCCATCTGCTTCATTATCCAACAAATTCTTATCCTTTTTTATTTCATTCTTTGTTAGTATATCCTAGTTAAAGGACAAAATGTTACGCAATTGAAAACAGGTGGTACATGTAGGCACAACAATTAATGCTAGATGAAATGGTTTGCTTGTTGTCTTACATGCTGCATCACAGTGTCTGAATTTCATCTGTCACACCATCATTTCAATCCCGCAGGTCTGCTGTGTGAGATCAACATTGACGAGTGCGCATTGGACCCCTGCCAGAGGGGAGGGACATGCTTTGATGATATCAACTCCTATCAGTGCCTCTGTCCAATTCCGTATCGTGGCGATGACTGTTCTCTCCTACCGTGTCAGGTCTTCCCATGCGAGAACAACGCCAACTGCACGGACTTTGTTAATGACCTTGAAACCTACCCTTCAGGCTACTACTGTGCCTGTGACACCGGATTTATGGGTGAGTTATATAAGTTGCATTTTAATTTGTAAGGAAAAAATGCTCCTGTGCGTAGCAGATTGTATAAATTTGTGTGTATTCAGGAGCTTTAAAATATGTCTATGCCAAGACTCTTGGACTGCTGAATTGAAATACACTTTAGTCTAACACTGAGTCTATGGGGGGAAATGAGTCTGGCATTTCCGGTCACCTCCGTATGTTTACTTTTGTGAAGGATATGATGATTTGAAAGTGCTTTTTCCCCCTGGGCTTCATTTTTACACCATATTACATACACTGATAGCATGTAAGGCCAGGCAGCTCAGATTTTATCAAGCCTCTACAAAGTTACCAAATCACTTAAAAAAAGAGAAAACTTGGCTAAAATTGACTATTAACTTGATTATGATGTTGTGATGGTTTGAAAACTAATAACAACTAGAAATTGAATTCGTCACGAGGACGAATTAGGTGGTCTGTCCTTAAATTGGTCTGTCCTTAAATCATGATTGTAATCAGGATGATCATATTAATGGGGAAATACTAAACAGAAGACAGGATGTCAAGAATGCCATGAATGGAGATGCTTCCTGAGGACAGGAATGTAGCAAAATGTGTAACGGTCATTGTAAAACGATTATGGTGATGATGATAATGGTGATTATGATGATCATGACGGTGATGGTAATAATGATGATGATACAGGATACTTGGGAGATTAACCCCATAACTCTAATACAGAACAGGAAATCACAATTCCCATAGGGTTGTACACAAACTACTGCACACTACTCTCTAATAGACATACTATGGAAAATAAGGCAGTTTATTACATGATTTGTGATTTTTTATGTTACAATAGTCGAAGAGGATGGTAAAATGACAGGCAAAAAGAAGCAAAAAAAAAAAAAAAAAAAAATCGGCCCCGGGGATCGAACCAGGTACCTTGACCATGGTAGTCATGTGCTTTACCGATAGACCAGAATATTTCCCATAGAGATAACACGTAAACGAAAACGGGATTCTCAAATCACATTTTGTACTGAAAAATTGGGCATGATCCCGACATCTGATCAAAAATTGGAGGGCTTACTAATGAAAGCTTATAGTCTCAGCTACAACATATTAAAATCTGGAAGAAAATAGACCAAAAATAACTGAGATACTGCTCAGAGAACGATGTCATGTAGATTCATGATTCGAAAAAAAATCATCTTCCATAGACATAACACGCAAATAGGGAAAATTATGACATGGCATCTTGCATTGAAAATTTCAGTGTGATGACGTCATCAAAATGAAAAATGGTGGAAACTCATCTGGTAGAGAATTGTCTCAGCTATAACATATCAAAATTTGGAAGAAAATCGATCATCTATTACTGAAATATTAGCAAATGAATACAAAAATGATGACGTCATTTTTTCAAAATCATTTTTTTGAGTTCATATGCAAATATGATGACGTTAGAACATGAGATGGGCAAACATTCTACATGAATTCAAATCTACAACTCCCAGGCTTTCAGAATATGTAAAGGAATTGGGGGGTTTCGGTGCATTCTGAGGAGCTATGGCGAATTCTAGATAGGCATGTTTTTACCACTTTTTACATTAGAATGCCCATTGACGTGCGCACGAATTTGAAGGTTTGATGCGCGCGTACGACATTATGGAAGGTCGAGAATGACTGTAAATAGTTGGAAATTGTCAAGAATAGTATCAGGAAGATGAAACATGCGAAAAAATGGCGTTTTTACGTTCTCTACGCGCTGTGCGCGCACATAACGCGCGCGCGGACGCGCACGGACAGGAAATTTTAAAATGCGTAAAATGTCCTGAACCATACCCTAATTTGATTAAAAAGTGATTTGGAGCATTTTAAAATTTTGACGCGCGCGTACGTGCGCGTCAATATGTGCGCGCGGATTTTGATGACATTTTATGTTGACCCTTGACCTGAAGTTAATGTATGTCAAATATGGTTCATTTTTGATGACTCGTTATGAAGATATGATTGATAATGTGATTTCACAAAATGGCGCCTGGATGACGTCACGATGACCTGATGACCTTGAAATAGATACCCGAGCTTCATCTGATATGTCCTCATGACTGTAGAGATTTTGATAAAAATTGACTCAACCGATATTGAGGAATCATGGTAACAAGAAAGTGGTGGAAAAATAAAAATAAATAATAAATAATAAATAATAATAAAGAAAATTCTGACGAAATTAAGAGGTGGTCTGTCGACTACGACAGACCACCTAATAAGGCAAGTTTACCTCTATATTATGTTTGATAAATTGATTTCAAATTTATCAATTTTTAACAATATTATCCATGATGTAATTGTTTATGCCGGGCCCTCTTGTAAGTCAGTTTTTTAATCACTGATATGACAAAGTAGCATGATAAAGAAATAACATAAATTTTTATTTTTTAAATTTTTTAAATGCTCTTTCTACATGTAGGCCAGCGATGTGAAGTGAACATCAACGACTGCTCTCCTGATTCATGCAGCGGTAATGGTCTGTGTATCGATGGTATTCTCAGCTACTCATGTCTCTGTGAGCCTGGCTGGGCCGGCCAGGATTGTAGCTTGCCTATCGATGATTGTGTGGACAATATGTGCCAGGTATGGATGATGGGACTACTGTATAAGCCAATATTTTTTTGGATGACAGGGACACAGATACTTTTGCGAATTAATTGATAATTAACACTGGCCACATGTACATTACTTACAGTACATGTTCACAAATGCATTGCCAGCTCTTTTTTCTGCGAATTCGCGACCCTAGGACTAGTAATAAACTTAAAAGGAAATATACTTTTAAAAAAAGTTAGTGAGATGATGAAAGAAAAAAGTACAGAATTAAAGGTATTAAAGAAAAGGGAGAATATGTGTAGCTGCAAAGTCGTCAGAGTACAGAAACAAGGAACAGAAATCACTGTGGGTGCTAAATGCCTTTCCATCGGTTAACATTATGAGAATCTCTCGTTTAAAATCGACCCCACCACTGTAACACAGGACCCTATGTATTTCAGGTCGGGTATCAAGACCCCGATTTCATTTTTCCCCTTTTAAAGAGTGGTCAGCGCCTTGCAGCTTCGCATGAGAGGTTATGGTATTGGATTGCAGCTGTACTCTTCATCATCTTACATAATAGTGTTAACAAACTCTCACTGGGGCTCTGCCTGAAAGGAAAGGAGAAGTAGGACATAATTTTACTTGTTTTAAGATATTTTCATGTCCAAAAGTCACTCATAATTTAGATGAAGACCAAAATGAAAGTTTGAACGAAGCAAAATGACCCAGAATTGGCGATATAACAAACATTTTAACTCTGAAAACTGGTGCGCCGCGATATCGATAACGCTGGGCACATGTATCTGTATGTATCTATCACCCTGTCAAGGTGCTTCTCCGGCAGGGGGATTAACATTGCACAGCGCTTGTGTTTACTTTAGGCTTACTGCAATCTCAGGTGTCTAGCAGTGGTGGAAGTCAAATCTGGGTTTTAGGTTTAAACGCCAGTATTCCTCATGAAAATTTGTATTTATTATTTCTCACACAGAATAATTCTACTTGTGAAGATTTGAACCAGGCTTACAGGTGTCTGTGCATTGAAGGCTATGAGGGAAACTTCTGTGAGATTGAGACAGACGAGTGCTCATCAGACCCATGTGTGAACGGAGCTACTTGTATAGACCGCTTCAACAGATTTGAGTAAGTATAAGTAGACCATTGAGTCTTGAAGATGAAGGTTTTGGTCCCTAACAGAGTCACCCAAAAGGAATTTTACTCCATCGTATAGAGTCACACAACGTCAGTGAGCAACTTAAAGAAAAAAAAATGATATTGTCATTCATTATGTTGATCAATGTGATAAAGAGATCCTACTCTTGTGTGCAAATTTGACATTGCTGATTGAATGTAGTTCGATGATTCCAAGCTTTATCATCACAACTGCAGTATCATATGAAAGAGGAAGACATGTTATTTTCAATAATGTGTTATGATAGATCTAGTTTTGTTTTCTGAGATATTGCTAGATAAATTGGGTTTCATTTTTTAAGAACACACTGTCTTTTATGATTTTAAATAGTTTTTTGGCTGTGTAGAGTTATTAGACTGGTGCTGTTCATCAACTTCAGGAAATCTTATATACTATATACTATTATCAGTCAATGTTAGGGAGAATCGATTGTCAATTTATCATTTCTTTTCTTAGATGTATTTGTCTCTCTGGTTGGATGGGGACCACCTGTGATGAAGACGTTGACGAATGCGACTCTAATCCATGTCAGAATGGCGCCCTCTGTCTCAACGGACCTGACCGGTTCAGGTGCGACTGTCAGCCTTTCTTCACAGGGACTTACTGCAATGTGACCTTTGACCCATGCGACCCAGGGTTCAACCAGTGTCAAAACAATGCAACCTGTGTTACACGATTGGATGGAAGTTACCAATGTGCCTGTGTAGAAGGTAAGAAAGTTTTGTTTCTGTCTACTCATTTGAATTGCTTTACAGACTGGTTATGGAATGTTAATGTTTCTCATGTGAACTTCCGAGCAGTGACTGTGCAGTAATTATGATCATTACATCATTGGGAGGGAGGGGAGGGTAATAGTTTCCTTATAGTGTTCCTGTCTTCTATGTTGGTATTCTCTACACATATATTCTAAATGTCTCTGTATTTCTTATTACATGTAAGTCATGGGAGGGGGGATGGGGGCAGAGGGGATGGAAGCAATTTTAGCCACCTGTACTTTAAATCTATGACTGCCCTTTTATTTAATTGCAGAAGTATTTACTACATGTAGATGTATATTGTGGCTAGTGGAAAATGCGCTTTCATTTTATGGATAATGATCAATAAGTCACTATACATCTACTTATTTGTATTAACCTCAGTGTGCAGTCAGATGGGTTTAGTTGGGGCTCAAAGCTCAATCAAAGCCATGTTAAATGCTTAGACCTGTGCTTGACCTAGACTGTGAACCCTGTGCAACCATAACAACCTATAACCCTCATCTTTGTAACTATCAGGTTTTGAAGGGTACAACTGTGAAGTGAACACCAATGAATGCTCATCAGCCCCATGTCTGAATGGAGCTGCGTGCTTTGATGAGGTCGCTGGTTACCGCTGTTTCTGTACGATCGGTTTCCGTGGCATCTTCTGTGAGGTGAACATTGATGATTGTTTGCCTGGTGTGTGCGCCAATGGAGGGACCTGTGTGGATGGTATAAATGGGTAAGGGAACAGATATTTCATCACCTGTTTGTCTTTCAATTTGAAATTTGTATGAATTTTAGAAAATGAAATGAAATGAGAAAGCTGAAATAAATGTGGACAAAAGTGATGATGTAATATAATATAAAATGAATATTAAAATAGGTTCCAATATACCTTTTAACAAGCTTAGCTGGAAAGTGGAAACAGAATCACGGATAACATACTCATGCATGTATAATGAAAATATGTTTGAAATATAAGAAGTAGAAATGAGTCTTTAAACTGTTTTATGAATTGAAAAATGAGAAAGTGTTTTGTTCAAGCATTGAAAATAATTCACAGTGAATAGACAATTAATTTTATTTCTTATGTTTTTCCACATGTTGGATCTAGCAGGACAGTTACTGCACTCCTTCTTAAGCTATCGCCTGAATCCCGGGCTTAAGAAGCATTATGCTTAATCTTTTCGCTACATTAAAGTAACTTCACCTCTTAGTCGGCATTGTCATCCATCTGATAGAGGTTATTGTTGAATGTACATGTAATAGACATGTTTCCTGTTACTATTATTCATTTCTTTATGCTATATGTATAACTCTCCGTGCTGATACCTGAGTGGCCCACAGCAAATTGATTATTAATTCACTGATTATTAAGCCTGAGTCATATCGAATATTTCATAATCCGGGATTCGACGGCTTTGATTCGATCGAATACCGGTTAATCGATAAATGATGTGCGGTGAAAACAGAGTTGCACACAGTTGCACGCAGTGCATGCACCATGCACCGGTGACCGGTCCGCTGGCATCGCGGGCATAATGGGCTCTCGCTGCTCGCTAGCCAATGGCTAGTAAAATCACAGCGGACGAGCCAAAATCATAAAAAATTCTAGTCCGTATGGCTAGCCAAAATATAGTGTCGACACACCCGACAATGATTCAAATTCAAATAATCTTACTTTGTCTTTGGAGACGTTTGTTCGATGCAAAAAAAAAAACCCAATACGAAATAAACTTTTCGTCGCTCATGACGTGACTCGACTTCATTCAGCTTCGCTTCACATAGATCATTCAGAAGTAATTGCCAATTTGATGAGAGTGTGATATTAGTTATTGCGTACACTCGTACTCATGCCCGTATTTATCATGTTCAATTATACAATTGTCAAATTGACAATGCAGAGAGAGTGCAAGAATATTATCGTAAACTTCAGTTCGTAACGACAAAACAATTTTTCCATAGAGAAAGCACAGGTAAAGCGCGACGTCCTCCGCGAGCGAATTAGCGAAAGTTAGCCAACAGTTTGAACTTTGAAGTCGCCTTCACGTTCTCTGCTAGTATGCTGTACGTTACGGAGTTTCTTTTTTTATTTGCTTTTTTCATGGTGGCTACGGTAGTCAAAAATCTGGCGGACTACAAATCGATGCACCGGATTTGCCAAAACGTATTCGGGATTTGATGTCTTCGATCGAACACCGGCTAACCAATCGATTTGACTCAGGCTTACTGATTATTGATTATTGATTGTTAATGGGAACTGTGTCCACATCATTATTAGAACTTCATCCGTCTTCTGGCTCTGCCCTTCTGTCGTTTTCCTTCACAGCTGTGGAATCGGCTATTGCGTTTATTGCAATACCAACTAGCTCTGCTACCTTTGAATACATTATGATTGTGTTCTCTGAATGTGTTGATCATCTAGCTATAACAGGCAAAATTGAATGTCCTCTTCATTAAACTGAAAATCAGTTTATCCAAGGGCTGTACATTGCAGGTTATTAGCAGTGTAAGGTTTTAAGGTGTTTTTGTACTTGACATGTCAAATGTTTTGTCCTTGGTCATTCAGAGAACTGAGATATTCGGGCCTCATGGTTTCCCATAATGACCAGCTATTGTGTACTTGTTCATTTTTGTCTCGCCCACCGGAAGGTGAAGGCGAGAGACTAAGGGATCCAAATGGCGTCTGTCCGTCGTCCGTCCGTCGTCCATCATCCGTCACAAATGTTATGACATAAGACTTTGCAACCGTCACTCACTTTTCAACCAAACTTGGGTTGTAGATGCACTAAGGGGACCTGCATGTTATGGTGCCGTTGGAGGTCACATGATAAGGTCAAAGGTCATTTCAGGACAAACGTTAAAATTTACCTGCAAGACTCTCTTATGACTGATAACTTTGCAACCGTCACTCACTTTTCAACCAAACTTGGGTTGTAGATGCACCAAGGGGACCTGCATGTTATGGTGCCGTTGGAGGTCACATGATGCGGTCAAAGGTCATTTCAGGTCAAACGTTAAAGGGAGCGACAAGTCGCAATCTATGGGCGCTTTTACAGTTGGCTGCTCCTTTCTCTGGATCAAAGTTCAAAGCGACTTTAATTTATCGTGCGCAGCTAATAAAAGTTTGCACATTGACCCAAATTTGAGTAAACAAGATCACGCATTCTTTATTCCAGTATTTGAATCTCATTGGTCGGTTTGCGTATGGAGGGATTCGAGTTAACGATCGCGCGAGGAATCCGGCAATAACATTCCTTCGGTAGCGCACGATTGGACCTGATTGTATCCGAATTTCCCTGAGTCTGGCCAACTGGTCAGGCCCATGGATTACGACTTGCCACTCCCTTTAAAGTTTACCTGCAAGACTCTCTTATGACTGATAACTTTGCAACCGTCACTCACTTTTCAACCAAACTTGGGTTGTAGATGCACTAAGGGGACCTGCATGTTATGGTGCCGTTGGAGGTCACATGATAAGGTCAAATGTTAAAGTTTACCTGCAAGACTCTCTTATGACAGATAACTTTGCAACCGTCACTCACTTTTCAACCAAACTTGGGTTGTAGATGCACTAAGGGGACCTGCATGTTATGGTGCCGTTGGAGGTCACATGATAAGGTCAAAGGTCATTTCAGGTCAAACGTTAAAGTTTACCTGCAAGACTCTCTTATGACAAATAACTTTGTCACTATTACTCATATCAAAGGGGGAGGAGTATGTGGAGGAGAAGTAGGTGAAGGGACAAGTATTTCATGAAATAGCCCTTCTCAAATTTTATGGGATGTTACATTCTATGGCAGATATTTCACAATGGATACAATTCTGTTGCATGGCAACAGAGATCGCGATATTTCTAGTTATCGCCAGTGGGCGAGACACAATATCGCTAATGGCTTGTTAGAAAATCAAAGAGAGAGAGCACGGAGCAGGATTGATACATTCCCTATTACATGTATAAAGTCCAAGCTGCTGTTGCTGTAGTTAGTTCTTGAAAAAAGTCTCTTGTCTAGAGAGTCCTTTCTTTCTAAGTGAATCCATATACATGCAGTATCATTGCCTGATGCTAAGATTCTTTTCCGTTAATCAGTACTTGTGTCATATGATAACTTTCTTCTAGTGGAATGTGTGTGTGTGTGTAATTGGGTTTTTACAGACGCGTATCAATCAGTTATGATTATTTACGTCTGGGACCGACCTTTAACGTCACCATCCGAAAGACGTGACTCAGTCTCAAACCTGGGTCCGCTGAATCAGTTTATAACTTCCACTGGTAGCTGGATTACAGGCGCACGCCACAACGCCCATTTAGTGGAATTTCCTTGTTACATGCTCTTAATGTCAAGATGTTTGAAAGACAAACCACTGTTCATGCTTTCCTTTGCTTTCAGATTCACATGTAATTGTATTGCTGGATGGAATGGAGCCAACTGCACAGATGATATTGATGAGTGTGAGTCAGCCCCATGTGTGAACGGAGCGACCTGCCTAGATCTTCTCAACAGCTTTGCGTGTGTCTGTGTGCCTGGATATACCGGTGAGCATCAATATTATTTATTTAATTGGAAGAAATTTGTTTTGATGATTTGGTGGAGCATAATATTAACTGTGTGTGGCTCTCTCCCAAGGTAGAATGCAGATGAATTAAAGAGAAAATATGAGACAAATCTTATCCGAAAAAAAAACAAAAAAAATTATATTTATGAGAAAAACCAAAAGGACATTCATTTTGGCAATTATAGTTAGGGAAAGAGAGAGAGAGAGAGAGAAGAGTTCTTAATGGAAGCTGCATACAGGTAGTGCCAAATTTGTCAAATCTATGTCCTTTCACCCTGTAATAAGCCAGTTCGGGGTTAGCGCATGGTACAAATGACCCCAAATATCCACAGATATTTTAGACATGGAGGGTCCCTTTATGTGCACTTCAGAAAAATAACTCTGGGAGTGATAGAGGTGCCTCATGAATAGCTTTTGTTTCCCCCTTTAAAAAGAATACTTCCACCTGGATATCATGGAATGCACCATTAGTGCATAACTGAATAATGATTACATGACATTCATGAGCACATATCGAATATTAGTGTCAGTGGGTTTTAGAATTTGGTACAGATGACCTTTATCTGCTCATGCTCAGATTGCATCTCCGAAGTGGCTTATTAACATGAAAATTACTCCATAAATGTTAATGATATTGTTTATATGCAGGTAATAGTAGGTGATCTATAATTAATGGTGATAGTGAACAGCTATATGCTTGATAACATCATTTCAGGCACACTCTGTGAAGATGAAATAGAGGAATGCCTTTCTGACCCATGCCAGAATGGTGCAACTTGCCTGGACGACATCAACCAGTATCAGTGCATCTGTGTGGCTGGATTCACCGGTATCAACTGTCAGGACGACGTAAATGATTGCCTACCACCCCCATGTAACAATGGCAGGTATGATACAGAAGGGATTAAACCTTATAGAAAGCTATTTTTAGATAAATATAATTCATTATGTTACCTTTTAAAGATTTTAAAAGCATACATGTACTTCACAAGTTTCCTATACTGTAACTGGTAGTGGTATATTCTCAATCAAAAATATTCATAGAAAATTTCCTGTGGCAAGCCTGCGATTGTGCCAATTTGCAAATGAAAGATTAGTCTTCGGGATTGAACAAAAGATGATTACCGTAAGATTGTAGCACTTTCAACCCTTGCACACAGAAACAGAAAAACAAGATGACCAAGTAAATGAGGCAAGAACTCTCAGTGTGTATTAATAGAATCAGGGTTACATATTTTAGTTTGTAAATGCTGTACACATAGTTCTTGTCTATATGAACACAGCTGCATCGATGAAGTGAATGGCTATCGTTGTGAATGTGACCCAGGCTATGAAGGATTCAACTGTACCGAGGATGTTAATGAGTGTGAAAGCTCCCCTTGCATGAATGGCGGCCAGTGTAACAACTTCATCAATGGATACACATGCACATGTGTCTTTGGATACACAGGTAAGCTTTCTCATTTGAAGAAATTATATTTGTGTTATGCATTCATGTATCCATAACCTAGCCAGTTTGATAACCAAATTTTCTATTGTGTGAATTAAAGAAATATTGGTTATACATATACTAGTGGATGGACCGACCAGCAACCTACATGGATTAGAATTCTCTTTTAGCCTGGAGATAAAACTTCAAGAACAATTTTTGTGTAGCTGATAAAAGACTAAAAGACTAATCATATAAATTTCTTTCCCTATACACCCATGTAGTATCTATAAAGCAGAGTTTTTCTGCAAAATAGTAAAGTGAAACATTAAAAAATGTAATTATTTTCTTCTGTTTTTTATTGCATCAGAGATTTTTTTTTATTTAGTTGTAGGCAAATCACTTCAGCAAGCAAGAGTCTAATTGTTTATATGTTTCATGAATTTTGCTATATAAAATTGTGAAATGTCAAAATACATTGTATAACTACATGTATGTGAATGCCCATGTGCGCAGTAATAGCATAATATTATTATGATAACTGTCTCCTTAAACTAGGTAGCACTTTATCATTTTCTTCTCTGTCAGGAATTAATTGTGAATTTGATGTGGATGTGTGCATGGACTCTACTCTTAATGTCACACAATGTCAGAATGGAGCTACATGCGTGGACGGCCAAGGACCAGTTTTCACATGCCTGTGTGCACCAGGTTTCACTGGGGTGTACTGTGAGATGGACATCAATGAATGTAGCTCTGGTCCCTGTGAAAACGGGGCAACTTGTACTGATTTGGTGGCTGGCTTCAGCTGTACCTGTGCTGAAGGTAGGGATTTGGATTTTCATGAAATCTAGGAAATTTCTTTAACCATATTGATTCTATATTTTTCTCTCTGCAGTTATCAAAAATTAAACATATTTTAATAGTTCTTTTGTTATTTAAGTTATGCATTAACATGAACTGAAGAGATCTATGTCAGTAGAAAATAATTGTCAGTCTTGCCAAGTGCCTTTTACATGCCAGCCTAAGAAGCACATATTCATAGAAAATACCGAAGAAAGATTGAAAGTATGAAAGCCTTTCATTATAAGTCATGATTCTGTACTTCCATTTTGTGCTTTCACTACATAGTGTGAAATTTACTAAACTAAATTGTATGAGTAGACAGTATTTTTTTTCCGTGGGGGGTTGATGTTGATGATATTCGGGTGTCATATTTTGTCCCTAGGCATGAAGTGAATTTCAACAGCAATGAATCATCATGACTCTTTTTGGCATTGTTTCTTACTGTTTAATATCTATCATATTGCTGTGAAATACAGGAATGTATACAGAGTATCTTGTCAGTATAATCAGTATTATGATTGTAAAATCAGTACAAATGTATGATATTTTCCTTATAAATGTAGGATGGACAGGAGTGCTTTGTCAAGAGGACATTGATGAATGCCTGTCATCACTTTGTACCAATGGCGCCCTCTGTAGACAACGATCGCCTGGAGATGGATACGATTGCTTCTGCGCCCCAGGCTTCCAGGGCATCCTCTGTGAGATAGACTATGACGAATGCCTCTCTGCACCCTGTCAGAATGGCGCCCTCTGTGCCGACCGCATCAATGGCTATGAATGCATCTGCAGTAATGGATTTACAGGAGTGAATTGCGGGACGGATATTGACGAATGCCTCAGTGATCCGTGTCTGAACAACGGAACATGTACTCAAGTCGTGCCGGGAGCTTTCATTTGCGAGTGCCTGCCGGGTTTCTTTGGGACACGCTGCGAGTCGGTCGACAACTGCTTCAGTCAGCCTTGTGCGAACGGAGCATTCTGTATCACAAACGCGGGAGGGTTTCAGTGCTTCTGTCCAGCTGGCTATACGGGGGTTAGGTGCGAGACCAGACTGGTGACCACAACTAGTATTGTATACAGAACGTCAAGTGTGATCGCATTTGAATCATCTTCAGTGATGAGTGACCATTCACCAGTCTCTTCTATGGTGATGATGTCTTCTTCACTAGACATAAGCTCACTTCAAACTAGACTAGTGACAGCTTCACCTACTTCTACAGTCCTAGAAACTGCCTCTTTGTCACCTTCCGTACATGCATCCTCAACATTGAGAAGTGACAGTTTACCCGTCTCGTCTATGCCCATGACATCAGAATTAGGAAGAAGCAGTACACTGGAGACTGTTACCATATCTCCCTCACAAACAATGCCTATGCTTTCCTCATCAGCTTATTCCATATCTGCCCAAAGTAGTGACCTGACACCAGTCATTTCACCAACTATGATCCCAGTGAGTAGTGAAAGCACACCACTATCCTCTTCATCTTTCCTCATGACAGATTTTTTGAGTGCTGATACTTCCATAATAGCAACTCCTACCAGTGTCATATTAGAATCAACACCCTCTGTGTTTTATACAACCACCCCTGTTTTCACAATGGACTCGACCAGTTTGCCATTGATGTCCACAGGATTGAGCATGAGTCAGAGTGGTGCAATATCACCATCTCTCGATCTCACTCCTTCTTCGTCAATGGGAGGCATTGCTTCTACATTAATCTTCTCCTCCTTCAGCATGCACACTTCGCAAATTTATTCTACACTTACCCCATCAGAAACAACGACGTCATCAGTTTTATTGTCAACTCCTGTTGTCCAGTCTCCTGCATTAATTTCTTCCACTCCAATTTTGATGACATCTAGCCAGCCTCTGTCTTCGTCCTCTGTGTCTTCTCCCACGCCTTCATCTTCCCCTCAGGCCTCGCCCACCTTAGCAACTTCTGGCCAATCACAGATAATGATGACACCCAGCCAATCGGATATCATGCCGACATCATCCTTCTCCTCTGAATCCACCTTTACATCTCAACAACAACGGACAGAAATTGCTTCAAGTTTGCAAGGGACACAGCTTCAAACAGCAAGTGATTTTTCAAGTCTAACGTTATCCCCAGATGTACCGTCATCAACTGCTGGGACAGAAATCACTTCAGTTTTGCAGAGGACACAACTTCCAACATCAAGTCCCACTTTGTCACTGGGAATGTCATCAATGTTGACTACTGAGGTCTCAAATCCATCGAGTTCTGTCTCTCTGATGAGTAGCACACATCAGATGTTCAGCACTCCAGTAACAGGTCAGAGGTCTTCAACTTTAGTTGGAACTCCAAGTATGTCTTCCCTACCTTTGATTATATCATCTGAAACCCCAGTCTCGACATCAGCCGCTATGACCTCTTCTGACCTTTCAACCGGGACTGCTGAGTCATCGTCCGCTGGCTCAACCATAATGTCCCAGTCAGTGACATCATCAATGTCATCAACAGTCACAACTACGTTAATGCCTACACCAGAGGTGACAACACCATACTTCACCCCTACAGCAACAGTGGAACCATCCACTACAGCATTACCACCAAGTACCTGTGAGACCAGTCCATGTTTAAATGGAGGGGTGTGCAGAAACCAGACGTCTGAAGAGGGATTAATGTTTGAATGCGACTGTCCATTCAGATTTACAGGAAGCTTCTGTGAAACAGGTGAATATGTCTTGGAGCATGAAATATAGGTCTGGATACATGTATATGTACATGTATAGTGCTGATTTTAATATGGGCAAAATTTTGAAAGTTAGAATTTGTTCATTGATGTTACAAAATGCACTAAAATAAAATGGGTACCTGGTAGGAATTTATTCCTTGAATGCTTTCAGCGCCTTATAGGGCAGCTGGGCTAAAGCCAGGGTAATATTCGAGCGCCTTGAACACCATTGGTGGATATGAGCGCTATATAACTATCCAATCTTATTATTATTATTGTATCCCCCGGCAGTATGCCGGAGGATACTTTGGATTCAGCAGCGTTTCGCCGCCGCCGCCGCCGCCGCGTCACATTCTTGTGTGCGCTCTAGCGGTCACATTTCTTGACGAATTTTTTTCAGACTTCCTGTGGACGTGTATCTTGGTAAAATCTGGACCCCTATAGTTTCTGGTGATGCTGCCCCCAGTGTTCCGTCTTTTATAGGGTAAAAGGCCATATTTTTGGGGATAGATTGTGTGCGCTCTAGCGGTCACATTTCTCAACGGATTTTGTTCAAATTTTGTATGAAGGTGTGTCTTGGTAAAATCTGGAACCCTATAGATTTTGGTGATGCTGCCCCCAGTGTTCCGTCTTTTATAGGGTCAAAGGTCATATTTTGATAGATGTCTTGTGTGTACTCTTGTGTGCGCTCTGGCGGTCACATTTCTCAACGGATTTCGTTCAAATTTTGCATGAAGGTGTCTCTTGGTGTAATTTAAAAACCTATAGTGTTTGGTGATGCTGCCACCAGTGTTCCGTCTTTTATAGGGTCAAAGGTCATACTTCAGGGCATGGCGTGAGTGCACTCTGCAGGCCACATTTCTCAACGGATTTTGTTCAAATTTTGTATGGAGATGTATCTTGGTATAATCTACACATGTTTAATTTTTGGTGATGCTGCCCTCATTGTTCCGTCCTTTATAGGGTCAAAGGTCATTTTTCCATTTCTTGCACTCTTACTTCTGCATTTCTCGACGGATTTCGTTCAAATTTTGCATGAAGGTGTCCCTTGGTGGAATCTAAAAATCTATACTTCTTGGTGATGCTGCCACCAGTGTCCCGTCTTTTATAGGGTCAAAGGTCATACTTCAAGGGATGGCGTGAGTTCACTCTGCAGGCCACATTTCTTGATGGATTTCTTTCAAATTTTGTATGGAGATGTATCTTGGTATAATCTACACATCTTTACTGTTTGGTGATGCTGCCCTCATTGTTCCGTCCTTTATAGGGTCAAAGCTCATTTGTCCCTTTTGTGCACTCTTACTTCTGCATTTCTTGACGGATTTCATTCAAATTTTGTATGGAGATGTATCTTGGTATAATCTACACATATTTAATTTTTGGTGATGCTGCCCTCATTGTTCCGTCCTTTATAGGGTCAAAGGTCATTTTTCCATTTCTTGCACTCTTACTTCTGCAGTTCTTACTTCTGCATTTCTTGACGGATTTCGTTCAAATTTCGCATGAAGGTGTCTCTTGGTGTAATCTAAAAACCTATAGTTTTTGGTGATGCTGCCACCAGTGTTCCGTCTTTTATAGGGTCAAAGGTCATACTTCAGGGAATGGCGTGAGTGCACTCTGCAGGCCACATTTCTTGATGGATTTCTTTCAAATTTTGTATGGAGATGTATCTTGGTATAATCTACACATCTTTACTGTTTGGTGATGCTGCCCTCATTGTTTCGTCCTTTATAGGGTCAAAGCTCATTTGTCCCTTTTGTGCACTCTTACTTCTGCATTTCTTGACGGATTTCATTCAAATCTTGTATGGAGATGTATCTTGGTATAATCTACACATATTTAATTTTTGGTGATGCTGCCCTCATTGTTCCGTCCTTTATAGGGTCAAAGGTCATTTTTCCATTTCTTGCACTCTTACTTCTGCATTTCTTGACGGATTTCGTTCAAATTTTGCATGAAGGTGTCTCTTGGTGTAATCTAAAAACCTATAGTTTTTTGTGATGCTGCCACCAGTGTTCCGTCTTTTATAGGGTCAAAGGTCATACTTCAGGGCAGGGCGTGAGTGCACTCTGCAGGCCACATTTCTTGATGGATTTCTTTCAAATTTTGTATGGAGATGTATCTTGGTATATCTCTCAACACATTTCTTTCAAATTTTATATGAAGATGTGTCTTAGTGAAACCTACACATCTAATTTCTACACCATCCTTTTGTTTGAGGGAGGGGATGGGGGAGGGTCTTTGTCCCTCCTTCAAATCGCTGCCAGTGCCGGGGGATACATTTAGCATTGCGCGGCCCCAGCAATGCACATTTCTAGTTATTCATAATTTTTATGATATTCATACATGCACATGAAGGATAGTATTAAAGTTTTTGCAACAACTTTAATGTATTCTTATTTATTGGAAAATTCCCCTAATTAGATGAACATTATCAACTTACTTAATGCTTATATCATGAGTAGTAGGTAATGGCATTAATTTCAAGGCTTTTTGTCATCTTAATACATTCATTTACTTGCAAGTTCTGTTTGGTATCTCAGACAATTGACAAATTTAGATTTGTCAGATTAGATTAAATTTAGCTAAAATTTTAGATTCCTGACTTTTTGGAATACTTTGATTTAAGAAATACATATTGGTGGTACTGTATATGGCGACTTTGAAATAGTTAAACAGCGTCCTCCTTCACTTTGCTATTCTGCTATCTCCCCAGAACGCGCTGTGCATTTCCCATCCTTCAGTGGCAACTCGTATCTTGAGTATGCCTCCTTCGACTGGTCATCCTCCTCATCCAACAGCATCTTCATCACTATAAAGACGTCAGCTACAGAGGGCACTGTCCTGTTTTCACTCAGTAGCTCTTCATATGAGTTCATCCATCTCTTCATCCAGAATGGCCGTCTTGTCTATGAGATGGGCTGTGGGCTGGGTCAGGTCGTCAGGGTCGAGTCCAGTTTTGTTGTGGCAACAGATGAGTTGGTTGAAGTGTTCATCAGGTAAGTGGCAGTCAAGGTTGTTTACTTTGCTAGATCAAGGTTTTATTCAGTTTGAGCAAGTCCTGTAGTTTCCTACTACAGAGTCAGAGTTTCCTGAATTTAAAGCCCATAATATTTCGTAGCAACAGCATGTATATCCTCTGTGTCCGATCTTGGCAAATATGTCCTTGTACATTGTGTTAGAATTTATGAAGCGAAATATCTGAAAATGATGCAATAATGAACATTTGCAATGTAGGAATAGAAAGTTGTAGTAATTTCTTTTGTGAGATGTGCACACATGATATGAAAATGTATTAGTTATGAATGACATTGCAGGCCATTAGTATCACAAGCTTTCAGGTAAGCCATCTTTGGCCAATCATAGGGCACAAAAGCCAAAACAAGCTGCATGTATAGCAGGAGGGCATGGCTAAAGTGGCATTAAACTTTGTCACTTTGAGAGAGGCATTGCAGTTAGTGAGCCCTACTGCTGTGTGGCCTTCAGGATTTGATAAATTTCACTGTTTCTCTTTTTCCCAGCCAAACAAGACCAGACATCACATCCATGATGTGCGGGGCCACCCTGACCGTCAACAACCAAGTCACCGCCAACCAAATCTTCTCCTTCATCTTCCCCCTGCCCCTTGGCCCGCTTTACCTCGGAGGTACGCCCCAGGTCGTGACCTCCGGTGACCTCTTGTCACCTGTTGTTGGATACCAGGGTTGCATGCGACATTTGCAGGTCAACAACGTGGAGTATACGTTGTTTGATGATGCGATAGGCGGGAGGAACATTGGAGAATGCGTGACTACTGAGCCTTGCTCGTATGAGCCCTGTAGAAATGGAGGCACCTGTTCTGTGTAAGTTTGGCTTCAAACTTTGACCTCAGAGCTACATTGTGATATGTGATTCCCAGTGCCAAGTCATAATCAACAGCAAAAAAGTTGAAAAAAAAGCATGGATGGTTTTGATTTTTAAAAAGAATATTTAAAATAACCACTTTATTTATTCACAGTTTATAATATACCAGCTCGTAGATAGCACAAGTCACAAATGACCCCAAATATCCACAGATATTTTTAAACATGGAGAGGTCCCTTTTTGTGCACTTTAGAATAATCACTTTTGAAGTGATAGACGTGCCTCATGAATAGCTTTTGTTTCGCTTTTTGAAAAGAATACTTCCCCCTGGGGATCATGGAATGGATTTGTGTCTGTGGGTTTTAGAATTTGTCACAGATAACCTTTATCTGCTCATGCTCAGATTGTATCTACGAACTGGCTTATTTGTTGCTGTTTTCATGAAACAGGAGTACACGCATTAGTCATAAGCATTGTACATGTACATGTACTGTATGTGTACTGGTTGGAGATACCAGTAACGAATTATGCTCGTAAATATTCAGAAAATCTTCCAGAAAGACGGCATTTGTTTTCTCTCTTGTATCAATCAATTGTGACATAGTTCATAAATGCCTGAGAAGTAATTTATATTTTGCTTTCTTTCCCAATTTTGTAAGCACTATGGTCCTTTTAAAAAAATTACCCTAAGGCTACATGTAGATATCTGGCATTATTATTGTTGGTAGTAGTAATGTTTACCATCACTGATCCATTTCCCCTCTCCAGGTCACCTGATGGTACTACCTGGTCATGTGACTGCCCCATGTCTTATGGTGGGGTGCTGTGTGAGCGACCAGTTGACCACTGTGAGGGGTCTCCATGTCATGCTGGAGCAACGTGCGTTTCACTAGTTGAAGATTTCCTGTGTTTATGTCCCTATGGCAGGCAAGGCATCATATGTGATGAAGGTAGGTGAAGATATAAATCGGGGGAGCATTTCATGAAGTGTTCTTGTCAGTGATTTTTACCGACAAATTTGCTCTCAGCCAATCAGATGCAAGGATTTCAGTAGCTTATAACAGTTGTCGGTAAAAATCACTGACAAAACGCTTGATGAAACACACCCTGATATGCTATCTAGACAGAAGGTTTAGTTCTTGTGACTTGGGTGAAAAATAATTTGTGAGCATTCTCATTCTCTTTATTCCTGTGTGGAAAAAAAAAACCCCATCATATAATAGCCAAGTCCCATGAAAACGATTGCTCTTGAAATGTTCTTGTTTTTCAAATAGGACTAGCAATAGTCTGCACCAAATTTTGATGCCGCCTGTTTGTGTAGTCCCATACACACCCTAACCTGTGTTCAGTGCTATTCATTGCATATGACTTTCAGCAAGATTTAGTCTATGTGATCAAATTAGATGATTTAAAAACCTCACAGTTAATGCTACAGTCTACTTACTACTTTATGTAATCCACCATTTAGAATAACTTATGAACATTTTCTTTTTACAATGCAATTACCTGGCCAGTACTCGGTTTTATCTTTAACATCCATGCCATGACCCTCAGTGAGACAGCTGAAAAATATTTTCAGGGAAGTAATATTGTCATATCCATGATCATCAAAGGCATTGATCATGATTTAGAATTATATTTCCAATAGGAAGACAAAAAAATCTGGAAGTTATGTTAGCTTGAAATGCTTGGAACGTTGACTGAATATTAATAAAGTGCAGCTTTGAGCATATACATGTACCTTCTATATCTTTTTAGTTATCAGCATCACCAGACCCTCGTTCAGTGGTAGTGTATCAGATTACATGCCCTACATCAGGTATGCTCGAGTCTTGAACTGGGATTTCCTGTTGACCCTGAGGTTAAAGTTCACTGTGGACGATGACCAAACAGCAATCAGCAGCAATCTCATGCTCTTCTCCGGCCAAAGAGGTAAGCTTGATTGAAATAAGATTATTCATTCCATTCTTATTGTATCAAATTTTCTCCTCTTCCCCCCCCCCCCCCCATATAGGAAATATTAAATGAAATTAATAAATTTAAGTTACAATGTTTTATTTTTCTGAGATTTATGAGGACAAATGATGAAAAGAAGGAAAGACAAAGAGAAATTTATCCTTTTTTGTTTCTGCTCAGGTTCTTTCTGTATTTTGTATTTTCAAAAAGTGAATTCTGAAAATTCCTCACATATACATGTACTGTACATGTATGTACATGTATTACACTCTTTAAAAATCGAGATGTGAGAAAGAGGGAGTTGCAAGCAAGAAAAAAAAAGGGGGACAAACATAATTATATCATATACATCTTCATTCCCCTGAACAAGGAAGACATGTTTTAAAATATACTTAGTTACTTGTAAATTGTGGGGAGGAGCAAGGAGAGAGAGAGATGAGAAATTGAAGAAATGAGATTGTGTTGTCACAACAATATACATGTGATTATCAGTGATGAGACTTTGTTGACATTTTTCTTTCAATGTAGGAGAGGGAAGTAATGGAGATGACTACCTAGCCGTGGGGATCCAAGATGGCTACCTCCGGTTTCAATTTGATGTGGGTTCAGGTAAGATCTTTCAACACTTCCCCTTCAACTTTGTAGAGATCTGAGATGAAATGGGTTGTGCTTAAGTCTGTACACTAACGAAATTCCGAACTGCAACCCTGGATAAAACGCTACACCCAACCCTACCTTTAGCCCTAAACCTAACCTAAAATCTAATTGTAGTCCTCATGCTATCCCCATATCTTTGACCATTAAAGCGTCAAGAAATTGTCACTGGAGCAGATGTCATTTTTCTGTTTCAATGCCAAAATCATGAATAGGGTTACCAACATTTTAATCAGCATTTTGATCTACAGATATGTTTCATTGTTATTTTGTATTTTAATGCTTTTTAAAATTTCATGGTACATTATTACAGTCTGTGAATAAGGATAGCATATATGCATGAAAATGTGTCACATCCCAGTGACACAGTGATAGGCTATAGAGGAAAAGAGTACCTCTTACATGTAGTGGGCTTGGTAATTCTTTAAACATTTGAGATGTTTCCATGAATTTACAAGACTGCTTTAGCTTAATGAGTTGATCAATTCCACAGTAGATTGTACCTTCAAATGTACATTTTGAACAGTGTAGTTTTCATGATTTTGTGAACTATTAGTGAATTACCCTGTATTGTATTATATTTCTGAAACACAGGAGAAGGAGTCCTAAGAAGTCCTCAACCCATTGACCTCAGCGCACCATTTCATACACTCCAGATTGGACGTCATAGGAGAGATGGATGGATGCAGGTATGTTGACCATAACGGGGGTGATAATGATGATTGTGGTGGTGTTTTAGTGATGATGATAATGGTGGCTTTGTTAATGATGATAATGGTGGTGGTGGTGGTGGTGGTGGTGTTGGTGATGATGTTGGTGATGGTGATGATGATGATGTTAATGATGGTAATGATGATGATGATGATGATGATAATGATGATTACGCTGATAGTAATAATGATGATGATGATGATGATGATGATGATGATGATGATGATGATGATGATGATGAAAATAATGGTGATTAAGATGATGGTGTTGGTGAGGAGGAGGAGGAGATGCTAATGCTGGTACTGATATTAATTCTGATGAATGATGGTGATGATAAAGAAGAAGAAGATGATGATGATGATGATGAAGAAGATGAATATATATGTGGATTATAGTGATAATTAATCTGATCATGTTTCTTGTCCTGATGATTAGGAGGAGAATAAGGATTACAGTTGATGATAATATATGGTCCTTCATAATTCTGATTATAGATCTCTTCCCTTTGCTTCAAATTAATCAGAAAAAGTTAATTGATGAATAACAATTTAGAATTTGATTCTTATTGATTGTGATAGAAATTGTGCTATTGTGAAAATTGTTCATTATCATGATTCTGATTCTGTTATTAAAGATTAGAGATAATGAAATGGGTGGTGTAATATAGTTTACCAAATATGAAGTATAGGGCTCTTTTGATATGTTTTAATTAAAGGGAAATTAACCTCAGCGTATGAATTAGCTTATTTTGAATGGTGTAGTATATGCCTCTTATTTGATACATGCAATTTCATGTAAAAACACAGGATATAGATATAAATCACTATTTTCCAGCCAAGTTATTGTCTGCTAGCAATAATAAGGGGGCTGCCATTACTTTATGTGTACACGAAAATATTTTTCATCCCAAGTAATATTTCCTTCATCGTTAACTTGTAATTGATTTTTAGAGGACAAATATATATTACATATAGTCACATATTCTGAAATGTAAGTTTAGTTTTATATATTTTTTAAAAGGTCTTAATTTGTTCATAAAAATATACTTTCTGTACGTGGAGACGGAGAATTGACGTCAAGGACGGAGACAATCGTAACAATACCAAAACAAAGCGAGGAATCTGCATTACAGGATGGCTATTAGAACTCATGGGTCGTCAATTATCTAGGCCCATGGCCAATAACAATCGTAATAAAATCAGAACAAAGCGACGTATCTGTTGTAAAGGTAGGCTATTATCAATGCATATGGTACCTAATGATCCGTGTCATGCACAAAATGGCAGCCTCCATGGAAAGACGTAGCAGACAATACCGCATCTAGAATATCATGTGGGGTTAATTGTCCTTCGTAATAAATAAAATATCGGGATCTTTTCCAGGTTTATTTTTTTCAGCAACTCTAGATTTTTTTTAAACAACTCTAGTTGTTAATGCTATTTTCGTTCACCCATCCTTCTCTAAATCTACAGCTGGATAACCAAGTCAATGTTAGTGGCACCACACAAGGCCCTCTGATTGGTCTCAATACATACCGTGACCTCTATGTGGGAGGTCATGACACCACAGAAATTCACTTCCTACCAGATGTGGTGGATTACGCAGAGAGCTTCAAAGGTAATATTAAGTTTCCATAATCAGTATTTTAGTAAATAGCTGCATATATGTTAATGCCTTCAAAGTTGTATTTTGAAACAATCACAATCCAGTGTATTTCACTTTTTCTTTTTTTATAGAAGAATTTTATATCAAACTTGTCTTGTTTCAAGAATGGCATTAAGACAATGAGGAAATTATTTAAATGATTAAACTCTTTCATGCAGGATGTATCTATGACCTTGAAATCAACTCTGGACTGTACGGATCTTTTGTTGCCCCTGGCAGTCCACCTGGTCATGTGGACGTTGGGCTCAATGTTGGTCAGTGTGGTCATTCCGAATGTACTCTGAATGAATGTGAGAATGGAGCTGCTTGTACAGACCTGGGAGCATCATACATGTAAGACTATTAACTTGATTTATCCAAGCTCTATCAGATCCCGTATTTTTACATTTTTTGTATTTTGTAGTTGCAACAGAAGTAATATTTTCTCCTAGCAAATTTCTTTTGTTTAGTAAAGTATCTTCTTAGTCCTTTTGGCAATTTTGACTGCAGTGAACAAATGTAATCATTTATTGCAATGGCTATAATTATAGTAACATCTATATCTTCCTGCAATACAAAGATATTGAATTATTTTACATTTAGATACATGTGCCTCTCGAGCTATTTCATTTGATTAAAAATATGTAGTTTGTTGGGTTCTTTTTTCTTGTAGCTTATCTTGGTAACAATGCTGTCTCTACTGTACATATCTGCATGAAAAGCTGATAACATAAAGGTTGCTACTTACATGTACATGGAGTACGACTGTCATTGCATTTGTCTTGGAAGTGCTATTAAGATTAAGGACATTTATATTTTACTGACCTAATATTACCATTTCAAACAGCATGAATACGTCTACAATGTAGATGACATTTCATTGTAAAGATACCAATTGTGATGTCATATTTTGTTGATGCACCTTGCTCAGATGCAACTGTACAGATGGATGGAAAGGCCCCCTGTGTGGAGATCTGATCACTGTCTGTGATGGGGAGCACCCCACCCCACATGACTGCTCAGAGGGGTCCATCTGCACACCCCTCCCTGTGGGCTATGAGTGCCAGTGTCCTCTTGGAAAGACGGGAACATTATGTGACGAAGGTACAGGATTGTTGTCTATTTCCTCTGTTTTTCTGGTACCCCTTCTTCAACAGGAATCGTCGCGTTTGAGTCAAATTTTCTTGACCACTATTTGTAAACACTGTCCATAAATTACCATTTAAAAATGGATATTTGAAGCATAATGACTGTAAAGATGAGGAATTAAAAGAGGTTGAAAAAAAATAATTTAGACATACATATAAATTGATATACATATGGTTAACAAACGGAGGAAAAATAACCTTGCTGGGACAATGGAGAGATGAGAAAACACAAAACAATGATCCAGTGATTTGAAATGCGTGTTTACAAAGAAAGAAAATAGTGGAAGTAATTTACATCAGGGGAAACAGGCAATAAAACTAACCAGACTTTGCTAACGTTTACCCAATCATTACATGTATCTACAGATATTACATTCAGTGATCCACTCTTTGAGAGTTCTGCAAGCTACATGTCTTTTGCAAGAACCACCAACCTCCGCTTCGAGACAGAGATCCTGATGGAGTTCAAGCCCCTCTCAGACACTGGACTTGTCTTCTACATTGCCAGTCAGCTGACCCAATACGCTGGAGACTTCCTTGCAGTGTCCCTCACACAGGGCTTCCTGGAGCTGAGGTATTCACTTGGTAAGTTTCAATATTTCTCTGTGCCTCCTGTGCAAAAGTGCTAGTATGCAGGGGTCCCTAGTTGTTAAATTCATACCAGGGCCCTGTTTCATAAAACTTGTTATCAATAAGGAGTCACATTAACTGTTATAAGCTACTGAAATCACAGCATTTGATTGGCTGAGAGCAAATTTGTCATAGATCTGTTGCAATTAATTTGATAAAAAGTTTTGTGAAATGGGTTCCAGAAGGTAGAGAGAAAAAAAGAAGAATCACTTATACATCAGAGTGATAATTCCTCTTAACTCTAAATTTGTAGCAGGAGGGAGGGAGAGGGGCAAAAAGTGGCAAAGTTGGTGTTAGCATTTGACTTTGAATCTTGTTATTTCAAAATTTTGTTGTATTCTCTTTTGCATTCATATACTTTCTTCGACCAGTTTTAATGAATAAGGAAGTGCATTTTTCATGGCATTGTTACATTTTTGTATACAATATGTTGCCAAGAACAAGAGTAGATTTATATTGTATTACTCCAGGAGAAAGATCTAATTTGTTTGAGTGAAAGTATTATTTTTTTTTTTTTACTAATGGATGGTCCATGGTTAAATTGGTGTATTGCTTTTGCATTGGATAAAAACATGATGTTGTGTCTGTATATCCAATCCAATCCAATCCAATCAGGGTATTTATATAGCGCCAATAGCTAGTTGCCTAATCAAAGGCACTGTTGAGACTGAAAAACTACCAAAATGTCTGATCATGATTCTACCTGGGAAAGACAAGAATTATATGACTAGTTGTAAGCAATCTGAAATAGGTGTGTCTCGAGTTGAGTTCTGAAAGTGGATTGCGAAGAATTTGTGGAAGACCGTTTCACAACCGTTCCACAACCTGTATACATAGCTATTTGCAAAAATGTGTTCACTCTTTGCTCATATCTGTCCCTTTTTGATGTTGAATTAAAAGATGGCGTAGGGGACCCGGCCACTCTACGCACAGAAAACCGGGTAGACATCACAACTGACACCTGGTACACCTTGGAGATCAGCAGAGTCAACCAGAATGGGATCCTTCGCTTCGGGGGTGAGGAACTCTTCGGTCGTGCCCCAGGAAATCTAATCTCCCTCGACATCAACACAGACATCTTCATTGGCGGTGCACCCACGCTTGACAGTGTCCATCCAATGGCAGTAGAGGGTGTTGTCACAAGCTATCAAGGTTGCATACGCAGGGTGGTTGTGAATGGACAGGAGTTGGAATTAACAAAGTCTGGAGCGTCGGGAGGATTGAACATTGGGGACTGTGATGGGACAGGGTGCGGATATAATGTTTGCAGAAACAATGGCACGTGCATGCCAGTAGATGGCAGCACACAAGATTTCACTTGCCAGTGTGTTATGGTGAGTTTTTTATTTGTAAAGTGATTGTGCAACCTGGGAAGGTCTTTTAAAGAATATGCATATAATTGGCTGCTGTCTTAATTAGCTAACCTGTAGGCTTCACTTGATAGTATGCAGATTTGATTATGACAATTAATATTTATACATTCTCCCATATATGTCTTTTTTACAGAAAAAAATGTTAATATGTGTATCAAAGTACAAATGTTTTTACTTTGATTAAGGTATCTGGTGTCTTTTCTAATGTTGATTCATTGAGGATACTGTCTTAATCACACCAAGTGTTTGGACAATTCTAAAAAATGATCTTTCAATACTGAAATTTTATTTTTAGAATGCTTTGGTAGATTTAATATGAAATGTCTATCACATAATAGAGATAACTGGTACTGCTGTGGAAGAAAAATGTTGACATTCTTTGTCCATTCACATCATTCAACACGCAAATTCACAGGTCCTACTAAAGCCGCCAACAGCAGCCAAGAGGATACCAAGACACGGTAATCGATTTATCAAAAGCCGCCAAGAGTCTGATCTACTAAAAGCCGCCAACAACCATTTTTTTATCATTTTATTCTTTTACTTTTTACTTTTGGTTGTTTCTTGGCTGCCCCGGAATTTGTTTTCGGCTTGTTTTCAACTCTGCTGTTGGCAGCTGTTGGCTGCTGTTGGCTGCTTTTTGTAGGACCAAAATGGAAGGGGCTGATCTTCACACATTGCCAAAATATATGCCTGCCCATGACCATGATCACAGATGTGTAAACACTTTACTGTTTCTTCCTTCCTTCCTTCTCAGCCATTCTCTGGTCCCAGATGTGAGAGTTCTATTTACTGTGTGAATCACCAATGTGTCAATGATGCCATCTGTCTACCAGACAATGAGGCCCAGGACTACAGCTGTGGGTGTCCTCTTGGCTGGCAAGGAATGTTCTGTGAGCAAAGTAAGTCAGAGTTTACCTCTGGGGGGTGGGGGGGGGGATATTCCCTCCTCATTCACATTTTGACCGAAGTCTTGTACATGTCTGTCATTTGTGTACAAATGGGCATTAATTCACTTTACACATTGGGCAGAATGTACATGTATTTACATGAATAATTATTTAGCCATAATTTCAACACGCTCTTTGATTATATGAAATTTAGGAGTAGGAGCATGAATTGATTGTACATACAGATATGAAATGTTACATGTACATCTGTATGTTTATTAAGATTGCTTTGTTTTCAAGGGTACCTGTACTGTGCTTTTTGACAGAAAGATACATGTGTATGTCGTGTATGATAGTTAAACCCATCTTTGATTTGTACATACACATGCAATAATTTCCATTGTTTGTCCATTCTTTTATATCGATTCATTTCATTCATCATCATACAAGGTGTCAACATCACCAGTGCGCGATTCACTTCATCTAGTCACCTCTACTTCCAAGACGTGAACTTTGACCTCTCTAACAAGACCATGACCGCACTCTCCTTCAACTTCAGCACATCGTCCAATGAGAGTTTGATCCTCTGGAACGGTGAACCAATCACAGTGGGCGTCACTGACTACTTAGGGGTCGGTGTTGAGAATGGCTTCTTGAAAATCAGGTAAAAAGATGAGGAGTTATAAATCTCATTAGTGTTCACTTGGTAGCAAGATTGAAATGAAAATGAAATTTGTTGCATATGATGTCATATTGTCCCTCGTGCCAGCTTTATGTATGTCTGTATTCATGGCATAATCAGGTCTGCATTTCTAAAACTACTCATGAATATCATTATCTGTAATCAGTATTATAGTATACACATGTATAGTCAGTAGTGTGAATCTAACTACGACTATGGACTGATTATAATAAAGTTGTAAGTAATTTTGTGCAATTTCAAATCGAGTGCATCAAGTCAGCTATATAATTTGTTTGTCATTTGAACAGTATCAATCTTGGACATGATTCCTATGGTGATATTCGGCATTCAGCATTTATATCTGATGATCTGTGGCATGCCGTTATAATCACTAGGTAAGAGAGAAATACAGATTGTTAACATTCAAATCTTGAAAATGCAAGTTAGTAAATCTCATCATTCTGCAGTACTTTATTTGGAATCTTGTTACTGCAATAACTATGTTATTCAAGGATATTTCATTTGATTTAACTGCTATTATAAAACGGGTTCAAGAATGTAGCCATCCTGATTGGTCAAATAACACCACGTGACCGTGCAAAAAAAAAGCACTAACGCACGGTAAAAAGGCTCTATAGCACGGCTGAGGTACGCGTACCTCTGGTGCGTGCAAACTTAAAACGCAATGAAATCGCGTAGTTTAATTGTCATTTTAGCGCAGGGATTACATACGCGCACTGAAACGCGCATGAATTTTGTTGGCTGCGCTTATGTGAGGTCATCCAGGAAAGCAAATGGCAGCCTCCATGACTATGCGACTCTTGGCGTTTCTATGGGCTTCGTAACCATTTTTGTAGACTTCATAATCATATTGCCTACCAGTTTTGATAAAACTATTAATACATGGTTGTGAGTTCGTGCGTTAGTGCGATCCATCAACACGCAGGTTTTTATTGTGGTGTCCAACACACTTGGCTTGCGCCTCGTGCATATAGTACACCACGATAAAAACCTTTGTGTTGCCAGATTGCACCAACGCACTCCCAACCATGTATTAATTGTATACTGTCACATGATTTGGATCTTAGTATATGCTGAGGACTGAGTGCCGACTGTCAGGCAAATATAACATGAGTGTACAGTGTAGTAAAGAGTTTTTTAATTTTAATTTTTTTTATTCACTAAGTGAATGTACATGTAGATACCTCATTGTCGAGATATCCCCAGAATCTCCTGTATATACCTATCTATACAGCGCCATGAGCGTCGAAAGGCGGACCTGCGCGCTATACAAGTAGCCACTATTATTATTATTATTATTCATTGTCGAAACAAAATACCTAATAACATTTTTCAAAAAAGGATGTGGGCAGGGATGAAGAAACTAGGAATCAATTTTACTTGGATTAACACTTACTGTCATGTCTCTTTTCCTAATCCTATCAGGTCAATTACATTAGTGAGAGTGTATGTGGATGGAGGTGAGCCCCTTGTAGCTGATCTAGGAGGCTCTTTCTCTGGTTTAGACACAGAAGGGCAGTACTATCTAGGTATGTCAAGGAGAAGTAATGAGAATTAACTGAATTTGCATTTTCGTGAATTGTTGTTTAATTATTGAACTTAAAATGCATTTTCATGAATCAATTTCTAGGTACACATGCATGTTGACGAGAAGTAATTAGAATTTAACTGAATATTTTCAGGAGTCATCTCTACGATCAGCAGTCCAGAAATGTTCTGATGTCTTGTACCACATACACGGAATCGCCCTTCCACTGTATATATATTCCCGATGTACTTAAAGGGGCCGTTCCACTATGCCGCTCTGGCTCCCGATCTACCCCGATCTGGTAGATTTTGGTAGATCGGGGAAAGCGTACTGGCATCGCTTGCAATCGGCAGCATCGTAAAGACGGCGTTGTGATCGGGATAGGAGCGGGAATTTTTCAGATCGGGGAGAAATTTTGAACATGTTCAAAATTTCTCCCCGATCTCCCCGATCAAAAATTTATCGTAAAGCTAGCGGGGCGATCGTAAGGACAGCGTAAAGAAAGCGGGGTGAGCGTAGTAAGGTCTTTCTAAGCGTAGCAACAGTGGCACCAGATCGGCGATATTAGTAAACACCAATATAGTTACGCTGCCGCCCCGCTCCACGCAGATCGAATCACGACCTTCCCACTGCAATGCCGCTCTCCTTACGCACCCGACTCACTTATCCAGTTCCCAATGCGCTCTTATTGCGCTGCGCTCTCGCTCTTACCACGCTGTTCCCGCTCTTCCAACGCTGTTCTCGCGTTAGCTACGCTGCTCCTGCGCGCTGTTCAGCAGTGACATTAATTCCCTCACCTGATACTTATTATAAATTATGCGAGAACGGGGAAACAGCGTGATTAGGTCGCATATAGAGCGCACATACATCGGACCGCATCGGCAAGATCGTGCAAACAGCGTAGTTACATCATTATTGAGCGTAACCTGAGCGCCGGTTATTAGTCTCAGGATCCCGATAATCGTAATCAAAGCGTAGCGAGCACGCGCTAGTCGTAGATACAGCGTTTGGAAAGCGTGGCTCCGTCATATTGGCTGTGGATCGGCTCAATTTTTCCCCGATCTAGCCCGACCTGAAAAAATCGCAAAATCGTAGCCAGATCGGCATAGTGGAACGGCATGCAAGGCTGCTTATAATCATTTATTAAAATGGGATATTCAACATTCATTATAAATATCATGAAGTGTAGAGATTAGTGAGTATACTATTTCAGGTTTTGGTAATTATTTCTATAGTATGTTATCCATTTGTGATGTATCTGTGTTTTTGTGCTGTTTTTTGTTAAACAAGGGCTCTGCACCCTACTAGCAGCATTGTAATCTATAGGTGTTGTGTTATAAAAGAAATTTGGTTTCAGTATATACTGTATTATGATCAAATTTTGGTAATTAAGTTCTTTCATTGTTTCATTCTTTTCTTCATTCTTTTTATGCAATGATCTTAACTCGTCACTGATGTATAATTTTTTTTGGTAGGTGGTTTTGGGTTATCTACAGATATCTCTCGAGCTACAGGAGGACTTTTTGACCAAGGCTACATCGGCTGTCTCAGGAATCTTGTCATCTCGCAGGGAGACCGACCCATCAATCTCATGAACGCAGACGATGCCCTCAACGTCCAATCCTGTGGCTAATGGTGAGTCACATGGTGTAGGATATGATCATGTAGTGAAGGATGCCGGAGCAGAGGAGGTTTAACCAATCGAACAAGTATTGAAGATGAGAAAACTAAAGGTAAGATGCTGTTTGCATCTTTTTTTTTTTTATATCCCCCTTTCTTTAGTATTTCCTATTATTTTTGGAAAGGATTGTCATGCCATCAAGCTTTGCTTATGTGACATTTTATGATTCATTTATGTTAATTATACAATGCAATTACTCTATTTGATAATGTATTAATATTTGTTTATTATCTGTAAAATATGTTTGAAGAAAAAAAAGGATCATAAACTGATAAATAAAATAAATCAAAGTTCTGTTCCCTTGTTGACAATATCCTGTTGATAAGCTACATGTAACAAATAATATTGTAACTGGGCCCCGTTTCGTAAAACCTGCTCTTAATAACAACCGTCAAAGATCTATCACAAATTTGCTCTCAACCAATCAGATGCAAGGATTTCAGTAGCTTATAACAGTTATTTAACTTCTTATTGATAACAAGTTTTATGAAACGGGGTCCACCGACAGTCTTGAAATGCTTAAAGTGAGGCATTGCTAACTAAGCGTTATGCTAATTGAGGAGGAGGGTCGTGGAAGGGATCAATAATGTGAACATATAAAAGATTGTCTTTTCAAGTCAGTAACATTTAGTAATGCCAAACAGCATATATGTATGCTTCATGTTAATAGTCTTCCATATAGACCACTATTAATGTAACTTCATGAAGACTACAAGTATGTACATGGTTTTTATATTGGTTTTGAAGAGTCAGAAATGGCCTTATTGTTCAATCTTTTATTTAAAACTTCTATTGAAGAACAGAGCTTTTCTTGCCTGTAAACAAAGTATTTTACTATGTTACATTCCAGTTTAAGATGTTCTTGACTTTGGAAGGAATATTTAAATTGTAGTACCAAAGTGTGGGGAATGGTATTTTTATGAGGGAAAAACATTTTCTTTATATCATGTTTGTAATAAGGTAAAATTAAGCAATCCTGCTAAAGTGTTTTCATATAAAGTGTGATTTTGTATACAAATGATAATCACTGATATTTGCTAGCTGGTCTAGTCAATTATCTTTTAATCAATTTTGTCGAATTTAGGTGTCTCAACACCATGTGTGATTAGCTTTTCATTCTTATTTACTTCTTTTGTGTACTCTTCAGTCTTTCCTCGATTACAGTGATGAAGGAAAAAAAAATCAAAAGATTTTAAAATTTGTGCTTAGAAGAGCTTAGGTCATAAGTCTGTTATCGGATTGAAAATGTTCGGTTGAACACTTTATTACATGTAGGTCGGCTAATGTCACTCATATTAAGGGGAATGTGAAAGTTCTCACAATTATTGTAAGTTCCTAAGTTTTGTATGGAAACACAAAATCATTTCTGTCTCATGTCCAATTTTTGCTTCCAAATGGGCTGGAAAATGTACCAACATATGAGGGGGAAAAATAGAAACGATGTGAAGCATTGATTTCAACACGTGAAGCCGATTGAAAGTTTGTTGACTCAACATTGTATTGTCAGTAACATTCTTTCATGGCAAATTGTTTTGTCAAAGTGTTGCTGTGATGTGACAATGCAATGCACTATGAAAATTCATTGTTTGGTCTTCTCTATACTTTGAACCACTATTAAATAAAATGCGATTACACTGTAAAACAGTAAGTGACATGCACGTATAATAGCTTATGTACATGGGCTCATAATGAAATTCCACTTTATATGTTACACAATCAATCATATTTTGGTACTAAACTGTTCTCCTTTATTACGCTTTGTGAGATTATTTGAGTGCCTGACAAAAGGGCATTAGCAGAGTAATTCCTTATAGTTAAGTACATGTAACAGGAATCCCCCTGTCTATGACTTCTGTTTTGTACTTGAAGTAAGCACTTTGATAGTTTACATACTGCAATACTAATCACCTTGAATCAATATTTTATCAGTATTCAAGTTTTGTCTTGCTAAATGTAATATGAAGATTTCTTGTAAAGTATATTGTCAGTAATTAAGAATTTAGCATTACATGTACACCATAATTCAGAAATAAGATTAAGAACAAATATTTAATTTTTCTAAAAGGTGCTTGAATTTTTTTCAAATGCAATCTTTTTAAATGTGTAAAAATCTTCATAGATGTCATATATACAGCATTCCATGTTAGAATTTGTTTAAGTTCACACATCACAGAACTTTTTAAGTTAAAGAAAAGTAAGGATGGAATGTGCGTCAGTATCATTAAAAAAGTTTAAAATCAGTTTTTGTTGGAGCCAGTTCTTTTGTCTTTGTATAGTAATGTATTCATAAAGCAAGTGTAAATTAGGATCTTTTTAGGACATTATACTTGTAAAATCCTTGATTTATCATCACCTTGAAATTTATATTATATTAGAACTGCAATTGTATAACGTATGTCTTGTGGCAGTTTTTCAAAGTATTCATCTGTAATATATACAGCATTCCATGTTAGAATTTGTTTAAGTTCACACATCACAGAACTTTCTAAGTTAAAGACAAGCAAGGATGGAATATGCGTCAGTTTTTGTTGTAGCCAGTTCTTTTGTCTTTGTATAGTAATGTATTCATAAAGCAAGTATAAATTAGGATCTTTTTAGGACATTATACTTGTAAAATCCTCGAGTTACCATCACCTTGAAATTTATATTTTATTAGAACTACATGTATAGTGGCAGTTTTTCAAAGTATTCATCTGATCTGCCGCTTGCAGTATTTCCATAAGTAAAGGCTGACATCTAGCAATTTATTTATAAACTGGTAGTCAACCAAAATTTTTTTCACTTTTCAATATAACGCTCTGTGTATTAATTGTGTGTGTTATTCGGTTGTTTTCATCAGTATGGCAAGAAACATGTTCAGCCATTTAGAAGTACTTGTTCATGGATTTAGCTTACCAGGTACATTGTACGTAAACTTGGTTTAAAGTTGTTTATTTTCTTTTCACTGCACAAATATTAAGCATGATAATGTAGCATGTCTATGCAATTGAAGTAATCTTTAGTATGACAGAATATGTATTTGGCAAGGTAGAGATGAATTTGCGATCTATATGTGAAGGATTACGTTATATTTAGAAAAACACCTTGAAGTACAGTAGTACTTAAGACTCAAGTCTTTCAGCTTTTCGTCAATAATCAGTGTTTGCAAACATTTTAGGCAATCAAATTACATCGCTTATAACTGTGTGTAACAGTGTATTTTTATATGGTACTCTACTGTATACAATCTATCTATATGTGTGGACTATGTATTTTACAATCTTTATCACCTTTATCCATTGTTGTGGCTCAATTCATATTTTTCTATCTCAGTAAAAAACTCACTTTCTAAAAAAATGTGGAGATTTTGTCATTTCTTTGGCACACAAATCATTCTTGTACATGAATGGAGTGAAATACACAGTTAACCTTGCATAACTCAAAGTCGCATAAGTCAAACTTTCCCTAATTCGAATCAATTTTTTTGACCAAACTCTGCAAAATATTGTGTTATTTACATTTCCGAAGTCGAATTTTACATAAGTCGAACTAGTTTTGACGGCCCCAACAGAATCGACTTATGCAAAGTTAACTGTATTATGTACTTGGTCGTTTGAGAAAGGGAGGTTTAGATCTGTGAAAAAGGTTGATGAACAGAGAAAGAAAGAGAGAAGAGAGAGAGAGAGAGAGAAAATGATGGAGCACAGAGAGATTTACAAAGACACAGAAATGAAGATAAAACACAGAGGGAGAGAGAAAAGAAACAAACGGTAGAAAAAGATGGAGCACAGAGAGATATACAAAGACACAGAAATGCAGATAAAACAAAGAGAGAAAAGAAACAGTAGAAAAAGATGGAGCAGAGAGATACACAAAGACACTGAAATGAAGATAAAACAAAGTGAGAGAAAAGAAACAAATGGTAGAAAAAGATGGAGCAGAGAGATATATATAGAGATATATATAAAGACAGAAATGAAGACAAAACAAAGAGTGAGAGAAAAGAAACAAACAGTAGAAAATGATGGAGCAGAGAGATATACAAAGACACAGAAATGAAGATAAAACAAAGAGTGAGAGAAAAGAAACAAACGGTAGAAAATAATGGAGCAGAGAGATATACATAGACACAGAAATGAAGATAAAACAAAGAGTGAGAGAAAAGAAACGAGGTAGAAAATGATGGAGCAGAGAGATATACAAAGACACAGAAATGAAGATAAAACAAAGAGTGAGAGAAAAGAAACAAAAGGTAGAAAATGATGGAGCAGAGAGATATACAAAGACACAGAAATGAAGATAAAACAAAGAGTGAGAGAAAAGAAACAAACGGTAGAAAAAGATGGAGCAGAGAGATATACATAGACACAGAAATGAAGATAAAACAAAGAGTGAGAGAAAAGAAACAAACGGTAGAAAATGATGGAGCAGAGAGATATACGAACACACAGAAATGAAGATAAAACAAAGAGTGAGAGAAAAGAAACAAACGGTAGAAAATGATGGAGCAGAGAGATATACATAGACACAGAAATGAAGATAAAACAAAGAGTGAGAGAAAAGAAACAAACGGTAGAAAATGATGGAGCAGAGAGATATACAAAGACACAGAAATGAAGATAAAACAGAGTGAAAAGAAACAAACGGTAGAAAAAGATGGAGCACTGAGAGATATATACAAAGACAGAAATGAAGATAAAACAGAGAGGAGGAAAAAATTGAAATGGTGGTAGAAAAAATGGAAGCACCGAGAGATATACAAAGACACAGAAAAGGGGATAAAACAGAAAGAAAGGAAAGGGGATGGAGATAATGAACAAAAATAGTCATGGCAAGTTCTATGTAACAATATGAGTGGCACACTTACATTATGAATCATACAAACACTTGCTGGTGTAGATGATAATAATAATAATAATGTAGCTTCTTTATTCAAAAGATAATCACACCAATAGCTCATGTGTCATTAAAATATCTGCTTTGCAAGCTATCATAACAGAATACAGAAACACAATGTCAAAATGTATTTTTTGTTTTTGTTTTGGCCAATCATTGGTAGTTTGTTGGTCAACAATAAACCAGCCCCCCATCCGCTTCGTGATGAATTAGTCAATTGTGTGAATCTCTTTTTCTCAGTTACATGATAAGATTTGAGAGACAACACTCTGTATATTGGTTTCTCTCTGTATTCCCTTTGGATTCAAAATAAATTCATGGTAAATGACAAAAAATATGTGTACATGTGTATTTCCCAGTCTTTCTTAACATCTTGTATCGGAAATAGATTTGTTAGGGGGACCTTCATGAAATTTACATGTATTTGTTATTCAACAGCGTAATGTATATCATAGCAAAAAGAGCCGGGCTCATTTGCATCCTCATTTACTTATACCAAGGTAAATGCTTTTCCCCTAAATGGACCAGGTTATTTTGGTGATCTCAGTGCAGAGGAGGCTGTCCATAGGTCATGCGTCACAATCATGAAGCACTTCGAGCATTACACCCTCCTTTATGGAGTGACACACTCAAAAAAATGGCCATGGGTTCAGAGTTCATAGTTCAGAGGTCAGAATACACAGGTCATGCCTGCCTGCATGCACTAAGCTAGCTCCTGGTGGTGTACATGTCCTTATCCTCTGGCTTAGACTGCCCGTGGTCCTCCTTGCTGGTGTCTGATGTGCTTTCCTCTGTCTTACCAGCATCTTCCGAACTGGAGGATTCTGCTTTTGTCTCTCCTTCTGTCTTCTTTTCAGTGGCAGCTACTTTTTCAACCTGTAAAAAGGAGATGACAATAACATTACAATAAATGTTTTTACATTACATTATTACAGTAGGTAGAGGTGTTGTGGTCTCGAGGATAAGTCACCGGACTGCAGATCACACGTTACAGGGTTTGATTACCTGCCACGGCACTAACATACTTTGGCAAGACATTAATCTACATTTGCCACCATCCACCCGGGTGTAGTAAGTGGGTACCTGGTAGAATTTATTCCTTTAATGCACTGAGTGCTAAGGTTGCCATGCTAAAGCTGGGGTAATAATATGATTGCAGGGCCCTCAGGGATAACATTATTTTGTACTGATGAGGCTCTCTTGGATAAACATGACATTACTATAATTATTATATATATTTGTAATGATACATAAAAATGGCTTTGTAAATATTTTGTGTTACTTTCTTGTAAACTGACCCCTTTCAGCTGGTCAGTCTTTCTATACCAATAAATAAATTTCAGATGTGGCTGGAACTCAGAACCTTCACATAACCTCTCATTGCCTAAATTTAAACATCTTTACAAATACTACAGGGTCAGTAAAAGAAAAAAATGGAATGGAATTCTGTATTTGAGGCATGTATCTTCTTTCTGCAGCTACCCTTGATGATTTGAACAGAATGAGGAAACAGTCTTACTTCATTCTCCAATATCGGGAACTCTGGAAAGAGCTAATCATAGTGCCCCCAACCATATCTCTAGGATCTAATTAGCAAGTTCACATCTTCGAGAAAAAAAAGAGTGTCGTAGGTTTCTAATATACACTAGTAATAATTCCCGCCAATGTCTAATCTAAATTCCCAAATCCACTTATTATAAAAAGTATCTCTTTATTTTGAATATAAATATTGACATCCAGACTTACAGCTGGTGCTTTTGTATCTCCTTTGTAGAGGTCTGCGGCCTTGGTTTTAACCCATTCAATCTCAGCCTTGCCTATCTTAACTGCCTGGTATGGATAGCATAGTGAAGCGGTAGCTGTCATTAGACCACCAGAATACAGAGCCTTCCTGATGATGCCGCCTGTGCAGGAAGAAGAACGTGAAGATGGTACAGAGCAGATTTCACATGTGGAGGAGGTAATGTTCTGACATTTCGCAATGAGGTGTCAAAAGAGAGAAACAGATGGGAAGAAAGTCCAGTAGAGAAAAGCCACAGCAGCAAAACTTTGCATTTAAATGAATGAGAATCGATGCTTCATTAAAGAGAAGTAATATACTGCATTGTCTCCCAGTTTCAAAAACATATCTTTACCTACTAGCATCTGCTGTACCACCTCATGGCCCGATTCAAACTAATTTCAGATCACATCCCATTATTGCTCAACATACCTTTCCTTGCAAGTACTAGGCCAGCCAGACCAGCAATAGAGATGACCCCCGCCCTGGGGTAGAAACCTTCCTCTGTCTTGATGTACTTTACCACACCTGCGCAATGCATTAACAGAAATCAAATTTAAGTGAACAACATCAAACATGGGGGTAAGACAAGTGTTCCGTTCAAACAAACAGTACAAAGAATGTCCTTTTTATCTGACGCTAAAATCATGTTGCCCTATCCTTGAGAGGGATAGTCCACTTTTTAAAACATTAGCAATCAGAAAGTGTATGAACTGGACATACCACGTTAAAATGACACCATCATAATTTGTGAAATTGCATATACATGCCATTAGAATGATGGCGTATTACTTTCGTTAGAACTTGTTTCATACTTTGGATGTAGAGGTATAGATGCGAGGTACATTGTACTTACTATGAGTCGTCTCTTCTGCTAATTTGTATGTTTTCTTTGTAAAACTGAAGGCTCCCTGAAGTATAAATATAAAAGAGGATAGAGTGAGAGAGACAGAGAGAGACAGAGAGAAACAGAGGGCTGCGGGGAGGATGTTACAAATATAAACATAATTATAAAATATAAATCTTAAAATCAATATGTGATTGAAAAGCTTTTCTGCAGGTCCCTTTTTTTCCCCAAAATCAAATATGAAAAAATACAATGAATCTATCAAATGATATCTCTTTACTACTCCCTGACATATCAAATCATTGGTAGTTATGAATTTGGCGATCCTTAGCTTTGGCTAATGCAAGTGTCATAATGATTTTCAGTGTATTAGCGTATAGACCCTGACAAATTATCTTAAAACTTTCATATTGCTTATCCCTAAAACTTATAACGCCTGGAATCTTCATCACTTACCTGGAAAGTATCTGAGAATTTCCAGACCTGCTCCCTGACCACAGTCACCATGTCCCTCACAGCACTGGGTCCTTCTGGTATCAGTTGGTACTCTGTCTGCTTAGGCTCGCTGTATACTGGCAGGTCCTTAGGCTTCACCAGGCTAATGGATGATGCGCCCATGTCTTCGGTGGCTGGGTTTTCTCCTGCTTTGACTTGGAGGAGGCCTAAACCCAACATGGGCATGGAACCATACCTCAATGCCACAAATACCTGTGTATTTTTTTAGGAGAAAAAAAAACAACTTAGATATGTTTTTAATTTGTAAACAAATCTTTCGGCATATTACTAACTTACATATGTTTAACCTTTTGATTGAAAGAGGAGGGTTTTTTTATCTCACCTGCAAAAGTATAACTGAATTTTATCCTTTCAGATGCTGAGGTAACCACGATAATCAGAAGAAAAACAAAATTCTGAGTCCACTTGACTGGATCTCAAGTCTTGAAGTTGATCCAGGTGGCTTATTTTTTTAATTTTTTTTTTTTAACCATGGATATGGTAGCCTGTAATCTTTTTCATTTGAAACAAAATCTTGATCTGGAGAATGTGGAATATTTTGTGCACACTCCTTTCTATGAATATTGTCGAAAGTCATTCCAGACTAATCTCATTTGTCATACAATACTCCATAAGACGATATCCCCGTCCTCGTACTCATAGTCTCATACTGTACAAAATTAATGCCATTATTAGGCTCTCCTTTTTTTCCTTCCCACTGAACCACCCGCCCCTCGCTTATCTGGCGCTGATGCGAAGAAAATCTCACGCATTTCTGGTCTTTCATTTAATAACAAATATAATAACAGTTAGTTAGACAGAAATAAACGTCTGTCATGGCCTGGGGAAATCTTTAATATTTCTGACATTTATCAATTCAAGAACCGATGTGTTGGCTCAGTCAGTAGAGCGTCCGCCTCACAATCGGGAGGTCGTGGGTTCGAACCTCGGCCGTGTCATACCAAAAGACGTTAAAAGATGGAGTTGCTGCTACCTTGTTTGGCGTTCAACAATTGAAAGGATAGAGCAACGTAGATCTGGTGCACTGCACCTCAACAGTACGACAATACGCCTGACGGTGGACTGTACTGCAACTCAAAGAAAAAAAAAAGAACACCAAGTAACTTACTACGGTCCCACTCATTCAAAACGGTGTGCTATATCTGTATAGTCACATCTCTCATTTAATAAATTTCATTTCTCGTGCAAAAGAAAACATCAAACAGTGAACAAAATGTGTATGAAATTATTACATACCTGTCTAGACATTGCCATGTTAGGTTAAAATAGCATAACATAGGTTTCTTGGACTCAGTAGATCAAGATTCTTGAGAAAGATAATGATTAATGGAGCTGGAGGACAACTTGGGCAGTTTAACTAAAGTAAAACCAACGAACGTAGAGGGCGGCAACACTTTACAGTCTTGCTATATGAGGAAGGTTCACTTCGCTAAATTTCTGTGACCATCGTTTTCTCTCAGAGAGGTTTTTAGGTAGATTGTAGATTTGATTTTTTTTCAATTTATACTTTCAAAAACATTTGAATTAAAATGTTAAAATAACATGTTATGTTCAATAATATTGTTTAATGATTTTTATAATTTTCAAGAGAAAAAAGATTAAAATGGTTATAAATTTATCATTTTACTTTACTATACAATAATATGTATTTGTGAGGTTGCTAACGTTTTCCTGCTATATTTCGCTGCTACTGCACTGTATTTCGATTTCGATCCATGTCCGTACCCACAGAACTCCGTACCGTGTGCATACCGTGTACATTATTGCTACATAATTATACAGTTCTCTCTCTCGATCTGACCGCCTAAGTAGATTCAGAGTCAGAGCTCGACGATGGATCAATTTCAAGGTTTGATTTTAGTTATAAATTTAGATTAACTTATTTGAATGACGATGAAACAAATTTGGCAATCCAGGGTAATAAAATAGAGAGAGCTGTTAGTATGCATGTAACGTTAATTTGTTAAAACTTAAATTAAAAAAAAAATTGTTCGGATGCTGGATGGAGCGATGATGATCATGATGATGCCTGATGGATGGGGGGTCAGATTCGGATGACCGGACACTTAACAAAAATGAAAAATAAGGTGGCTGGGACATAAGGAATTCTTGCCGTGATAATCATAATCGATATATTTTTCTATAAATAATATCGGGCAAACCCACAAACTAGGGGCAGGTCGGCGTGCGCGTGCCATGTTTTACAGTGCGGAGATCGGCAGAGGCAAAAATGAACACATGTATTACAAGTTCATAATCAAGTTTAAAACAACTTCCAAATATATTTTAAATCAAGTTCAAAACAACTTCCAAATATATTTTAAATCAAGTAATTAATGCTGTCATCATAATCATATTGTCCTCTTGGCTTTCAGATTTGTAGTTGTTTGATGAAAATCTTAACGATTTTGGCCAGAAATGGAGTCAAACTCGCAAATGTTTCATCGCTGAATCTGGTACAAGTACAAGATCGCCGCCGCCGCCGCCGCTGGGCAACATTTGCTTGCACACAAATGAATACAGCACGCGCAGACCGGCCCTATTCTCCGGGTTTGCCTAATAATATGGTCTAAGTTAGATCAAAATAGGCCTAACTTAGGCCTAACATTAACAAAGTTAGGCCCTAACGTTAATCATAATGATAATTGTATTTGTAACTTGTAACTTTTCACAAACTTGAGACAAGGTCAAACTCAAAGGCAAGCATGATGATGTTTTATTTTTTTTAATTTCCAGAGAGAGAGAGAGAGAGGGGGGGGGGGGGGGGGGGGGGGGTTCACATTTAGTCTTGATTCTACTATTTGTAGACCAGAATCAAAGCACTTTTAATGAGAGGTAATAATACATCTCCACAGAGTAATATATCATATGGATGGCCTTTGTTGTTTCACTCAGTGACTTTCAGTAATCACATTCATTAGTCTCATGTTGACTTTGATTGCCCTCAGATAAACTTGGCAAGGAACTAACTTGTGGCTGATCTACTTGAAGATCTAATGGAGCCTAATGTTAGAGGTCTACATAACTCAACAACTGTTGGAGGTGCCGGATGAAGCGGAAAGTCCTACTATAAAAGACTTTGATGAGACGTGAGAAATAAACAGGTAGGTCTAGACCTAACTAGTTGGACCTAGACTTAATAATACCAAGGAGTTACCACAGGGTATTACAGCTAAAAATTATAGGTCTGGTAATGGTAGTGGATCCAGAATCGGTTTACTTGGATGGGGGGGGGGGGGAGTTTTTAGTTTACATTGTCCAATCAGAACAGCAACAACAACAAAAGAATTCTGAGAGAATGGACATTTCATTTGTCCTTTTCCTTTATCCACCACTGAGATCTGTTTTCTTCAGTGTAATATTAAATTAGCTGTTTTAGTGTCTTTAAAAATCAATTGAGATCTTTAGGGAATGTTCAGTGTGATGTCAGTATAAATAGAATTTTAAGTCCCCCTTAATTATTATATTAAACATTTCATTAATTAATGCAAACAGAAACAAAACAAAATAAGATGGGTGAATACATTACACTTTTATTAAAATCCACAAATATTTTAGGATGGATTGTACATGCAGTTAGTATTTATCCTCTTTGAAAAGATCACGAGGGTGAGGATGAGCGTATCTCTTTTTTTTTTCTTAATACATAATAATGCTCTACACGACTCTCCATCTATTTTACAGATGATGATGAAGATGAAGGCGTGCCGCTGAGAATGAAGACAAATTCTGAGAGGAACAAATAAATACTTAGCTGCTCCAGTTTTGCATGGTAGGTCTAAGCTGTAAGAGTAAGATTGCTATCAGGGGTGTTGATCCGTTTTCGGAATGGGGGGGGGGGGGGGGGCAAAACAGCCTAATAGTACTCTATATGATTTTTTCAACGCCTTAATTAATTACCAGCTTATCCACGGTTACAGCGGGGGGGGGGGGCAGAATGATATATTTGCCCTCTCAATACTATCAGAGGGGGGATGCATAATCGACGCCCCTGGTTGTTATTAGTACCTCAATACAATCTAGGTACACATATTTTTTTCACATAAACATACCAACTGAATTTTCTTGAGACTTTACTAATTTGGTTGCTTTTGAATAGCCTTGAAAATTTTATGTGTCCAACTTTTTCCTCTTTAAATACTTTTGAGAATTCACACTTATTATTCCATTAATAGGAAGCTCGAAGTTTCAGGGTTTTATTTTAATTCTAATTGTTGCTTGTTTAATTATCAAATACACAATGGATGCTATTTTCTAAAATCTTTCCTCTTTTCGTTCGACAGATTTGGATTTCTACTTCAGCTCTTCTGTAAAATAGCCCCCTGCTTTGATCAACATGTATCTCTTCTGGGTCCGCTCGCTATGCAAAAGGACAGCTATTCAAAGAAAACCACTATATTCATTTAACACAAGTTATGAATAGCAGTTCTTATGAATAGTTATGAATAATGGTAATTTGTCTATTTAGAAGGACTGCTATTCATTTAGTCACGCATTATGAATAAGCGGTCCTTATGAATGTTGTAGTCACATGCAGCCATTTTGTTATAGTAGCTCGTTATTGTGAGGAGGTCTTCCTCTTCTGTGTGGTCTATATAGTGAGATTACAGGGCCCCTAAATGATATTAAGATAAGCACTGCCATGCAGGGCCACTCCTTTATTAAATCTGCCCGCAGTGTATCACAAACTAATAATCTTATCTGATTCTATGAATTTATAAATTATTAAGTAAATTATTATTTTATTCATTATCTACTGAGAAAATCCATACTATTCAGCACTTCATTTGACTTGAAACTATCTAATTAGATCTCTATGTGTGTTCCTCCTGCCCCTTTTTTATAGTTAGATTTATAATAATAGTAACATGCAATATACATGTACCAACCTAAAAGGAGATGGATCATTTAAAGAGTTCTTACAACTGTCAAAATTATCTTTGTTTTTTAGGAGTAAAATTGTTGTCATTGGTGTGTGTTGAACAGAAATTAGATGGTCATTCATTTCTTAAGTCATTTCTTCTTTGTTGGGGTGTAGTGGGTAAATAATCTTTAAATTGTAATTCAAATAATTTACTTCTTGGAAAGGGATTGAAATTAATAACGTATGATTCATTTAGATTGAAATTCTTTTTTTTTTAATGCATGTACATAATTTGTACTAAGAGAATATTATTTGACCTTGACAAGTCGGCTGTGATGGAACTATATTGTATTGTAGTATATGAAAAAAGTGTATGACTGCAGATGAATTATATAAATTATGTTGGATTTTTTAAAGGAGAAGAAGTAAACGTGTATTTAAGAAGTAAGACAATGTCGAAACTTCTCTAAAAACTCCTCGTTTCTGCATGCAAGAAAATATTCATTAAAAAGTAAAAAAATATAAACGTATTTCTGAATCGACGTGTATAAACTATTGTACCTTAAATCTTGATTGTGAGAAAGATATACATGTAATTGAAAATTATTCTGTGAACATGATAAAGGTCCTTTCACATTATATCAATGAAATGAACCATATAGGGGAGGGGTGAATGAACCAGGACGTGTGATCATGGTGTATGTATGAGATAGAGAGGGAAGAAAAAAAGATGAGAAAAGGCGAAACTGAGAAGATATGGTGAAAAGGAAAGAGAGGAGGGGCTGATCCAGAGGGGCACTTCTGGCCCCTGCCCCCCCCCCCCCCCGTTTGGAAGAAAAGTATGCATTTTGTGCCCCCTTTTAAAATGAAGACCTTTTTTCTATTTCTTTTTTTTTTTTTTTTTTTGCTTGTCAGCAAATTATGGAGGGGAAACTGGACCCCCATAACCCCCCCCCCCCCCCCCCCACTGAGCAAATTTTGAAGGTCTGGCGAGACCAACAAAATATGGGTCTACCTTGACAAATCTTCATTTGTGTGCCCCCTCTTATACTCAATCCTGGATCCGCCCCTGGGTGAGGTCTGAATAGAAGTGGTGGCGATGTCAAATTAAATTTAGCTTAACCCCCCCCCCCCCTCTAAAAATAATAACAATGAAATAGGTTAATAAATGAATATATACATACATAAATACACACCTAATAATAATATTGATTATTAATTAATTTAAAAAAAAAATATTTGAATAAATGAATAAAAAATAATACAAAAAATAAATCATAAATAACCAAAAATTAATGAATAGAATTATTTAAAACTTTTTAATAAAAGATAATATGAATTGAATTCATGTCGAAATTTCCAATTCCCAATTAAATTCCCTGCAGCAAGAATCACTGGTTTTGCCTTTAACGTTGGTGTTGTTGCTGTTTGTTTTTTTGTTTTTTGTTTTTTTTTTGTTTTATGAATGTGTTTAGCCGTTATCATAAATTATGAAATATTCATATCCTGACAGCACAGCTATATATACGTCCTCGGGCACGTCCAGTGCAGCGAGAGGGTATGACGCTCGGTACCTTTCCCTCGCCTTGCCCAGCCGCCTACGCTGACGCTAGCTAGACTGTATACCGTTAGCAAGCTCAGCAGACGACGCATTCATTGATACAGCATTTAGATGGATCAGCGAATGGATTTTATTTAATTTCAGCAGTACGCCCGCAGCGGGAGAGAGGTTACCCCTATCCCGAAATGCATTGCGAGTGGTCACAAAATCAGCTTGCCGAAAACGTCATGAATTTAGCACACTGGTACAATCACTGATCACAAAGGTGCCTATTTACGATCAGATTATAGATTATAGAAATAACATTTACACGGTATCATGAATAGAATAATGTTTCAAATAATTTATTCTTTCATTATACATTTTTTTTTAAATCTGCATCTATTCATAGTATCTCCTTTTGTCTTCATGTCGCTATCAATCCGTCATTGTATTACTTCGATTTATGGTTTTGTTGGCATGCCTACCAAAATGTGCGCGCACTTCAACTGCATGCGCGTAAGAAGTGAACCTTCCTCATAGCAAGACTGCAAAGTGTTGCCGCCCTCTACGTGCGTTGGTAAAACCTAGCTGGCGCTCTTCACTTTCGTTGCAGATACGATTCAAGATGGCAGCGCCCGGTGCTCTAGTCAACAAAAAGCGTCGAGAATTCATGAACATGCCCGCTCCATTGGGCTATGTTCCTGGGTTAGGTCGAGGGTAAGTACATCTGCCTACCATATGTATTTGTAACTTTTTAAGACTTAACTTAGTTCTGTCGAGTGCAGTGCCAGTGCTGTGTGTGTATTTGCGTGTATTATTATAACTCCACTCGACTCTCCAGGGAGTCAAGGAACTGAGGGAGGAAGCTAAGCGCCGCCGGCGCCGGCTAGCCAGGATTAGCTTCGTGAGTGTAAAAAAAAAAGAAAATTGGCTATAGGGCCTACGCCTTTTACATCACGAAGCCAGGGGGTCGTTTCATCAAATCAACTCCATGATGACAGTCATAAGACATAACTGTTGTGGGCGATCTACGGAAATGTCATGGACCATGTGGACCTGAAAAAATGTTTCACAAACTGACAAAGACATGAATTGATAAACGACAACTCCGTGATATCGATACTCATCGGCGAAAAAACATAGTCTATATCACAATCCATTGGAATTATCGTCAATTACCCAAACAGATTTTGAGGCTCATTTTTCCCCAAAGTATTCCAAAATGGAAAAAATGGCAGCGAAGATGAATGCTTGTGATACAAACATCCCGTTTACATGAAAAGATGTGTTTCTTATGCCTTTTATGGCATCTTAGAATTTATAAAATTGAGAAAACTCGAGGAGGCTTTTGCCATGTACGAATCTAGATTTGTAGGTAAGAGGATACCGTAATTGACTAATTACGGAATTAAGACCCAAATCGTGTTCATTTTAGAGAAAATGATTAAATTAAGATATCTTATTGCCCAATTTTAAATATTTATTCATTAAAAGATACATATAATATCATTAATATCAAAGCATTGCGTGAAAAAAAAAAAAAAAACGAAAATACATACATGATAAATTGTCGTTGTTCACATGGGTCTGTATATACAGACTGTTCCGTTTTCGATGCTGATTCTATGGAAGACGGATGTGGGTATTTTTAATATTAATCTCATTTACTTGTTGGGGGGTCAAGAAGCCATAAGAACATATTGTTGGTCTGTACAATATTATAATACGGACATTAGTAATACTATCTGGTAAAGGAGTGATAAAGGATAGTGCTTGGAGATCAGGAAATAAATGTTCTCTTAATTTACATTTGTTATTTTTTTCGCAGCCCATAGACTAACTAAAAGCTGGCTTGTGATGGCGTTCTAAAAAGATATGACAGGTCTGGAGTACCGACAAGTCACTTGTCAGCGAAGTTGTCGCTGGTCTTGGCAAAGACGGCTTTGTGAAACACTTAGCGGACAAGTTGAGCGACAGTGTCGAGATGTCGCTGATCTTGTCGTTATGATGGTTTGATGAAACGACCCCCAGGCGTTTTTCCCCAGCAATCTAAATGCGCACGGGTTGGCAGGACATCGAAAATGCCCTGAAATAACACTTTTCTGATAACTCCCGCGACCGACAGTCCCTTCCCCACAGCGTTTCCTCCTAGAGAAACTTTTTGAATTAGTAATAGTATGTGTTTTTGATCGTACATATTTTTCCAAAAATTCAAAAAAAAGAGCATAAGAAATTTCCGAGAACTCACCAGTGTTTGTGTATCCATGCCTCCTCTTGTCATGCAGATATAAAATGGCGGCTGCGTGCGACGGCGCGCGCTGTCGGCGACGTATAGTTTCAATTATGGTTGTATCGCGCGCCGTCGCACGCAGCCGCCATTTTATATCGCATTTAACTTTGCCATCAATGGTAACTCCCATGGAAACCTTGATTTTGATTGGCCGTTGAGTGATGGTACCATGGTAGTTACTATTAATGGTAAGTTTTATGCAACGGGGCCTAGGCCTGATGTTTCCCAAGTTATCTCCTAAGTTCTTTCTATGATATTTTTTTTTATAATTCTAATGGTTCCACAAGGTCTATAAAATATTTTTAAAGATAAACCAACTCTTGCCCACAGGCGAAGGAGGGGTGATGTGATTGATGCTTTCAAGTATTTGACGGGAGTGTATGACACTCAACACAATCTTTTTCACTTGGCACACAGGAGGTCCAGAGGCCACAAAATGAAACTGGACAAACAGTATTCTTGGCTTGATTTGAGGAGACATTTTTTCAGCAACACAATTGTGGATTTGTGGAATAGTCTCCCTGAATATGTTCTCTCAGCAACTTCTGTAAACTGCTTTAAGAATAGACTAGATAAATACTGCTCTAAAAACTATGATTTCGTTTACGAGCCAGTATAGGCTGTATGAGTCAATATCTTCCACACATTTTTGTCCTTTCCCACGCATATTCAACTTGGTATGGCAGGTTATGGAAAATGTATAATCACATGATACAACAAGCTACGATCGATGAACAGGCATTCGTCCTATATCATCGTGGGATTAAAGTAAAGTAAGAAAAAGTCATTTCACATAATCTGTTGTTTTTCATTTCTTTCTTCTTTTACAGAGCAACTGGATTTACAACTCGATCTGATATTGGTCCAGCCAGGGAAGCAAATGACATAAGGTAAGCACATATGCAGAAGAAAGATCTCTGTGTAAGATATAATGGAAATAAACAAGACCATCAACTTTTAGGTATTGTTTGAATTTGTATTTATGTCAGGCATAAATGCATGAAAACATTTGTTCAAATGACCTTGTCCTTGCAACTGTGTAATGGGCAGTTGACCTGAGAATGGAATAAACAAAAGAAATTAGACAATTCAAAATAAAATAATAATAAATACGACGGTTTCTTATAAATTGCTTTACCAGGAACAACTGACCAATGTGCTTGTAGTATTATTATTACCCCAGTCACTGGATTCAATTACTATTCTGCTCATTACAGTGCACATTCTCCACTCCCTGGGGAGCATTCCAGCTTTTTTTCACGGGCCTACGCATGATCCAAAATTTATATTTCAACCTAAAAGGGTACAGATTGTTTATTACCATCCGTAGCAGTCTTTCAAAATTCATTTTTGTAAAATTTGTGTCACATGTTTCATTCTGATAAAGTGATGATCGTCATCCTGCTCCCAAGAAGAAAAAGAAGAAAGATGACGATGAGAACGGTAGTGATGACGAAGATCTGAATGACAACAACTTTGATGAGGTATGTAATGTCTGCTTAAAATGAGATAGGAAATTTTAAAGGAACAGATTCAACATGTCAAGCTATTCGAAAAGTATAAGTAAAATGATTCTGAATCATGCAGTTGAATCAAAAAAGAATGAGTACCTGTTCAACCTTTTTTTGGTTAAAAGAGATTATAGTAATTTCATGTTGCTTTATCTTTTATATACTGCTTAAAAAATTTTAATTTCAGGCAAAAATGTAATCGTTGAGTGTGTTACCTTTACCTTTGATAGTCTATGTTTTCTTGGTTGTTTTGTAAATACTTCGGGGAAATACGACAAAATTTCCTTTAAATATTTCTTTGAGACATCTTTCGACCAGTCTTTGCTTTGATTACTTATTTTTATTTCCCAACAGTACCATGATTAAATCAGACTTTCTTATTATGACCAGCTGTTGCCTGTTCTTCCAAGTTGATAGAATGATATGAAAATCAGGGGTGGTATTCTTTTTAAGCAGTTGTAATTTTATGGAGGCGCATACATGTAGTTACTGTTTTGCTTTTATGTTATCGTGTTTACTAGTTTACTTACTTAGACAGACAACCAGTGCGCTTAGAAACGCCCGTATAAAGCGCCATATAAATGCAATTATTATTATTATTATTATTATTTTCTAGTCAGCAAAAGTATGCTAATTATCTTGACAAATCTAAGTTGCAACAAGTCATTGGTTAATGTCTATGCAACGCCGACTGTGCTTGCATATTTTACACGAGACACCTGCACAAAAATCAATAATAATGATGTTTATTCCATGTAATGAAGAATTTCTTATGACCATGACCATGAACATACCTTCTCCTAACATAATAGATGACATACATGTAGTGTTTATAATACGGCTCGTGGTGTCTATCTACTTTGTAATGATTGAATTACGGCTCAAACGACAATTGTTCCAAGATCAGCTGCTCATATTAGTCGAATTCCTTACTTCATACATTGACATAACAGTGCCTAAACCCTAACCCCTTAGTCTTACATGTACCTTCAACCTAACCTAAAATCCCTTTGCATGACAAGCCCTAACCCTAGTATACCGTTAATGAAGTAAAGCAAAGATCAAGTGTGGTCAAAGTGAATGTCGGATCACCCTCATGACACCATTGTTTCCTCTTTCATCCTGTGCAGTTCACCGGCTATGGTGGTAGCCTCTTCAATTCTGGACCTTACGAGAAGGATGATGAGGAAGCTGATGCTGTGTACGATGCCATCGACAAACGCATGGATGAGAAACGAAAAGAGAGAAGGTAATTATCATCATTGTCATCTACTGTGTAAGCCATTATTTTTGCATGGGTTTTATTTTTGCAAAATTTGGTAATGGTTGTGGGGTTGATTTTTTGGAAGAGAAAATGAGCTGGCAATGGCTGTGCAAACATGTACTGTAAATAGCCTGTGTTCACGAAAACAAACAATCATGGAAAATATCTGTGTCCTTACATTCACAAAGATATCTATGTCCCAAAATAGCAGCTTATACACCATTATACCTGAGATTTTCAAGTACCGGTATTTTCGATACAGGATAGAAATTTATATGTGAAGGATATATTTGAAAGGTTTGAATCCTTTTTCATTTGCTAGAAACTGTTCTGCAATAATATTCTTTAATACCTACCAAACCCGTCACTTTGCTGTATCATTGTCCATTTTACTTCAACAGTGGAGAGACAGTGTATGTCAAAGAATAATGAATCCTAATTCCTTATCTTACACAAATCCTGGGGTTTGAAAATCTTGGTCAAGGAAACCATCGTCGGTGTACAATATTTGGAAAAATGAATCCTCAAAATTGGGGTATGTAAGCACAAGCAACCCAGGAAATCATCACTAATGAGTGACCCAGTGTCCTTCCCGAACAGATTCAGTTTTGCTTCTAGGGAACCACTGGATTCATTAGAATCTACCTGTTTGTGTAAATAACTCTTTGATACATGTATTCAGGGTGCATTGAAACAAATTGACAAGTAAATGTTGGACAAATTTTGACTTTATCAAGATTATTTATGCATATGTTATGTGTAAGATCAACTGATATTCTTTAACGGACTTGTGTTTGTATTTCTTAAATTTTTGTTCATGACAGGGAGAAGCGACTGAGAGAAGAAATTGAGAAATATCGTCAGGAGAGACCTAAGATTCAACAGCAATTCTCAGACCTCAAGGTATACTGAATGTTCAATTTATCAAATCAGGTTTGAATTTAATACAGGTTTTTCTGTTTGAAATTGTGATCCAGCATTTTGTTTGATTTGTTAGTATTCTTGGTGCTGTTAACATAGCATATGATGAGTTAGAGAATATTGTATGATGGTCCATGTCTATGCATTTATAATGTGGCTAAACCCATTTCAGTAAATTTCTGTAGGGTAAAAAGATATTTTGGGGTAGGGGGTTATAATAGTGAAACATCATACCCAGCATTCTGGTTTTTGACCTTCCAGTCCGTCTCGCCAGTTTCTTCAACTTGTTTGCTAACCCGTAAAGATAGGTACAATGAAATGCATCATAAAAATATCAAAAATTATTCTTTATTTAAAAAAAACCCAGCATATTTTAAATATGAATTGAACAAGTGAATTTCATGGGTTTCGAAAAGCTTTGCATTCGGTATAAAACTGTATAGATGTACCTAAAAGAAGAAAATCACTGTTTTATTTAGTATGTTGCTTTTATAGTCAGAAGAGGAGCATTTTCATTATGCTTTATATAAATGTACTGTACATGTATCGCTTTTTATTTCATATTGATTGTATATCTTTAGAGAAAACTGGGTGAAGTTACAGAGGATGACTGGAACAGCATTCCAACCGTTGGTGATGCCCGTAACAAGCATCAGAGGAATCCAAGGGCTGACAAGTAAGTTGTATAGAGCTAATTTTGCTTGTATCTTTAAATTCAGTCTAAACCCATCAACTCAATTTTTTTTATAATCAAATGATCTCGCAATTGGTCTTCATTTTTATTTTATATTTTATTTGCGATTTATCTCAAATCTCAACAATTAAAATTACAATAGACATAAATGATGTTCAGAGACGATCATGACAATTGATTTATTAGTTTCACAACCCTTAAACCGTGTATAGATTTTACATGAACTTTTTGACATTCTCAAGTGGAAAATAAAATGTCTGAACTGTGTGCAAATCTTCAAATGCTTTAAACACCTATTGGATATTTTCAGGCAATATTATTATCATTATCATTCTCTGTGTTTAAAGATCATGTTTTGTCTTTCATTTTTTATTTACTATTCCTCTAGGCACACCTGCATACAAGAATTGCTGTAATTGTTAATACAAATTTTCCTTTTCGAGAAATATTTCACACATTTTTCTGTTTTTAAATTTATTTAGAATCATATAAAATATATTAGAGAAGTGATGCCTTCAAGAGCGATAAACATGTAAACCTATATACATAATGATCATTACCATATCATTGTTGCAGAATAACCCCAGTACCAGACAGTTTCCTGGCCAAGCATGCCCTGGGCCAGGGCACCTCTACCACCATGGATGCACAGGTGCAGAAGGGTATCAAGAGCCCCTTCCCGGGGAACATGACTCCGGGCATGCTGACCCCATCAGGGGAGTATGATCTGAGGAAGGTGGGCGAGGCGAGGAACACGCTCATGGGAGTCAAACTGAACCAGGTTAGAAGATATGCTCTTTGTTTGATTGATTAGTGATTGAGTAAGACGTGTTGTGGTCTAGTGGATAAGTCTCCGGACTGCAGATCACCTGGTACAGGGTTTGGATCTTTGATATGGCTTTAACCCGTTGAATACCAAGTCCGAGATAACTCGTGCTGTAGTCTATGTGAAATGTATGTTATAAAATCAAATCAAAATCAAATCGTACCCCACAGGTTAAAGTTCTTTGGCAAGACATTCATCTTTATTGCCATTTTCCAACCAGGTGAGGTAAATGTGTACTCAGTAGTATAACATTCCTTGAATACTTGAGCCGCTTATCACGTAGTGCCACTAAAGCCACGATGACAGCTCAGCACTTTGTATCTTATGGAAAAGTGCTGTATAAATACAGCTATTGTTGTAGTAATTCTTGTAATTATTATAATTACTTATCTGTGTTTACCTTTACTGTTTATATTTGATGTGGCTTCTCAGGTATCAGACTCTGTGGATGGACAGACAGTTGTCGACCCCAAGGGTTACTTGACTGACCTCCAGAGTATGCTGCCCTCGTATGCTGGTGACATCTCGGACGTGAAGAAAGCCAGGCAGTGGCTGAAGGCTGTCAGGGAGACCAACCCTAACCACCCTCCAGGTATGCTTCTGCTGATCTTCATGAAGTTTTTACAGAGTGGTATCAGTTCAAGGCCCTGTTTTATAAACCTTGTCATCAATGACAAGTTGCAGTAACTGTTATAAGCTACTGAAATCCTTGCATCTGATTGGTTGAGAGCAAATTTGTCGGTAAAAATCACCAACAAGACACTTGATGAAACGCCCCCCTGAAGAAGATTATTCACACACTAAGCTGAAAAAATAATGATCAAGATATAAAATTAACATTCAGTAATAACATATGTAGTTAAGCTCTTCAGAAGTTAGTATTACCATTTGTAGTTTAGGTTAGGTAGTTGATATATGTATATTATTTGTTGCTTTATTCATTTATTTCTGCATGGTTCATGGCATTACATAGTATGATTATCATGACAGATATAAGAATAAGTATAAGTAAACAATAACAGGATTTGCCACCCCTTTTCATTTTTTAAATAATACAATAAAAGAAATCTAACAAATGACTAATCATGACACTAACAACAAACTTGTTGAAACATAACACTATTTACAAAAGAACATAAAAACAAAAAGGATATGGATAGAAAATGAATAGAAAAAACCCAAAGAGGATATGAGTAGAATAAAGAGACATTTTCTGGGCTGGTATCTGAGTTGTCAATGTCACAATTGAAAATTAAGTGCATGGACGACTACACCATGATGCCTCCATCATGAAAACTGATTCCTGTCCTTCAACTGTGTCTGGTTATATCATAGCCTGGATCGCATCAGCTCGTCTTGAGGAGGTGACAGGTAAGCTGCAGGCAGCTAGGAACACCATCATGAAAGGTACAGAGGTCTGTCCTCGGAGTGAAGAACTCTGGCTAGAGGCTTCAAGGTTGCAGGTGAGATTACAACGCTTGAAAAGATACAACCAAAGCAGTGCTTTTATTACCAAGGCCATGTCAACAGGATTGTGGTCTCGTTTTTAGAAAATTTGCACAGGGAAAAATAAAGTTATGCAGCAACTGATGAGAGCCCTTTGATATTTTTATTGATAATATTTTAATTTACTTATAATTACATCCTTCGTGTAATGACAAATATAAAAGTAATGGTATGTATAAAAATAATTTATCTCTAATATTATATTTTCATATATATATACAGTCAAACCTGTCTTAGCGGCCACCTGTCTATAGCGGCCACCTGCTTATAGCGGCCACCAAAATATCCCCCGCAGGAAATTACTGTGTTGTAGACCCTGCATATAGCGGTCACCTGCCTAACGCGGCCAGCGGCCACCCATTATGTATCCCTCGGACAATATCTGACCGCGTATAGCGGCCACTAATATCGAGTCGAGCCGTAGCTTCATGCACAAAAAAGTAGTTTTTGCTATAGGCGCGATGTGTTTACCGAGTCCTAGCTCAGTCACACTCTCACACAAACGTCGTGAATAGATTCTACAATGGCCTGAAGATCTAATAGTTTCACCACATTGCCGACTAATTAGAGATTAAAAGTCTTTTTAGTAAGAATAAAGCACTAGTATTGTTCGTTTACGTAATCTTCGCACCATCCAGCTGCAATCCCCTGCACTTTAGTTGTATTGTTCTCCTAAGCTATCGCGGTCGGCATTGCATTGATATTGATCGCCATTGCGCAATAGCACAGGCTCGTACACTTCAATATAATTTTTTATTTTTAAAAGATTTATAAAAAAAAGAATTCAAAGCGTTAAAACTTTTGAAAAAAATAATAAAGGAGTGATTTTTTTTAGAAAGTGAAAATAATAAAATACTACCCAAGTATTATTTTTTTAAAGATCAATAATAACGATTTCATGTACGAGAGAATGTCCTGCTGAAAAACGGCGTGAAAACTCGACTCGGATCGTCCACGGCCACCGGCGATCCAGGCCATTGTCGACGTTCGCACTTTCGACGAATGCAAGCGAGCACCTTCTATCGCCTGTTCTCAAAAACAGTTAAAACTTCTTTTAAACCATTCAAAAGGCAAATATTTATTGAATGAAAATTGATTGCACGATTTTATTAAAAAGATAAACTTATTATTGTAATTTTTTGACAGAAAGCAAAAGCATGATTAGACATCGTTTTTAGACTATAAAAATCAAGAACAGCAGTCTACCGCGGGTGGTACGTACGTGGTATTTTGAGGGAAAATTCATTTTACACAGATTGCTCGTATATCTATTGTTTTTCTCATTTATTGACAACAAAGCATATTATTTTAGCATTTATATATCATAATGTTATACGTCAAATCTGTTGATCTATACCTTGTTTTCCTAAGTGATATATATGGATGCATGTACACTAACTTTGTTGCGTGTAACAGTGTATGTGCAAAAAAATAAAAATGGCCGCCGACCTGTCTATAGCGGCCACCTGTCTATAGCGGCCACTTTTTCCGTTTCCCTTCGGTGGCCGCTATAGACAGGTTTGACTGTATATATATATATAAGCGTGAGAGATATAAATGAGACGGGAAGGCCAAATGAGGCCGAAAGCTTGGAATTAAAATCGAGGTTAACCGAGAGCTACGTCCCGTCTCATTTATATCTCTAAACTGCATATATATTAAAGGCCAAGTCCACCCTAACAAAAAGTTCATTTGAATAAATAGAGAAAAATCCAACAAGCATAACACTGAAAATTTCATCAAAATAGGATATAAAATAAGAAAGTTATGGGATTTTAAATTTTCGCTTAATTTCGCAAAACAGTTATATGCACATCCTGCTCAGTATGCAAATGAGGGAACCAGTGACGTCACCCACTCACTATTTCTTTTGTATTTTATTATGTGAAATATAGAATATTTTAATTTCTGCAGATTTCACAATTAGGAAGCTCTCATTGAATTGTGTATAGGTTGCAACAATGGCAATTACACATGTTCAGCGAGGAATCAAACCTTGTTTCACATTATAACAAGGAAAACTTAAAATATTTCGTATTTCATGTAATAAAATACAAAAGAAATAGTGAGTGGGTGACGTCACTGGTTCCCTCATTTGCATACTGAGCAGGATGTGCATATAACTGTTTTGCGAAATTAAGCGAAACTTTAAAATACCATAACTTTCTTATTTTACATCGTATTTTGATGAAATTTTCAGTGTTATGCTAGTTGGATTTTTCTCTATTTATTCAAATGAACTTTTTGTTAGGGTGGACTTGGCCTTTAACAAAGTTCCCAGCTATCCTGGAAATTAGGGCAACCTGGAACAATAGTTCCTTTTTTTCTATTCAGGAAAAAAGTCAGGGTTCACTCCAGTCATAGAAAAATATTCGGGAATTTCATTGGCCCCAAAATAAATCAGTCAGTCTTTTATAATTTGTCCCTATCCAAACAAGCTTATCCATTGGATGTTTGGCTTTGGTGTTTTTTTAGTATTTGTTTTGCATAGGCAGAATCTTGTACACATTATGTGTTTGTGAATCAGGACACACATTGACATGTTCACATTTACTTCTATTGTGCCATTTCCTAGCCCGGGGACACTGCCAAAGCCGTGATAGCTCAAGCAGTGCGCAACCTTCCTGACTCTGTACGTATCTGGATAAGAGCAGCGGCGGTGGAGGTAGATACCAGGGCCAAACGAAAAGTTTACAGGAAAGGTTGGTGTGAGGATGTTATTTTAACCCGTTGGATGTATTTGATTTTGATGTAACACGCATTTTCAATAGACTCCATCCCGAGTTCTTGTATCGCAGGCTTAGTAGTATTTAACCCTTGACTACTGAATTGTCTTATTCCCATAGGTTTCAATACAGGGACCATCTGGTTCCGGTTGGCAATGGGTTAACAGGTTAATAAGCTGTAGGGTTAACTTGTGGTTAGCATGCCTTACTACTACAACAATCCCCCTTAATCCCCAAATTACCCTCAGGCAACTTTTAGTGACTGATTGCATTGGGAGATTGGGAGATACATGTAGTTGTCAGGAGGGGGAAATATTTGTCCAGGGGTATTGTCCTTGGGGTAGTTCTCCAAGAGTGATAGTCCACTCATCCGAATATAGTTGTTCCTTGAATCGTATAAGTTGTACGGAATATTTGTATCCTTTTATTGGGAGGGGGAGGGGGGTAGGTATTGACCTTCCCAGATGGTATGACTATTAATACAATTATTGTGTGGTGTTTTTAGCTGATGTTCCCTTTGTGATTTCTAATTGTTTTTGCCAATTGTTGCCCACTCAGCTTTGGAACATGTGCCCAACTCTGTGAGGCTGTGGAAAGCTGCTGTGGAACTAGAAGAACCAGAAGAAGCCAAGATCTTGCTAAGTAGGGCTGTAGAGTGCTGTTCTTCTAGTGTAGAGGTAAGATTAGAATGGTTTATAGCGGTAATAGGTGTGGATAGGAGGATGTTGATGATGATGATGAGATTGAGGATGTGATGATGATGAAAATGATAATGATACTGATGATAGTAGTGAATGTGATAGTGATAATGGTGGTGTTGTTGATGGTGATAGTGGTAGTCATGGTGATAATAGAGGTGATGATAGTTGTAATGGTCGTGATGGTAATGTTTGTAGGGGTAGTGATGATATAAGTAGTGTTTTTTGTAGTTTTGTAGGTTATGATGATAATGGTAGTGGTAATGATGATGGTGGTAGTAGTGATAGTGGCAGTGTATATATCCATTTCTGGTGTATGTCATATCAATGTGGAGCTCTCTAGAGAACTTTCAGAATCCAAGATTGTTCATGACATGCTTGATTTGCAAATCGAAAAGTTATTGGTGATAACTGTAATAAATAATGATTTTATGTGAGACAATAATAAAATCCATCATAAAGTAGTAAAGGGTTATGGCAAAAGTAGTAAGATAAAGATAATGATGCCACTTACTCGTTCATGAGAATGTGTTAAATGTTCCTGTAGCATCAAAGATTTTGAGCTGTCTTTCATAATATCTATCGTGCAAAGTTAAAAGAATTCAAATAATGAATGTGGATGATGAAGATGGTTACATCAGTGTAATAAAAATACAAGTGATTTAAACAAATTTGCAAATTACAAGAAATGTTAGTAGTATGAACAGTACCAATGGAATAGCAAATGAACAGATGTCTTTCTTTGTTTCCACCATGTACAGTTATGGCTAGCCCTTGCCAAATTGGAGCCGTATGACAACGCCAGGCGCGTTCTCAACAAGGCCAGAGAGAATATTCCCACAGACAGAAAAATCTGGATCTCTGCTGCCAAACTGGAGGAAGCCAACAATAACTTTGGCAATGTGACAAAGATTATTGACAGAGGTAAGTAAGTTGCATGTTCAAATTGCCATGATGATCTCAACTTGACTTCAAAGATGTGTGTAATACATATTTTGAATGAAGGCGTGTAACATCGATGCAAAGTGTTATAAAGCAGACAAATTACAAGTAAAGAATAACTGAGTAAAGTGCCAAGTTTCTTAGAGTGTTTTGTAATTCCTTATATCAATGGTACATGTACGCTAAATTTCAAAGTTTCAAAGAGGTTTCAATGTGAAGTGATCATACCACTCTAATGGGGATGCAAAGGTCATGGGTTTGAGCCTTGGCCCCACACTTACATGTCCCTCAGCAAGGCATTTTATCTACATTGCTTCTCTCCCCCCAGATGTTCAGAAGGTACCTGGATGGATGCAAATGTCATTGTTGTTAGATTAGTAAGTGTGCGCTTTTAAAATGGCAACTGGCTAAAATTCTTCCCAATCGAGCAGATAGTGGGCATTGTATGTGCTGTATTATTATTTAGCTGTAAAGGGCTTTGATCAGTCACTTGTCACTGGAAAGACACAAACAGAATATGCATTTTAATGTTATTAAAGCTGGATGGATGTCTGCAAGTTTCTCTTGACGATATAAATGTGTAGTGAGTGTGTGATTTCTTTTACCTTTGTTGACATGTATCTTTGTTTGTTCATTCTGTAGCAATCACATCCCTGAAAGCTAACATGGTAGAAATCAACAGAGAACAATGGATAGAAGATGGTGAGGAGTGCGAGAAAGCTGGTAGTGTAGCAACATGTCAGTCTATCATGTAAGTACATATGATAGATAGATGAATATATGTAGGTAGATGGGAGATTGTAAACAGCGGATAACAGTGAAGGGAATGGGAGAAGACAGGGAATGTAGCAACATATCAGGTTTTCATCAATTCATTCATTCTTCTTTTTTCTCTGTTTTTCCAGGGAAATTACAGAAATATAGCCTTGAAAGATGATGATGTAAAGGAAAATCGTTGCCTATGGAACTTGAATTAATATTAATAACATGCTTTTCAGAAGTTGTGTTTATATTACATGTATTTCGAAACTAACAAAGCTGGATGGTTCTCATATTGCAGTCTTTTTATGTTCAATTATGGTATTGTATCAACATTTGCATTTTATATATTTCATGTAATATATCATTTGCATTGGTTTTTGTGTACAGGTCCCTTAAGTATAAAAGTGTTTCAATCACTTTCTAGGCTTCCCTGGTTAAAAAAAAAAGACAAATAAAAAATATAAATTTCTGTTGTATGTTTCAGTCAAGCAGTAATTGGTGTAAGCATTGAAGATGAGGACAGAGAAACAACATGGATGGATGATGCTGATAGTGTGAGTATTCCCCAAAACATGGAACGGTGTTGCTAATCTGTTTTAGGGTTTGTTTGTTGTTGTTGTTTTTTTTTTTGTTTTTTTTTTTTGGGGGGGGGGCTATCATAAAAAGGGAGTATCATTTATTGATTTTTTTGTGCTTTGGCATAACATATGAATTTTTTCCTGCCTTTATTAAAAATAAACTGCCAGCAAGTTTGTATTGCACATTACAAGCTTTATATTGCTTTAAGAATATCCCATGCAGTAATGATTTCAATAGAGGATAAAACTTTTCCCAAAAGTTTTATGCTTTAGGTGAAGTTGTTTTAATAGTTGTGAAAGTCCAGTCATGTTTGGTAGGCCTTTAGTTGATGTACCTTGATCTTGATATTAGAATGAGTACAATATTGCCAAAATGTCTTTATTCTTGTTTCATATTCAAATGAATTTGAAGAAAAAGTGACTTCAGAAATTACAGTCGTGGATAGCTTTGGTTTTGATATCTACACTGATTGACAGATATTCACAAGGATTTGTTAATTCACATTCCAGTATAGAATAGTTGAGTGAAATGTACATAATGACTGACAGGTGTTCTGGTGTAATTGACATCTTTGTTGATTTGGAATGTGGGATGCAGGAAGGATGATGTTAATATCATGGAGGCTGCTCCAGAAATGTACAATGTCATTAAGATTCCACTCTCTTTGTGTCACAAAGAAAGTTTGAGGTCACTAAAGGTCAGATGAAGTTCAAATAATCAAGTGTCCAAGAGAGTTTATATGATGTAGCATGAAAGGGAGGTTTGTGCACATTGTGGCATCAACTGTCGAGACATATGTATTCAAAAAATTGATATACATGTACATTGTATATATAAGCTTTATAACAAATGGTAAAAGTAATCCAGGTTAAGAGAAAGTGTATTTGAAGCACATTAATTTTGTACTTTTCTTCTGATATTCAATAGTCTTGTACTACGTCTTCCTTCCCATGCTTTTTCTCATCCATTGTTATACATGAAAGCTTGGTACCATTTGAGATTTGTTACTGGTGTATAACTCCCTTGGAGCTAATAACAATTTTGAGGGATCTAAGAACAAAAAAAAAACCATCGGTGAATTCTCCTTCACAAGAGTACCGACAAGGGTATCAAATATGTCAAAGCATACTTTCAATCTCTAAAACTGAATGCACAGTATGTCACTGAGAGAGTCTTTAAACAGATTTAGACAGACAGTATTGTTTAGTTGTTGATGTTTTTATTTATTGGTGCAGTGTGCAAGCCATGGTGCCCATGAGTGTGCTCGAGCTATCTACGCCCATGCTCTTACAGTGTTTCCTAGTAGAAAGAAGATATGGATGGAAGCTGCATACTTTGAAAAGAACCATGGCTCAAGGTAAAGATAACAATTTGGCCTTTTTCACTTAAAATAATGGTCAAATAATATGTAAGAAATACTTCCTCAAATCTATCCACCCTGCAGTCTTGTAAAGCTTAGTACATGAATTTAAGTAACTGATGTTTAGTGGAATGGATCATTATCTCATTTTTCTAGATGAACTTTAAATTAAAACACTACCCCCCCCCCCCCTCTCCAAAAATAAGAAAAAAATCCTGCATATTTGAATAATATTGTGTAATATTTTGGTGTTCATGTATGCACTATCTCTTTGTATTTCTCCTTCTCTCTCTCTCTCTCTCTCCCTCCCTCTGTATATCTTCCTATTTCTGTCTCTTGGTCTCTCTCTGTATCTCTCTCTGTATTTGTCTGGGATTCTATCTGTCTCTCCCCTCTCCCCTTTCCCCTTCTGTCTATCTCGCCCTGCCACCGCCCCCCCCCCCCCCCCAAAACCAAACCTCTCTCACTCTCCCTTTCTTTCTCTTCCTATCTCTCACACCCAGGGAGTCATTAGAGACCTTACTCCAAAAGGCTGTAGCTCACTGCCCCAAGGCTGAGGTGCTTTGGCTCATGGGTGCCAAATCTAAATGGATGGCGGTAAGGAATAGCCTCTAACATCTCTTCTGCTATCCGTACTTCTGTTGAAATTCTAAAACTCTGTAATTAGAAAGGTATTCAAAAACTAACTTGACATGGACAATGGGGAAACAAATTGTAATGCTTTTCATATAAGTGTTTAGTGTTGGAAAGCACTGCATTTTGAGAGAGATAAGCTATAATCAATCTGAATTACTTATCACGCCATGATGAATGGGTTGTTTGGGCATGTGAACAGACTAAGCAAAATTTTCCTGAAAATCACATGCTCTGCAAAGCTCCAACACCCACATGCATATGTGGGACCACAGTTTGTATTGAATGGCTGATAAATCGGATTTCCTCATCTTTCTATCTTTATTTCATCGATATTTTACGTGTCCAAATTTAAATATCATTTACATGTATCTCTAGTTATAAAGTTTCAACATCAGTTTTAAGCGATCTTTCAAAATTTTATTTTATTTTTCATCATCAGCAGAAACTATAACTTCCTGTGTTCCTCCTCCAACGTGTTCCTTTTACAGGGTGATGTTCCAGCAGCTCGTCGTATCCTTGCCTTAGCCTTCCAGGCCAACCCGAACAGTGAGGAGATCTGGCTGGCTGCTGTCAAACTAGAGAGTGAGAACAATGAGGATGAGAGAGCCAGACGGCTGCTAGCTAGGGCCAGGGATAGTGCCCCGACTGCCAGGGTAAGAATCTTGCAAAAGAAGAGGAAATGATTGTAGTTATTATGATTGTAGTTAAGGCTTCATCGATCCTATCATATATTTTGCTCACCTCAGGGCCCTGTTTCATAAAACTTGTTATCAATAACAAGTTACAAAAACAGTTAATAGCTACTGAAATCCTTGAATCTGATTGGCTGAGAGCAAATTTGTCATAGAATTGGGGCAGTTGTGTTATTGATAACAAGTTTTATGAAACAGGACCCTGGTATTCTGTCCCCTCTGTGTCTTGTACATGCATCTTGTTACTCCTCAACCACTTTGAGCTGTTGTCGCCGGTATGAAAATGTATTAAACATGTGCATGTATTTTTTAATTTAAATCTTTAAATTTCAATTCAAATGAGTTTGAAAGAGAAGTTCAGATATATCGTACATGTATTTGTATATTGTACAGTGCCGGAACATGTTGATTGGGAATGAGAGGACTGTGTTAGAAACTTAAATTGTTATAATGTCATTAGAGGAGTTGACGGTTGTAGGCAAATATCTATTGAGGATGAGATGGGCAAGAGACTTCAAGCTAGGGCTAAATTATAAACATTGGCATATAGATATAGCCTCTATTTATTGAAATTTGATATTTCATACAAGTATTGATTGAAAAATATGCATTTAGAAGTACATGTGCCACAATTATTACTTGCAGAAGTCCGGGAAGAACAAGTGGGTGGAGAGAGAAAAAAGGGTATTAATGTTTAATTGATGCATCTGTTGTCTCTCTTCTTTTTGCCCTTCTTCAGGTGATGATGAAGTCTGCCAAGTTGGAATGGCAGTTGGGATGTCAGCAGAAATCCTTACAACTCTTGGCTGTAGGGGTGAAGGAGTATGGTGACTTTGCCAAGGTGAGATACCATCCTTTCTAATAGATAATGTCAGTATCGGTCATGCAATTGCATTTTGAAAGGAGCTGTCGAGAAGTCATTTTGAATTGTTGATTATGTAGTATATGATTCATCATGTATAACATGGTTTTGGAATTATCAATATCATAACAAATTGACTAAATCTTGCTGAAAATGGCAAACTATAAAAATTTCAAAAACGTATGACACAGATGTGTCACATAGTCCGACACAAACAAATAGCATCAGAATTTGATCAGAATCTGTACACTACTTCTATTCGTATTTGAAATCTGAGAGCACTTCTGGAGCGATCCCTTTTCATGGGATATTGCTACTTTGATGTTCTTAAACACGTTCTTATTGTTCACACCCAACAGAACTCAACTTTCTATCTATTTAAGTCTGTTTAATATTATTCTTGTTTACAGCTGTGGATGATGAAAGGACAAATAGAAGAAGAGCTCGGTAACAAGGAAGAGAGCAGGAAAACCTACACTCATGGCGTAAGTTTTTGAACCAATGGGGGCATATTCGATTGATACAGGATGAGCATGTACACGTTTATGACAGGGGACTTGCCACTTGGGTATCCTTCCCATTAGCTTTGAAGTAAACTTGAAAGCTTCTTTTGTTAAAGTCCACTGGATTTATCAAAGGCCAAGGATCAATCTTGCAATTTTGAACAATTTGTAATGAAATAGTTCAGCAAAATTGGTTCGAGCCATCGAATGAAAATTAAATATTACTTTCATCGTGACATGATTCCTGTATTTTCATCCAGTTACGTAATTATGTTTCTTTGTAAATGGTGAAGAGGTTGAAACTTGGTACCAAATAATGGGTGGACTAACCTGAGTCACCTAGTCTGGGTTAAAACCTAGCCTAAAGTTGCATGTAGTTTGGATTCTGCAGCATTGGCCATTGAGTTCACTGATTTATAATGTGTTAATAACCTCATCATATTGTTTGTTGAGAGCCAGAAGGTCTTTAACTGTTTGTAAAAGGATGTCTTGTTTTTCACATCCCTGCAGCTGAAGAAGTGCCCAAGGTCCATCCCTCTTTGGCTTCTGGCTGCCAGGCTAGAAGAGAAGGTGGGCAACTTGACCAAAGCCAGAGCCATCATGGAGAAGGCCAGACTGACCAACCAACAGTGCCCTGACCTATGGTGAGTTGACTGACTGACCAGTGTTGATTTACGCTGCGAGTCCCATCTCCATGAAAGGGGCCCAAGTTCTACCACAGTATCTTGTCCTTGTTCCGAGGTTGATTTCACCATCTTTCCACACTTCTCTGGCCTTTGCAATTCCAGTGCACTCTTGCAGTGTTATTCCATTCCAGGGTCCCGTTTCATAAAACTTGTTATCAGTAACAACTGCCACATTTCTATGCAAGGATTTCAGTAGCTTATAACAGTTATTGCAACTTGTTATTGATAACAATTACATGAAATGGGGCCCAGGTCTGAATGTTTTCTTCCCTTTTGTTCCTGGCATCCCTCATGGTCTACATGAACATTCCTACCTTCTACCTTTCCTTCTAACATACCATGCAAGGGACTCTCATGTCTTTTTATGTAGTTAAACCTTGCTAAACTCAAATCTACTGATCTATAGAAGGCCAAGTATCAATCATTAGATTACAGTAATTTTGAAACAAAACAAATAAATAAAAAATCGGTTCATGAAATTGAAATGAGAAATCAATTTTATGATGACAATGCTTTTGTATTTTCATTCAGTACGAGATATAAATTGATGTTTTGGACAAGGAGGTTGACAGTTGGCCCTTCATGAATATGTGGACCAAACTTACACACTCACTTATATAGTTTAAACCGGGCTTGAAGTTACATGTAGCTGGCTTTCAAAAATATGGGCCTTAGTTCTTCCAGATCTATCAGGACCCCAGTCTAACCCTTGGAGCTCATACTTCCAATATTACCAACCTACAGAAAGAAGCTACATGTATATTTGAGAAATATCAAAAATTGGAGAAACAAAATTCTAATTTTTTTAAATTAAATTTTTACTCTGCATTATAGGCTGGAGGCTGTCAGGATTGAGCAAAGAGCAGGCAATAAAGCCATAGCACTATCTACAATGGCAAGAGGTAAGAATTTTCATTTTCTCTCATTTCTTGTTGTGATTCCCTGTTTTATGAGAAATATACCCTCGAAGACTTGGCGGAACAGTTTGTGCTCTTTTTCAACATGTATTTTCAAAACTTTGTGATTTCGTATGGTCGCCCATCTGTAGCATCTGGTTTTCGTTATCTCAGGACATTTCTTTTCATTCAGCTGTAACAATAATTTTCACACAATTTTCAACTGCACAGCAATGCAAGAATGTCCCACATCGGGGATCTTATGGGCAGAATCTATCTTCATGGAGTCCAGACCACAGCGGAAGACGAAAAGCGTTGATGCTCTCAAGAGATGTGAACATGATCCTCATGTACTACTAGCAGTCTCCAAGTATGTATCCTGTGTTTGGTGATGGTTTTTATTTGACATATAGTAGAGATCTCGTGGTCTAGTGGATATGTCAACTGTGGATCACAAAGTATGTGGTTCGAATCCTTGCCTTGCCCAGAACATACTTTGGCAAGGCATCATTCTACATTTGCCATACTTGACCCTGGAGAAGTAAATGAGGACCAGAAGGAAGAAGTTCCTTGAATGCTTCAGTACATTGTCAGGGCAGCTAGGATAGAGCCAGGCGAATAATCTAAAGCTCTTTGCAAGTGCACAGAGACATAGTGCTTATGTGCTATGCACAAGCCAAGACCTGAAGATTGTAATTATTATCATCCATTATACCTTTGCCTTTGAAAATAGAGCCAGGGCTACAATGTTCAAGCTGTCTGTCAGTGCGAACTTCACTGATTCTTAACTTCTGAACCAGTAAAGTGATCAAGTGAATCTTTGACATTAACATGTATTAGATAGTTGAGAGTTGAGAGATCATAGACAGTCAAATTAAATTAGACAGTTGGTATTGTAAGTGTACATTGTATTCATTTATATTCTTCATATTGTATCTTTGTGATGTAAATATTTTCATTGTAAATGTGAAAGCTCATTATTTCTATTAATGTAAATCCAGAAACTTTCAAATGAAATGAATTGTTGGAAAATTGATGAATGGTCCAGATTCACAATAGTATCATGGCACAAAATAATTGAATCTCAATGTCCAATTTTTTGCAATGGCTGTCATTAACGTTTTACAAAAGTTTCATGTCATGAAAAGCTTCTGGTATTACACTCACAGTAGTCAATTTCTTTATTTGTCATAAGCCGCATAGATGTGACTTCTGGAACTCCTCAAACAGAAGATAATAATAGTATACTATATCTTTCAGGTTATTCTGGGGTTTTGCAGGTTCTTCTGGGGTTAGCATAAGCTGGCTGAGGCAGTATTTACCAGACAAGTTTAATGATTTCATCAGGGTTTTTTTTTTTAGTGAGCGTAAGCCTACATGTACTAAGGCAGGGTTTTCTGACAAGTCTAATAATTTCATTGTGGAATCCATTGTTCTCTTCATAGAATTTAATATTTTTTTTTTCATATCTTAACTTTTTGCAGGTTGTTCTGGAGTGAGCGTAAGCTGACCAAGGCAAGGGAGTGGTTCACCAGGACAGTTAAGATTGAACCAGACCTTGGCGATGCCTGGGCGTTCTTCTATCGCTTTGAGCTGCTCTATGGAAACGAGGTTAGTTATGTGGGCCTGGTTTTTCAAAACAAGAAGAGTAATACCTTAGTCACACCGACAAAACCGACATCAGACCGACAACAGACCGACAACAGACCGACAACAGACTGAACTAAAAATTACATTTCCATGAGTGGCATAGAATTGGTCGGTTTGGAGTTGTTGTGGCTGAGGTATACGTGTACCAATGACCAATAAATTAACACACCTTTTATTGGGATGTCCAAGAACTGAGATTAAGTTTCGAGAAATTGGCACGGGTGGCTCTCATTAAATGTTCTCTGTACTTAGTTGTGTATATTCCCCCCCCCCCCTTTATTTAATGGGGTCTCTCTGCCTGGTAGAACTTTTAGAGCGGTGAAAAGCACTCCACAGCAAACTCATAGAACATTTTAAGAAATAAGAGATAATCTTGAAATCCCAAATACCAACATGGCATAAGATAAGGATCTTTGGAAAAAATTTGTATTAAAAAAAAAACTGATAAAACATAATTTCTCTGTTGGTCATGGAATCCAGGGAAAACTTTGCTAAGCTTTTCCAAAGGTCAGCACCTAAATACATGTAGGCATGCTGTTCTCGCAGGGAAATCTCTACTAAGTAATTCCCAGGCCTAGGCCCATAGCAATAAAAAACTTAGTATTTGATGGTACACGAACTATCTATTGATTGATTGTACGATCAGTTTATTGTACATAGCGGTCAATTGTAAACTAGAAATCTGTAACTTTGTTTTTGTTAAGACGCCCAGGAACCCTTATGCCCTTTAATTTTGTCAAGCTGCCAAATCAAATAGAAATGACGGGCTAATTTTAAGATTAGATTGAAAGACCATCTATTTAATATCTTATTCCAAAGTGACAACGCATCAAATTTTTATCTCTCATGCATGGATATAATACCGTTGAATGTTCATATCCTACATATATCATTATGATTATGTTTATGTTGACTACATGTATTATTGTTGAAATGCCCCTTAGATGGCATCAAATGCATTGTACATGTTATGCCGAAAGCCTGGGGTTCAATTTTCCTTTAAAGGTGCCTGTTTTGTTAACCCAGTGGCAATAAGGAGGAACATTGGATTTTTAAGCACTGCTACAGGTGGGCTTGGAATGGGGGGAGGGGGCACAAATGGCCCATGCCCCACTTTGAGACATTTTAGACCCCATTTTTGCTTTGACTAAAATGCATCCAAAAAGTTTGAGAACCTCCCCTTTTTTTTCTCACTGTCAGAGAATTTTTTTTTTACTTATTCCCCATTCAGATAATTTTGGATCTTCCCTTAGGCTACATGTACATTGTTCTCTCATGTAATTCATTTCTGATAATCAGTTCCTTCTTTTATTACACATAGGAGCAACAAAAGACGGTCCGAGACAGGTGTATTCTAGCTGAACCTCATCATGGTGAGGTATGGTGTGCCGTCTCCAAGGGCATTGAGAATTGGAGGAAAAAGACAGATGAAATCCTACCCATTGCAGCAAACAATGTTGTCATTCCTTGAAACCGAGTCTCCTGAGCCAACCTTGAAGACAGAAGCACTTTTATGCAGAGCAACCCTTAAAGCTACAGTCACACCTGTACAGAAAGATTGCCCAAAGGAGACTCAAATGTGATCTTTATACTAAGGCTTTCTTTTTGACAGGTTCTCTATGAGAGACAGTGTCTCAAGAGGAAACAAAGATGTGGCCTTTATCGACAGGGTAATCTTTCTATACAGCTTAAGCAGGTGTGACTGAATTTTTTCCTAAAGTATAAACACCAGATACTATGGTATTATTTTATTTTTATTTTATTATATTCTAAAAAGATACTATGATATTATTTTAGTAGTTCCAGGGTTAAATTGCACTTTTACTCCTGTATTTTGAGAACTGCTGCAGACTGTAATGGAGCAAGGCAAATTTTCACTCCTGTATTTTGAGCACTGATGCAGACTGTGATGGAGCAGTTCAAGATTTTCACCCCAGGAACATGGAGGATTCTGCATTGACTTCAAAAGTAACATTCAGTACCTAGAGCAGTGACAGCGTGTTTCTGGAGAATCCATTTGTAGAATATATGTGTAAGGGTTGATCGTGTAATGAAATGAATGGGTATTGTCATGTCATGATATGATGGAGTCTGGGTCCGGTCTTTTACAGTTAATGTACATTTACAATTAATGTACATTGATTACAACTTTATATTTAGTGCAAATCCGTAACACATACATGTAGATAGGAATTTGTAAGTTTGCGAACATTGTTATAAGTAAGCCTGAGTCGAATCGATTGGTTAGCCGGTGTTCGATCGAAGACATCGAATCCCGAATACGTTTTGGCAAATTCGGTGCATCGATTTGTAGTCCGCCAGATTTTTGACTACCGTAGCCACCATGAAAAAATCAAATAAAAAAAGAAACTCCGTAACGTACAGCATATATACTAGCAGAGAACGTGAAGGCGACTTCAAAGTTCAAACTGTTGGCTAACTTTCGCTAATTCGCTCGCGGAGGACGTCGCGCTTTACCTGTGCTTTCTCTATGGAAAAATCGTTTTGTCGTTACGAACTGAAGTTTACGATAATTTTCTTGCACTCTCTCTGCATTGTCAATTTGACAATTGTATAATTGAACATGATAAATACGGGCATGAGTACGAGTGTTCCTACTAAATTCGCAATAACTAATATCACACTCTCATCAAATTGGCAATTACTTCTGAATGATCTCTGAAGCTGAATGAAGTCGAGTCTATATTGAGCGACGAAAAGTTTATTTCGTATTGTTTTTTTGTTTTTTTGCATCGAACAAACGTGTTCCATTCAGCTCTCCAAATACAAAGTAAGATTATTAATTCTTTGAATTTGAATCATTGTCGGGTGTGTCGACAATGAGCATCGCTTCGTGCGACACTAGTGATATTTTGGCTAGCCATACGGACGAGAAACTTCAGATTTTGGCTCGTCCGCTGTGATTTTTACTAGCCATTTGCTAGCGGGCTATCGTTAATTTCGAGCAGCGAGAGCCCATACATATGCCCGCGATGCCAGCGGACCGGACACCGGTGCATGCACTGCGTGCAACTGTCACACTGTGTTTTCACCGCCCATCATTTATCGATGCACCGGTATTCGATCGAATCAAAGCCGTCGAATCCCGGTTTATGAAATATTCGATATGACTCAGGCTTAGTTATAAGCTACTGATATCCTTGAATCTGATTGGCTGAGAGCAAATTTGTCACAGAAATGGGGCAGTTGTTATTGATAACAAGTTTTATGAAACAGGACCCTGATAATCCATCAATAGAGTTCAAGTCACTTTCAGCCAGGTTCTCATTCTTTTACTTGTATTGTTGAAGTGTATCATAATAGAAATGTCCCCTGAAAAGAGGTCTCTGGATGCCCTTTTATGCAAAATATGACTAGAATTAGCTTAATAGTTTTAATAATAATAATAATATTCCATTTTTATATAGCGCCTAATACATCGATGATGTCTTTATGCGCTTTACAGATATATTACTACCCCGGTCATCGGATTCTGGCATGCCCGCACACAATGTATGTACATGTACATTCTCCACTCCCTGGGGAGTATTCCAGCAATGGGCAATACAGTGACACTCATTGCTAAGCAAACTTTAATGCCAAATGTTTGTATAGTCCCCCATACCCATTTTTATGTGTAGTGCTGTTCACTGTATTTGATTTCCCGCAAGATTTAGTCAATTTCTTATTTTTATGTTTTCAAAATCTCAGAATACACAATTATTCTGATATGACCAGGACTCAGCTTTATCTTCAGGCAAGAAAACACAAATCTTTTATGCCTCCACATCAGTGGTGCCAGAGACATTATGTTTTCAGGTTGTCCAATTGTCGGTCAGTTCGCCGTTATTCTGTCGTACTTTCTGTTATTGCGAAAACTTGAGAATCATGGATTTTGAGTGTAAGGGATCAAAGTTCAAAGGTCAGAGAGTTAACTGAAGATAGCAGGAGGAGGCATATTGGAGATGCCGTCGCATTCTTCTAATTTATCTTTACATGTGCGTGTTACTAAGTTGGATTTTTTTTTAAACATTTGGTGATGATAGTTTTGTATAATGTTTAATTGTATCATATACATGTCAGCAGAAGCACAACATTGGGGGTTTATAGAGTGCATATTTCCCAATTTATGTTGTTGGTCCAACACCTCCCTTTCAGAAGAGTCTAGCGACACTTCTGGATGTCAGATCTGCATATGATTAATAATTCATGTATGCTGGCAACTAAGCTTACATGTTACATGAATATACATGTATGTTTGCTGTATATATTATATACTGTACATGTATCTTCCATAGACATCTTGTAAAATATGTACATGTATTCATTTTGATTACTGTAGCACTTTCTTATTATTGATATATCAAGATCAGTGATTGAGTGAAAGTATAGTATGAGTTTAATAGGAAAGAGAGATTCACAGTAAGAATGGAAGAAAAGGAGAGAGAGAAAGAAAGATAGGGTGATTGGGCCGAGAACAATCTTGGTCTCATTTTTTTTGCTCTTGACCTCTAGACCTACATGCACTATAAAAAGAACGTTTTACTCTTGGTCTTGGGGACCCCAGGTCTCAACTACAATAAAACTAGTCAGTTCACCCAAATGTCTGTCAATAATTGAAAAGTAACAGTTTCACCTTTTCCAGATGCCCACATTTATGATGCCATTGTTCCTACTCCTTTATCATTAGGCCCATTTTAAAGGAAATACATTTACATGTAGATCCTATTAGTTATGTTTTCTGGCATGGCTCCTAGAAAATCTTTGGAAAGAAAAAGAAAAAAAATATTAGAAAGTGAGAGTATGCTTGTCGCGATGAAAGTCAAGAGTCCGTTGAGATTGAGGGAGATGACAGTCAAAGAGAAAAAACTGGGAAAAACGTGGCCGAAGGAGGGCGTCAAGGCCAACTTTGCGAAATTTGAATTTTTTTTTTGGGGGGGGGGGGAGGGGGCAAAATTTGAATGTATCAAGAAGGGTAGGCCTTAATAGGGCCAATTTTGTGAATATTGGAAGAACACCTGGCCTTGTCAGAAAAAATGGCAAGGGGTTATTAAAGGGAAAGACTACCCTGATAAGTTGGTTTTAAATATTGGCTTAATACTTATTATTGCATAGATGGCATAAATTAAACAAGGTTATCCAAATTCAACGCTTGGAAACATTTGAAGTAATGATTATTATCAATTATAAAACGGTAAAATACAGCCCCCGATATAGCAGCTGAAGAGCTCCTCGAACGCTGCTGAGATATGTGACGACACACCCTGGACCAGTCCTGTCTAAGCAGACGATGTCCCATAACATCTTACACATTTTTCAGAGCCTATTTTGTCATCTCCTCTTCACTTATTTCTCTTCCTTCACTAGCGTCAGTCTTAATGTTAGTCTGTTGCCTCACTCTTAACTTCGTGTATGGTATTATTTTGATGAAAAATGCAGCGTTAAAAAAATAAAGGAATCAGTCACTTGTAAACAAAATAAGACGCCATTGTATTTTCAGCTGCTTGCACCGGGGCATGTTCGGCGTTTCAAGAGGGAACGAATACCATCCTGCTATTATTCGGAGGGCTTTTCAATTTGAAAGTGGGGTTTATTTCATTGATCATTGACCCTTCTCCTATGTATTTACAATCAAACGGTTTTAGCTATCAGAATCAGTTTCACTTTCCCTTTATAATGGTGTGAAATAAGGTCATGTTTAAATACAAATGTACATCAAACTCTTTATAATTTGATAAATAATTGCATTGCAATTACGTTCATTCATTATAGGACGTCGTCTGCTTAAGCAGGATCGATCCCGAGTGTGACGACATCAAAACATCGCTATATTTCTGGCGAATCCTCGGATATTCCAGATGCTGAGAAGAGCTTTTATTTGTGTTGTTTTTATAATCACCAGATACGCAGTTGACATAAAACTTATACGATTGCCATCTGTAAGCTTCCCAGTTTCTAGTGATACATTAATTGCCATTTTTGTGATTTTCTTTGAATATCTACTTTAAAAGAAGCAGAAAAATCTTGTGAGCTCCATAAATTTCCATCATGATTTTTATTTATTTATTTCTGATCTTTTGTCAGGGTAGCCCATTCACTATCAAGTAGTGGTCTTCCATGGGGCCCTGAATAATAAACATATTTACATCAAACTGCATAACGTATATACATAATAGTTCAAAATAGAAATCCTCAGTAAAATTAGAGAGTGCAAACAAAGCAATAATAGACGTGGCGCAAACGAATACTCATTTGAAAAATAAATATCAGTAAACTAGCTCAACTGTAATGAAAATATTGATTCAGTCGCAAATATGTACACAAATCATACTAATATTACAGAATAAGCACTGAGTGTATGTTAGGCCGAGTTATTCATAAATTACAATTACTTTGTTTAAACATCCTCTTAAATGAACTGACAGAGGAAGCTGTTCTCATCGAATTATCGAGCTTATTCCATTCAAATATAGAAGATACAATTGGGCTACACTTATAACAATCAGTGTGAAATCTGGGCACGCGTAAACATCCACGGTCTCTTTGTCTAGTATGATGCTCATGTACATCGTTAGGATTGATTAAGCCTACCTGAAGGTTATGAACACATTTATATATCATCATAACGCGACTTAGCTCAAACCGTTTGTCTAGTGTCATCCATTTAAGACTAGTGAACAAATCAGCCGACGGTGTGTCATATGTTTTGTTCAGTATTATTTCATTACCCTTTTAAACCTTGCCATGTACACTTAGGCCTACACTGTCACAAGGCTTGTGGAGGTCGCTCCATGAGAAAATGAACTGGAAATATCAATTACATAGTCCTTTCATCATTAAGTCTGCACCGCCTGTAAACACGAATTCTGCTTTAAAGGATCAGATGAAGGCATGTTCGGGCAGCATCCGCAAGAAGATTTGAATCCATTTGAACAATTATTTGGACAGCAGGTATTGCACCGATATCCCAATAGAGACCTACAGAGAAGCCTTGTGACAGGGTGAATAAATTGTTCATGATGAGGACTAGATTCAAATCCTATAAATCACCATGGGTATGAACAACTTTGAACATCACGAAATTTGGACTCGCCTCTATGCAAATGAGATGAAACCAGAAACGGCGTCCATTTGTATATAACTAAATGTCTTAAAATGATGTGCAAGCCTAGTATAAATTCCAGTTTTCCTTTCATTTTCAGAAAAATTGCCACAAAAATTGCCACAAAAAAATCCAATTTTTCCAGGGGTATGAATAATTTTCACAAAAATTGGAGAAAACAAACACACCCATTTCTGACAAACATGGCAAGGGTGTTCGTTCATCAGTTTACCCCCAAAATCGAAACTTTTGCAGTTAGGCCTATATTTTCACGATTTTTCATTTATCCGGATAAACGTGACCGCATTATGTCCAATGAAATGTATTAGGACACATGAAGATTGGAAAAACAACCATCTTTTTTTTTTAATGCTATGGGTAAGTAAATAGTTTTCAGCCCCATATAGAAAATTTTCAGTCCGGCCATTTTCCACGCTTTTCATCAATCCATGATCATTAGTGTTACGGCGCGGCGGTTTGTCCAAAGGAGGGTATTTGGGAAATTTCGTGATAATTCGATAAAAGGCCCATTTCTGACAAAAACAGTAAATGTTAGTTCATCATTTTTGTTCCGAAATCAAAACTTTTCGATCGGGTCCTCTTTACCGTTTAAAAAAAAAATCAATCCAGGACAAATGGCACTCGGGTATGTCCAAAAAAGAGTAGGCTATAGAGGCAATTTTCAACAAGGAAACTGCATTTTTTTCTCATCAGTCAAGGATAAATGTTAAGCGCGGATCCAGGGGGGGGGGGGGGAGGGAGCAAGGGGCGTGCGTCCCCCTCCCCCCGTTTTGCCTGACAAAGTATACCCAGTGTGCGCCCCCCTCCTTTCTGAAAATCCTGTATCCGCCCCTGAATGTGTCCCGGTATGCCCAAAGAGGGGTATGTATTGCGGCAATTTTCATGAAAATGGGGAAAATATCCTATTGATCAAAATGGCAAGGGGTTAGTTCGTTACTTTTGCCCACCCCCTAAAAAAATGTTACAGATAATCACAAATCCAATCGGGCCTTCTGTCAATTTTTTTTTTCATCAGTCCAGCTAGGTTAAAAGTGAAACCGGTTTGTCCAAAGAAGGGTACTCTGCACACCAACTATTTACAAGAATATCATATGTAGGCCTAAATACTAGAAATCCTGGGAAAATACTCCAAGCTCATAAAGAACAAAACACAAAAAATGTTTACATTTTGAACAAGGAATACTCTTTTTGGAATTGATATTCAGAAATGTGTTTCACTCAATGTAATGCCGAGTATTACAAACTCATGGGAAGGTAGATTATTTTACACTTGAATTTACTGAGTGTGGAGTTGTTCACTTCTTCTAAATGCAGTGAATTAACGCTACAAAACAACGACGACAACAACAAACACGCACGCGAAGAAGTGCAACTGTAAAACACTTAAACTATTCCTCTTTTATATATTTGCACACCAAGAAGGAGAAGAAGAGAAAACTAGGACAGCCTGGATAGAAAAACGGCAAATACATATGGAGCACTATGTAGTCTTCCAAAATGGGAATGTATAATAATGTATATGATTATTACGCATAAACAAATACTACGTTCAAATATACAGCGCATATATCCCTATCACATTTAATCAGATTCAAATGATTCCCATTCCAGCGGCGTGACAAAATGGATACCGAGGGAAACACATAATTTATTGACAAGGAATAAGCATGGTTTTAGAATATACAAGATTGAGTAATCGGTATATTCAAGATGAATAAAGAAATATAAGGTTTACAACATAGAAATTGATTGAAGGAAGAAAAGCACATAACAGCCGGATTATTGATAAAGTCGGAATGGAAGAAAAGAAAAGTAAATTTTAAAAACCTTCATTGGAGGAGGAGCGAAGAAAAAATATGAACCACAAAAACAAATACAAAGGGTTAAAGTAATTCCCACAACAAATGAAAGGACAATCGGCTTGCTACACAGTGATTTCAACTTTATCAACATTATTATTATTATTTATAGATTACTTGAAAGACATTTTTGAAAGACATGTTTCTAGCTACTTTTTTAAAATGAAAGACACAATTTGGTACGAATTATCATAAAAAGATGAAGGACTTGCAGATTACCGCCAAGTCTCACTTGTCATACATGTATATATATATAAATTGCAATAGTATATTAACAATGACGAAATGTGTAATCTTCAGGGTTAAACATATCGGCATATAATTCATATATGAAATTACAAATAATAACAAAGACATAATTTTGCTGTCAGGACTTGACACAAATTTCATAATTAACACAAGAAATACATACTTATATGAATTTCAAACCCTTAAAATGTGATTTCAATCAATGGCACACATCTACGTACATGAATGTCTCTCTCTCTATGATATAAATGAGATAATAACCAAAATTACATCACAGGTCCATCAGAAAGTGGCACCATCATAAAAAAAGATATATACGAATTCGTAGACTAGATACATATATTTTATATGATATATATCATACAATATTTCTGAAGACTATTGTTAATGACTATTATATGTTTAAAAGAAACTATGGCAGTAAAAAGTATATATATACTCTAATTCTCTTCTTTTTACTGCTGAATACAGCTAGAGCGATATATATACATGTATATATATGTGGACATAATGAACTTGCATGCCGGGTTATAAATAAAGCACAGGAATTTGCGTCATAAATAAGCGTTGACAAGCAAACGAAGGAATTCATCATACATTACCTATAACCTCATGGAATCGATTTGATTTCTATTGCACTAATTGTTTTGATGATCAATGTGTATGTGTACAACCTACTTTTTTTAAATTCAATACAATTTTAGTTTACATGAATGAATTTATGCTTATACCCAAATATATAAGCGTTTAGCGGTAAAACTTTTAAGACCCATATGTGGGCAACATTAGTAATTCCATAATTATACACGTGTCTTAATTTTTAAAAAAGGTGTAAAACCATTAAAAAATAATCAGGGAAGCATCTCATCAAATTGACAGTTTTCTGACATCCCAATGGAACGGTTGGAAGATTCCCATGTGATGTCCACAAACTTGTGTGAAGACACTGATATTCAGCGATGTAGTATTTATTGCTGTATGCGAATTCAAGGGGACGTGTTCTCTTCAATGAAATCGAGGAATGAGGATACACGTGTATAGACACCGGGAAAGCCAGGATCGCCACAGCCCAAGTTACCATAACTAGTAATTCCCACAAGATGCCATCGGCCATCGTCTCCTTCACACGCCAGAGGTCCCCCGCTATCACCCTGTAACAAAAAACAAGCACGATAATCAGTTAAACATATATATATATATATATATATATAAACGACTAATGGGTACATTAGGACAGTTTTTGTTCTTTTTCAAAACAATTCCAATAAGATAGCCCTGGTGGTCATGTTTATTTTCTGTTTATTTTCTATTTGGTTGAAGAATTTCGGGGAGGAGTAGTAAATTTTTTCACAAATAAAATGAGGGACACATAAGATCAAAGAATGAGATAATGATAAACCAGACCCCCCCCCCAACCCTTTGCCAATAGGGCGGTTTACGTAGTGATTCAAATTTTATGCATACTTTTGAAACAAAGGTTGTTCTTGACAACCTGAAAGCTTGCCCGAGGCTTGCCCGACATAGCAACAAGTAATGTATGCAAACTGGATTCCAAGTATTGTAGTTCATTCATTAATAACAGGTTAATGGAATACCTCGTTACTAGGTCCCCAGGAAAGAAACATCCATAAATTTGAATCACTACGTAAACCGCCCTATTTCAAGAGATGAATAAAATTTACCTGACAAGCATCGTAACCACCAGAAGGATAACCCGCACATATTTTAGATGGTATAATGTCATCATAACTCTTCCCGCATGCATCGTTCTCAAGTAGTCCAAGCAAAACCTTTAGAAGTTCATTTGAAGCATAACCTGTGTCAATGCAAAAAGAAAATTTTGAGTTTAAAAAAATTGTTAATATCAAGTGTAAAACTTGCTTTCTAAACCTTGATTTTTTTTCACTCGCTATTCAAAATACTATGCTATGATTTGTTAATGTCATCTATGTATGTTATGAGGACCACTTTCTTTTTTTTTTGGGGGGGGGGGGGTATGCCCAAGGAGGTACCTCCTTGGTATGCCATAGCAAAGAAATAAAGCAAATTTCCCTTTTCTTTCTAATTAAAAAAGGGGCAGGGCTGAAAAACTGTCAGCGATTATTTCAGACTCCAAAAAGCTCTGAATGATTGAGACTTTAGGCTTCTCGATTTTGAAGGTGAATATTTTGAATTGTTTAATCGTGGGGAGCCTTGAAGTAAACTAGAGTGGGATTATTTGATTTGGTAGAGTATGATATCCTGGCGGCTATGGTCATTTCCATCTCTGCGTCTAGTACGCAATCCTAAATGGATTCAACAGTTGAAAAGATAATAAAACCATTCTGGGTAACTTTGCATAGCACTGAAAGGAAAAAGTTCCAACTTCCATGAGTTGCACATTGGCTCTTCTGCATATATAGATTTGCCAAGTAAGACAGGGCAATTTGATTGTTATCACAACATTCATTCGCATTACAGCGGTCTACCTTTTAAAATCAAATCAATGCACAGAATATGGTATCAGATAATCCAGGATTGGAAGGGGGTACACAAGTCCGAAAAACCTCTGACAAGCAAAAATTTTAAAAAGGGGGAAGTTGATTTTTTTTCCAGGTGCGTGCTTAGTATAACAAAATCTTACACAAAGAAAAAAATTATGGTTCTTTGTTTGGTCTAAAGTGCCCTCTGGATCTGCTATTTGGTATCGGGATGCGCTGTGCAGATTTACCATGTGCATGCATGCTCAAACTCCTATAATAAACATATACAGCCCTGGACAAAATTATTAGACCAAGCTTCTGTAATAAATGTACTATAATATCTATAAAACTAATGAAAATGATATGCCTTTGTATTTCAATGAATGATTAACAAATTCCAGCAATTGTACCTTGCTTTAATGATATCTTATTCCCTTCTTACCACAAAAATAATTATCAGTAACCATTCTTGGTCTAATATTTTTTCCATGGCTGTATATACCTTCAAACTCAAGTGTTCCCCAGCCAGCAGCGTAACAGCGTCTATACATCTGGGTTTCGCTGACGTTGGTCTTTGATGGTAGGCAGATGGGGCGGACGTAATCATTGAACACAACTGGCTCAGCGAAACGAATGAGTGTGATGTCGTCGCCACCCGTTGTCGAAAAGTAGCTGGGGTGGTCTATTGTGTCGGCAATATTTGGCGAAACACTGTAATTACTTGGTGTGTCAATTTTTAAGTCGCCAAAGACAATTTTATCATAGGCGCCACTGTGGGAGGAAAAAATATAGGTATAGAGTGGTATTAGTTGCTGCCATCAAATCCGTACTATTCTGGTTCAGTGCTACTAGCAGAACAATCAAGTTACATGATAACATGTTTTTCTGTTGCTTAGTATTCATTTTAATAAATACAAAATGCAAATAAAGTCATTTGGTTGCCAAAAAAAATGGGAAAACTTTTTTTTTCCAAGCCTCATTAATATTTGCTATAAAAAGATTGCTCTGAAGGACAAGAGCTGAGAACGTTGTTGTTTTTAAACATTGACAAGCTGGAATATTGAATTGATAACAATGTAAATAAAAATTTTCAATCAGAATTTTTGTTTGTTTGCTTGTTTGCAGATGCTTTTCTGCATTTATTTCATAATCAATGTAAACAACAGTTGCTTTCAAACGTAACATACAATGGATGAGGCGATAAACTTACATAGAAATAATTGAGTGTTACATCATGAATGCAAACCATCTTTCAGTGATAATAATATTATATACACGTACCAATAATACAGTGAGTATGGATATAATTCTATATAAAACATTTGATGATGTAGGTACAATTATTTACAAAATGCAGAGGGCAAAACTATCATAAGCAAATGCTTAAGACGATAGCAGCCCGTCTGGGCAAGCTGTGTCTTTTCGGAGCTATTATTTCTTGACTGGATGGTAGGTCAATTAAAAAAAAAAAAGTCTTCCTGGGCTCTATTAGTCTTTTCAAGCTATAACTTCCATGAAGAAAAATTAGCTTTACGGTGGGCTTTATGTCGTTAACATGATATGATGAAGTGTGTTTTGGGGCATGTATGTGTGTTTCCCCTATTTTGTCTTTAAGGCCTCATACAGACATGAAGGGATAAACGGCTACTAAAATATTGTCAAAGTAATATAAGACAATTCCGGTATTCCCATTTCTGAATATTTTTGGTAAAACACACAAAAATATTGGTAGGAGTAGGAGCCAAAATTGCCTCTCGCTGTCATTTATACATATTTCAACACAGGTTCCCCACCCCTTTTAATCAGTTCATCGCATCATGTCCGAGCGGGGTTTTAAAAAATTCTTACGTGCAGTGGGCAGCCGTAATTGCCCAATTCTCATTGAGGAGGGTGGCACCACACTGAAGATCTCCACGTTGGGTCTGTAAAGACCCTATCCAAGGAAACTCTCCCATCTTGGCATAAGTGCCCCCGATTATCCGGGGTTGAACCTCAGCATCTCCCTGGTAGGCCGGTCTAGTACCACACACCATGGTGTCAAATGAATCTGTTAAGAAGAATGTGAAGAAGAAATGGGTAGTCACATCTAAAACTGAAGATATCTACGCTTTCAAATGGGAAATATTTTAAAAGAAAGTAAATGTCCTCAAGTTTTACCAGGCAGAATAAAATTTCTTCCTATCAAAGTCATCCGAGTTATTTCTTTTCGTGATTTTATGAATTTGGAATCTATAATTTCAATGATTCGCCATACACTTATGATAAACTTGTACAACTGTACATCTTACCTGTATCTTCGTGAAATGCGATTATCAGAAGACAGTTTCGAAGTTTAAACATGGAATATATCATCTACATAAATATAATTGAGCCCTTACAATTTTCTTATTTGACCCTTACTTTACTGTAAGGGTTAACTATACTTAGAACATACATCTTTTAGTATATAATCATTCTACTCTGTCATCTGCAAATGAATTATCAATATTGATACAATAAATGGGAATGGACGTGCTTTGTACCCACAGCAACCTACCCCACAAGAAATTGTTGAAACTGAATTCAAAACACCCAACATAATAATTAAATTTTTGGCAACACTCTATGTCATTTATGCATTGAGAATGTAGTGCCTGACTGTATTTTCCTGTACCCCCCCCCCCCCCTTCAGCACGCACAGAAATAAATTACTGAAAACAATTACCCCCACTCCGGGCCTCGCAGACTGGTTTCCCATTGTTATCATCCACAACTGTGCTCCCCGAGCAGGCATCGGACAGCTCCGACAATGCGGGACATTCCGCGATGACAGTATCACAGACCGACGGGCACAGGTTCCTTGTTGTTCCGTAGTGCGGGCATTCTGGAAAGAGGGCAGCGCAGAGGAGTAGTGTTCCGGAGGGGTTGCAGGAGAGAGCGGTGGACTCCAGCTCTGTGTAACGCAGGAGGGCGTCAGATTCGGACTGATAGCGGGCGTTGGGAAACACAGTTGTACTCCATGGAAGAACGCTGGAGCATTGGGACGGGACTGCCTGACAGGTAGCTAAGGGGGAAAAGGCGTTAAGTAAACATGTTACTAGGATGTTCTTGTTTATTGTATAGTTAGCTTATATATCATCGATGGGATACCGGTACTCAGGAGCATGAGGAAGCCGTATGTTTATCACGAAAATTTGCATTTGATCATGTTAACCTGCATATACATGTATATATCAAATAAAGAAAATCGTATTTCATCTTTATATTAAAAAGGTTCCGTAGCATGAAATGGGAAACAAATCTTTATTCATTATAATAATTTGCGAACCATTAGCAATAAATGAGGGAATGAGAAAGCTAGGAGAAGTATGGACTTTGGTTCAGGCACCAACTGAAAGGGGCACATTTTTATAAAGAGACACCTACCAACAGGGGGGGGGGGGGGCGGCGGAAAATACCATTTTGAGACATCAGTAGGCCTATACCCCAACATTAATACACTATTGACATTATTGAGGATCATTTTCGAAACGTTACCATGGTTATATTGTTTATAATCTTCTCGATAAAACTATTTTGCAATTGTGTGTAATGTTGTATTATTTAGGATTTTTTTCTAACGCTGAAGGCCACGGGTATTGCATTATTTACAGCCATATAAAAACGGCAAATTCATTGAGTGCAATTTCATATTCTTTATCATCATTTCCATACGTTAACTGTCTTGCTACCAATCAGATTTTATTTGAGAAAATAACCAAACCTTGATGAGGTTTAAGCACAAATAGAAGAATGGATGGTACATGAATGTTACACTCATAATGTCAACATACTTGATGTGATTTTTCTTATATTATAAGATATACAATGTAATGCAAGCAAGGTTTGGAAAAATAGAAAAAGGCTGTCCACAGTTCCTTTTAAACGAAGGGGCACTGCGTATTCTTGTATAATAAGTTAGGGCATTATGCCAATCCTGCCCCCTGCTCCACTGCCTCACACTTTGCTGATTCTTTGGAGCTGGTATATGGCTCATTTGTGGACTTCAGGGAACATTCTGTAAGCGACATCGGGATATATAGGTAAAAAGGGGCACTTATCAGAAGGGAACATGAGATTAGAAAGGAAAGGGACACTAATCAGACAAAACAGGGGCACTCATCAGATTTTAAAAGGGGCACCAATATCTGAGGTAAAAAAGGGGCATTTATCAGAAGGTGAATAGGCACTTATTAGAATGAAAAATTGCACTATTAGAGCCGAAATTGGCTCTAATCATACGAAAACATAGGGCCTTATCAGATTCCAAAAGAGGCACTAATATATGAGGTTAACAGGGGCACTTACCAGAAGGGGAAACGGGCACTTATTCGTAGGGAAACTGGTATTCATCAGCCACATGAAAAGGAGCACTTTTAGTGTAATAGAAAATGTACGCCGCTGCCTCTGCTCTGGCTCCCATCTAGCTGAGTAGATAAAATTATTAGAGTGGATAGTACAAAAGTGATAAAACAAAGTGACTTACGACATTTATCTTCGTCTGAGAAGTCGATACAGTCTATCTCTCCGTCGCAAACCCGACTATCAGGCCGACACTGCCCATTCATACATGTGAACTCGCCACTGCTACAGCCTGCAAAACATTCCATTACAGATAGAGAGAAAAATATAAAGATAGAAAAAATGATACAAGTTGGAGTATTTTCAGTAGAATTTTAAGAAAAGTAAGGGGAAAACAGAAACAAAGGAAAGCGCAAGAACAAAATAAATATACTAAGGTGGTATCTCATTGAGCGGCGAATGCTTACGAAAGTTGTGATTTTTGGATTAGCCAACTTTTCTGACGAATGTTGGCGAGATTCAGGATTCGCCTCTGCCATTAGCAACATGGTCACGTGGTCGCTGTAACATTGTCGAATCAAAAAGAAGTTTAGCGAGTAATAGCGACACGTCTTACAAGCGTTTGCAAAGATTACGACTGATATGCAAACGCTTGCAACTGTTTGCGGAAAAAAATAATTCACAAAGAAATTTTTGCCACAAGAAAAACTGTTTGCGACAATAAAAACTGTTTGCAAACTTCTCTGCAACCTTTTACGAACCCTGACGAAACCCCAGATTCGCTACATTGGCAAGCATTCGCCCTCAGTGAGATACCCCCTTTAGACGCAAAGAGATAAGAATCAGTTATATGCAGCAGATGATGACATAGAGTTAGTACGAAGAGAATGGCATATATGGAGTAAAAGAAGAAGAAACGTATGTTTAATGGGGCAACAGAAAAGGATAGAGTTAAAGACAAACACATACTCTTTTCAAACAAATAAACACAACTTTTATTTGGTGACTTTTGTATAGCCGTGAGATAAGAACATTGGCTTAGGCAAATTAAATTTAGAAAGATTTTTGTCGACACATTCGACATGCTGTTGGCTCATGTCGGCAATGTTGGCAAATGTAAGCAACTTTTTCCTTTTTATCAGTAGTTTCACATGGGTTGCCCCCCCCCCCCCCCCGTGAACATAAAGAAGAAGAAAAAACACAGCTACGGTTGTATATTTGAACCTTGAATGCGAATTCCGTTGCTCCTCGCGGGTTGTAGTAGAAGTTAGAATAATGGGCCTGCCAGTACTGTCACTACTGTATCACTATTTTACGATAAACCAATGTTACTGCAGGGGTTCAACTCCACAACATATAAAAATAGCCCCTACAACTGGGAATCCCACCGCTGCCACCAGTTGAAGGAGCGGGTCACCATCTGGGCGCTCTGTCATAAAACCCGCAACAAATCTATGACGAATTTTCTCTCAGTCAATCGAAATTCGATGATTTCAACATTAATTATTGTAACATGTTACTGATAACAAGTTTTAAGGAACAGGGTCAATTTGAAGGGGCTAATGTTAGAACGAATTGTAAATGACAACGATTGGCAATTAAATACTGATGAGAGAATCCAGTCGGTTTGGAAAATGTATTTTGTCCACATACCGTCAGGAGCCTGTCCTTCAATTTCAATCCAAAATCCGTAGAAGGAGTAGGCAAAGTCGCTCTGGAACACAATCGTCATCGTGCTTCCCTTCGACGTGAAGATCTGATTAGGCACCAGTCCGCTGATTCGCGCAATCAGGTTGTTGGGACTCGTGCTGTGACCCTCATAGAACGCAAGGAAGTCGTAATCTTCCTCCGTGTCGAATTTACGCGTAGCAGCGAGGATGAGTTGGTTGGCCGGCGCCGTCAGGTAGACGGTGGCGTTAATGTTATTATCATAACGCCCTGGGTAGTTTGCGCTGTAGAGCGTCAGGTAAGATGACGTCACATCATGGAATTTCTCAATGGAACCAGCAAGATCTGTTTGCAGAGTGCCGTAATGAACAAACAAAATTGAGGGGGCTGAGTCAGTAAGAACGCATTGATCATATTATCAATACCCCCTTCCGACCGAGCTATACAATTTTACATTCAATAAACAAAAATCAAATTTGCAATTAGAGCACTTTTGATTACACAGGCAAATCTACAAAGCCTACAAAAATATTGGCATTTTTTATCCGGGGGGGGGGGGGTGGGTATGCAGCCCCGAGCCCTCTTCCCACCATTACGCCAGTGTATTTGTGTACATTCATTTATTTTATAAACGGACGTTGACGAAATTACTGAAATATTTACAGACTAATGAGTACAAGTTGGAATTACTGATTGATGTAATTTAATTTTATATGATCTAAATTGACACCATCAGTAAATGGAATACTGTTCATTCCGGGACCATAATAGAAACAATAAAGCATTCAAAATTTACAAATAAATTATATACAATACAAACTTGACCCTACAATAAAATTATGATTACGCAGAATGATGCTACACTCACTCAAAATGAAGATTACTAGTATAAGACTGGACAAATAAAACTTCATTGAAATATGTAGCCCTATCTACCAGAATTTACAGCAACTTGTGCAAAGCGCACATGGGCAATAGGTAACGTTTTAAGAAAAGCAATTTTGTAAATGTAGTGATATGATAATTCCACAATAAATAGAATGAAAGGGTCAATGAAATCATAAACATCGACCTTTTTCTTACCTATTCGTTCAGGGCAGCTAGGATTAAATGTGGGTAGAACACAATGTGGAGTAACGTCACAAAGTCTTTCTGCAGGGATGCAGACATGATCGCCACATTGCATATCAGAAGGCGCGCAAGCTCCGAGCACCTCTGAAAACAAGAAATGTATAAGGGTGTATAAGGGATGACCAGATAACATTTCGTACTATTAAAATCTGAGACATTTAACGAGTCCCAACTTTTCAAATTTTTCTTTGAAGATTTTGAAACATTCCATTTCGTTTAAAAACATTTCAAGTAGGTGGAAAAGCCCCCACCTTTCCCGATCCTAATTTACATTTACATGTACGTATGCGTGCGTGTGTGTGTGTGGGGGGGGGGGGTCGGCAGACAACCTCTTAAATTTTGTACAATTTTCGTTGTTTTGCGAGGCCATATTGCTACTGATCACAAAGTTTTGGGAAATGTCCTATTATGCATATTCTGTTTCAGGAGCATTTAGCTAATAGTTTTTTTAAAAGAACAATTAGGTCCATGATTTTTGAGGTTTTGAAAGCTATTTCGTGGTTCTTTACCTTGATATAATTTGTTTTTTAAACTGAAAGGTCATTTTTTTCTTGGTGGAAATCTGTAGGGTGGGGGCATTTCACTCCGATGGCTCCGATGGTTCCGATTTTAACAATTTTTCTTTGTCATTCTTAGATGAACAACTAACCATTTTGTTGAACAGCTGTGACATTGGCGAGGAATCCACTGGAGCTGAAGTCTCTGTCCGTTATCATGCTGATCCAAATGTCACCTCCCTGTGATAGAATCTCTTCCGGGACGAACCCACCGCCGTACAGCCGCAAAAACGGGTCAGTACCAATGACGTCACCATCTCCTATGACGATGTAATCGTTGGCATCGTACGTGGAGAAGAAGTCAAATTGAAGGAGAATCTGTGGACAAAGATTTAGAGAAGTCTGATGGAGAGTCTCATGGAATGTGAATGACACCAGTCTGTTCTTACACAGAAATATGACAAATGTTATTCTCAAAGACACTGTCTAGATGTAGAGTCATAGCTGACTGAAAGTCAGAGTTGTAATTTAAAATCTATACGAGTCTTGTACAATTCAACGCGATCCATATGGTGGAAATATTTAAAAGCGTCCATGAATGGAATAGTTAGTATATGCAACGAACCTGGCATTTTCATAACAATCCTGCAACGAAGGGTGTGAACGTATAATAAATGACCGGAATGATTACGTCTTCATATGTGGCTACATGTCGACTATTTTTGGCTGAATAAATTCAATTTCAATTTTCAATTCAAGTCAGAAGACTAATGCTGTCATATTTACAATAGTTACGATAAAAACATCAAAAATATTAGAAACATACAAATTATTAATTCACATAAATAAATTGTAAATGATTATGGGCTAAAGGAAATATCAGAAGGCATATCAGAATAACGAATACAAACATTGTGGAATTTGTTCTGAACTAAAGAATAACAAAACTTACAAAGAGCAATAAAATAAAGTAATTGGTGGTAAAATTATACTGTGGTAGTATTAATTCTAAAGAATATTCATGCAGCACAAAAACACTATGTATCAATTCAAATCATATGCTAAAATACTTGGGGATATTGGAAACAAATGAATGAAAGAAGAAGTTGAAGAATATTCACCAGAAGGCATGTTTTTTTTTATAGCGCTATGAAAATTGAAAACTTTGAAGGAAATGTTTAGGATGCTACTATTAATGCTTAAAATTTAAAAAAAAATATGAGGGAAATATACCAGTAGTAATAGCAACCAAAATTATGATCGCGAAAATTAAAAACTTTTATAGAATTGTAGGATGCTGCTATTAAATCAAGCATTTTAAATAATTTTTATAAATACATATAAAATAGAATGTAACAACACATAATTATGCCGAAAATTGAGCAAACAGTCTAAATAATGATGTAAGAAAAAAAAAACACTCAATATTTTATACATATTGCATTTTTAGAATTAAAAATAAGTAGCATTACATTACATTGCAGAATTCAAAAGTTGGACAAAGTGAGGTATCTAGTAGTTCTGGTGCGGGGTATTTCAAGGTGTTGGGAGTTGCGAAGGCTACGACCGGATGTCACTGATCGTATGGGGGGCAAGAGATGGCAATGTCGACTTGATAGAAGCAATGAATTAGCGAACTTTATAAAACTCTTTACAAAAGTAAAATACACGCATACCTTGTAACCGGATCCAGCGATGAATTTCCAAGTGTAGTCTACATTAGCGGGGTACTCAAAAGGATACCCGTACGACGTAAGCGGATGGGGAGGGTCCCCGTAATAGAGATATACAGTTTCTTCACCATCGGCTATAATGAATGCACAAAATAGTGTAAAAAGGATGTAGGCCTATATGTTAACAGGAAATCAAAGTTCACCACAAATAACGTTCGCATTCTACTGGGTACCCACTTATAAACCTGGGTGGAGAGAAGCAATGCCGATAAACTGCCTTGCTCTGGGACATAAGTGTTGTGCCAATGCGTGAACCCGAAACCTTCACATCTCCATTCTCCAGTCAAATGTTTAAACAACTTGATTATACGACGCTTCTACAAAGCACCAAGGGGTGTTTCATAAAGCCGTTCGTAAAGTTACGCATGACTTTATGAATGACTTAAATATGACAAGCTAAATGGGATGCTCAATCATTTTTAACTGCATCAACTCAAGTTGAACTGTGCAGATGTAGATTGACATTCTTATTATGACAAACATTTTTAATGCAAACTATTTTTTGCCATAATCTAATTGAGGTTATTGGAAATACAGTCACACTTTGTTAGAATATCAAGAAAATCTTTGGGCATCCTATCTGGCACTTCATATTCAAGTCGTTCGTAAAGTCATGGGCAACTTTACGAACAGCTTTATGAAACACCCCCAGAAAAGAGATTCGATAGATTAGGGACAGTAGTGCTACTAGTCCACCATAACACCATCCTGTTCAGAGTCGACAAGGCCTTTCAACCGACTGAAAGGTTTAAAAGTTCCTTTAGAAAGATATCACATTTCTCCATTTTTTATTCCTATAACATAAGCAAATACTTATAGTCTTTGCGGTTTGCCTAAAGCGCATATACAATGGACCTTGGCAATATTTTGAGAGAAATTAAATTTTCTTTTGATAGGTCTAATTCTGGAGAAGAGATTCCGGATTGAAGTTTTATAAATCCAGAAAAAAATAAACCAGACATAAATATCAAAAATCTAAATTGCTCTACAGTTGTCAGATGGAGAAATCAACATCAAGAGTGTATCGAAATACCCATGTGAATATCAAAATCAAAGTTTCTCAAAAGATTGATAGCATTCTCGAAGAGGTCTGATATAATGGCATGAGAACAAAATCTCAATCTACGGTAGATGTGAACCTATTGAGCTCGACGATTGAAATGTTAGAATCGGCTACAAATCGGAGACAATCGTACGACTAGAAGGACAAAATCTTTTCCAGAGCTAATCAGGCCTTTCCTCTGACTAAAAGGCTTAAATTTCCCTCATCATTTTTAATTTTATATCAAATAGACCGCACATGCAACTTTTGTTTGCTGTAACCGGTACCCTATAGCACCAATTACAGGTGGGTTTGAGATTACTAATTCCAGAGAAGAACCTCCCTGATTGATATTATGAATATATTATAAATATATATATAAAGCTTTGACATTCGAGAGAAATTCGAGAGAACGGCTCGTAGCACCTTTTTTAGGCGGAAAGTTAGTTCGACGCTCTGACTGCTTTTCATTTTTTTGGGTGCAATACAGCACTGTATTTAACAGCGGTGGGCGCGCAGGGAGGGGGGGGGGGGGGAGTTTGGCAAATTTGAGAGAAATATAACGGCTCGTAGCAACCTTTTAGGCTTTTTTTCTCTCACTTCCTCCCGCTTTTTCGCTCTCGCTTTTTTTTTTGGGGGGGGGGCGACCCCCATCGCCCCCTGGCTACGCGCCTGGTATCAACTTAAAAACTGCATCAAAATAATTGTGGATATTAAAATCGAAATGGCACGAAGGCAAATCCTAGCACCATGAAAGTGTTTTGAGAGGATAGAATTAAAGTTCAGAAGATGTGAACACATGCAATTCTTTTTAAAAGGCAAAATTGGCTACTAATTGGGGACAATCTTACCTGGAATCAGTGGCGGATCTACCTACATAGTGGGAGATCCTGCCCGTGCCCCCCTTTTTTTTTGAAACTCAACTGGCATACCTTAAATACATAATGAACAAAAATTGTGGCCTTTATTGTGTACTTTTCCGGCTCTGTGCCCCCTCTTTTACAAAGTCCTGGATCCGCACCTGCCTGGAATGACATCATTCTTATCAGAGCTGATTACCCCTTTCCGCCTCACAGGAAAACTTGCAAATAACCAAACGATTATTATTTTGATGTTTTCATAGATGTTCCTTTAGGAATATGCAACTCCTTCCAAAATCTCGACGAAGTCTTTGATACTCGCTTTAAACTGAACACTTTATGATCCGAGTTTTAGAATGAAATACATTTTGGAGTGATAGATGAATTTAAGAAAAAAATAATGAGGTTACGAAATATTCATATTCTAATAAATATGGAAAAAAATACATTCACATGGAAAGAGTCAAAGGAATACTGTAATCGAAACTGCTCTAAAACAATCTGAAGAATATCAAAATTGAAAAAAACGAAATTGCACGATATTTTCAGACCATCCATAAAGACTGCTGAGAGAAAATTAAATATTAAAAAAATAGTAACTTCCAGAAGATGGACAATAGGGACTGTATTAATGCTACTGATATGATGGCACCCGAATTCACAGCTGCTTTACGTAGTCCATAACAAGGTGTCTATAGTGCCATCTTTCCCATACATTATGATTTTAAATTGCTCTATGATTAGTTAGAGGATCAACCAAAAAATATTTAACTTTTATCAGTGATACTTTTTAATTCATCTCAATTCTGAGACTGAAAACTAACCACTTCTAGTACTTGCATTATCTGTTGGATCGTACAGACAGGGCGGGGCCGTGGAGAGGGTACTAAATATTACAATTTTTCTAATCATAATCGTCCTTCTCTTAACGTATACTTACGATAAGAACATCCAGATTCGTCTTCACCCCCTGTGCAGTCATTTACGAAATCACACACAGAGGAGTTGGCCACGCAGATCCCGTCATTGCACAGGAAGCTGGTACACCCTAACATGGATGATAAGGAAACAAAACGGGGAAATCCAATGATATGATCCGGTATCCCAGAAAAAGACATTCCATTGGTCTTACGCACCAGTGGCGGATCTACGGCCTGTGTCCTCCCCGCCGTTTTTTTTATACCAAACTGGCATACCTTAAGCACACAATCACAAAATTTTGCCCCATTTATTGTGCACATTTAAGCCACTGTGCCCCCCCCCCCCCCATTTCTCAAATCCTGGATCCGCCCCTGTTATGCACCATCGGTTCGACGGTCCTACCCACAACTGGTCCTGCACAAGCGCATAGTTGCTAGCTCAGTGTTATGGTCATTGTATTATTACCAGTAACTGTATGGAATGTACGGTGTTTGTAAATTCAGGATTGTATTAATTGTACAAACTTGAATTGTCAGAGTATCTCTAAATGCCGTCAGAACGCAATATATTAATAAAATTCTCTTACATCTCACTGGCATGCATGGTAATTTTGATACCCGCATTAAATAGGGATGTTGGCGAACTTGTACTTAAGTCAGTTTTGTGAGAAGCGGCCCAGAACACCTATGAAAATAGATTTTAAATAGGTTATTTACTACGCCTCTAAAAGATCAGTTTGCAAAGTTTAAAAGACAATGGTTTAGCTTACTTTGCATACAGTTCCTCTCATCTTCTCCGAATTCACACTGTTGCTCGCCATCACATTCTTCCTCGAATGGAATACATTTACCACTATCACATGAAAAACAATCTGCAATTAAAATAAGTATGTATAAAAATTAGCATTAATTATAATTACATGTATACTAGAGAACTAATGATGATACAAAAGATAATAATAATAGCTACATTTATATTGCGCACGTATCCATCCCAGAGGATGCTCAAGGCGCCTACAAAGGATTATTACCCTGGCTTTAGCCCAGCTGCCCTAAGGCGCTAAAAGCATGCAAGGAATAAATTCCTACCGGGTACCCATTTACTACACCTGGGTGGAGAGTGGCAAATGTAGATTAATGTCTTGCCAAAGGACATTAGTACCGCGGCGGGACTCGAACCACGAACCATGCGATCCACAGTCCGGTGACGTATCCATTAGACCACGACAGTATATATATTTGGAACGCTTACTTTATTGTGGATCAATGAAAAACGTATATTTTCACTGGTATAAGACATGGACTTATACAACTACAACTAAAACTGTTCTATATCTTTCATCAAGACGTGAAAAAACTGCTTGATATGGACATCGACTAATGCTTTCTGTTCTGGTATCAAAGTGAACAAAGCAAGTTTTCGCCACATACGGTACTGTAGTTGTATAAGTCAGTAGCCTAGAAAAATACAAGGAGTCGCCTTCCAATATTCCAGTCACATCGATGGGAGTGGGGACTGATGGTGGACCAACGATAAATTATGCCCGGTTTCGGTTTCAAGTCTATTTGGAAGTACCACTTATTACTGACAAAATTTACAGGAGCCTAACCTGTGGGTGGGTTGCAGTCTGATGGAGGCACAGGACATGAGCAGGCCTTGTCTGTTGGCATACACACCATGCTATCGTTACAGTCGGACTGGCTGGAAGCACACGATATATCTATAATGATAACAACAAAAAACATGGAAAAGGAGTCAAAAAGTCAGCAAAATGTAGCAAACGCAGCAAATTTAAGTATTCTGCCCATCATCATCAATCACATGCACACTGCATTATGCCTATTCAGTGTGGGCAAAGCAATATATTGGCACATAGTGGCACAAAGCCTGGACCTTCCATAGGACATATTTCAAAATCATATTTTCAAATCAGCACTCCACACCAAGCACGTCATTTTTTTTTTCATTTACCAAACGGAATATTAAATTTATCATGTATATATCTAATAATTATAAGATTTCGATCAAATGTGCATTTCGAGATCAGAGGAGCTCATGTCGATCTTGAAGCTTGAAGGTACTGTAGAAGGTGGTCTATGAACAGTCAAGCTAATAACGGAACCATCGTCATCCACATTCTGTCACACATCATAATATGACTCCATTGCATTACCATTTGCAGAGAGTAGGGACAACAACAAAACAAAATAAAACAAGGACAATACAAGAACTTCTCAAAATATCTTTCTATGTTTTTTACGGTGACCTACCATTTGTTGACTCCTGGGTGACTCCGGCATAGAAACCCCGGACAGAAACGGCGTTATCAGAAATGAACGTTGCGTAGAGATTCTCGCTGCTTGACTGGTAACTGATGACGCCTGAGCGAGTCATGGCGCCTGATAGTACCAGTGCTTCCCCCGTCGGACTACTGGCAGAGTAGAGGCTGAGGACGTCTTGGTATGGTTCCGTGTACAAATCGCTGATATCAACCCGCGGTCTGTGGAGATGCATCACAAAGCATCAAAATGGAACACCGATCATGAATGAAATATAGGCAGGCATTTACCGCCCCGGGTTAACCACAAGATTTTTCTATCTAACATTAATGATGTCTTAAGTAGGTCCTCATTCTGACATTCCCATGGTATACATCATTAGTTGTCCTTCAACCACTCTTGAGATAATATTCAACATTATGATAATTGTAACAAAACAACAGGCCTTTTAATAGCGTCTGTATATCCTCAGACACTGTTACTGGATTTTGATTAAGATGATTATGATAATAACCTGGAATTATATAGTCTAACCATGAAGTGGTCTAGCGCTTGATAACCTGCAAATGTTTATTAGCCATGTAAGGCAATAACATTATTACCCCGGTAAAATAAGTAATTCAAGAAAGTTTTTCTACCGACGGACAATAAGTGTGAGAAGTAAGAATGATATTTTGCCCACCTGTATCCTGAAGCAGCAATAAAGAGCCATGACTGATTGGTGTTCAGTGGATACCTATCGGGATAGTTAGGACTGGATACTATGTATGGAGCCGTCAAGTCAGCCAGGTTTACCACTATCAGTTCTGTACCGGTGGAAAATGGATAAAAGAATTGAGAGTCATACAATTTTGAGCGATACGGATGGTAGGGAATATATGAAGAAAAGAGAAGAAAAGCAAACAGAAAAATAAACTTTAATCTCACAGTTAGACACATAAAGGAAACTGAAATAGAGAGAGAGAGTGAGAGAGAGAGAGAGAGAGAGAGAGTGAGAGAGAGTGAGAGAGAGTGAGAGAGAGAGAGAGTGAGAGAGAGTGAGAGAGAGTGAGAGAGAGAGAGTGAGAGAGAGTGAGAGAGAGTGAGAGAGAGAGAGAGAGTGAGAGAGAGAGAAGAGAGAGAGAGTGAGAGAGAGAGAGAGAGGGAGAGAGTGAGAGTGAGAGAGAGAGTGAGAGAGAGTGTGAGAGAGAGAGTGTGAGAGAGAGAGAGAGGAAGAGGGGAAGGGGATTGGGGGGGGGGGGGGCTGTGGAGTCAATAAATCGAAAGTTTCAGGCTCTTGTATCGTCGGTTGTTCCACTGAGACTATGTCTGGATCACTGAGGGTTGACAAATTCCAGTTTTAATAAACGATTCCCCATACCAGACGGTTATTTCTGACTAGGGTCACAATTTTCTTGCGTAAATGAAAGGTTTGTTAAAACCTTCACCAAAATATCAACAATATCATATAAAACTTCTTTGTCTAACCAGCATTAGCATTGTATTTTTGCATTGCAGACTACCATGGTCTTGTATAAGCACTGAACAATTAAGAATTGAGCTCAGGACTTCTGGTAAGAGAGTCGGGAGACTTGACAAATATTTACCCGATATACAATTCTGCTCGTCTGACTGGTCATCACAATGTTGGTACCCATCACATTGCTGGGTGGCATTGTAGCACTGGTTCCCCGTAGCGCAGGACAACTCGTCCGGTGAACACACGCCTATAGCGAGAAAAGTTGAGAATGGAGTAGGCCTACTGGTAAATCATGATACATTTTTTCTGCTAATGGGGCAGAAATAGCTACATGCATATACAAATGCCAATGATGATTAAGTCTTCTCTCACAAGTAAATCAGACAAAAATTGTGGGAAAAGATGAGAAATTAAATAGTAATGGTGGTGGTGCATAGAGTAAAATGGTAGTGTTGGTGGTGTTGTTAAATGAAGTGGTAATAGTGGTTGTGATTTTAGTGGTGGTGTGATGTTCGTCGTGATGGTGTGGTTGTGTTGTGGTTACAGTGGTAGTTGTGGGGGTTGAGGTGGCAATGGCGGGGGCTGAGTTCCTGTTCGTGGTAATATGGCTAGAAACGGTAGCTGGTACTGGAACTGGTAGAAGCAGTAGCAGAAGGATGCACGAGGCTCTGAGAAGGAACGGGAGAAAAGTGAAAGAAGAAAAGATGAAGACAGGGCACCCTCCTGCCTGCACAGTGGCGTATCTACGGGGGCAGAGGGGGCAGAGGGGGCACGTGCCCCGGGCAGCACTTGAAGGAGGCGGAAAAACGCAAAAGAGAGAAAGAAAAGGGGGAGAAATACAAGAAATGTTATGGTCTTTGAGGGTTATTTGCGTCCCACTCAAGGACAAAATGCGGAAGAAATGGGTGTTTTATAGGGTTTGAAATGAGAAAACTTTCTAAAGCTCTGTCGCTTTGCTCCTTCGCATAATTATGTTCAAGATCTAGCTATTTCACGCCAAAAATGGCGTTTTCAAAGTGTTACCCCCCCCCCCCCCTGCATAAGGAAGGAGATTTTTTAATTTTGCGCCCCCAGAAGGGATATAAGTGCATAAAAAACACTTTCAAAGTATAGAACATTCGAAAGAAATCATAAATTTGCCTTGCAATTGCCTTACTAAATTCAAGTATATTTTCTTCATGGTTTTCATTTTTTCATTTAATTTGCGACCCCAAAATAGGAATGTTCAAAATTAAAAAAAAATATATATTGCTATGTTGCTGTAATCCCTTGGATTTTTTTTTGTAAAGGTAAAATACATAAGAAATTTCAATTTGAGGGGTGAAAAGGAAAAAAAAAATCTGCCGCTACGTCGCGTTGCTCCCTTATTTTACAATAACTCATCAAATTTGGGCTAACAACCCCGGGTTATCTGCATCAAAACTCATTTTCACCATCATTTCTAAATTAAAAACGTTCATTAATCCGAGTTTCGGCTTGGGAGGCGGGGGGGCACAGATTTGATAGTTGTCCCGGGCGCTTTTTTTTTTCCGCGAACTTTTTGTCCCTGTCCTCCTTGGCGCATGCGCACCTGATCCTTTCCGATCTAAATCAATTTCGCAATCATAGGGTTTATTCCGTAAGCGATATAATGACGGTTGCTCTCAGCGTCTTGCTGTGGCGAGATGCGTTAGCCCTAGGACTTTTAACCTGAGGTATGTGGGTTCGACTCTCAGTTTGGACATTACAAAAATAACGTCTTGTATTTTTATTTTTACTAAAAGTAGGATGAAACTTTGAAACTCCATCCAACTCCAAGCATTGTAGGGCTATTTCAAAGTTGCGCATGCGTCAAGGACGATAGTGGGAAAAAAAAAGTTCGCGTCCCGCGCGCCAGAATACCTAGATACGCCACTGCTCCTAGTCCTGCACCCTCTCCCTAATCAGTGGCCTTGTAAATTCATTCTTCTAGTAAAACCGTCGTCCCTCCCGCTTTCCCCATAATGCCTGGATGGCAGGACCCATAAGTCAGTGATTGACGGTAGACTTACTTGGGCAAAAAATCTCATCTTCGCCGTTTGTACACTGAGATATTCCATCGCACTGCTCGTCAGGATAAACATAGCAACCACTCCCATCGAAGCAAGCTAGCTCGTTGCTTTCACAGTTTGCTACAAAAATGAAAACAGATGAACATGACTGCAATATTGTATACCTACCGAAATCAACGACGGTTTAGGCTTATCACAATGAAATGCAGATTTTGTGATGTTTAAAACAAATTATTTTATTTAAATACCATTTTTAGAAAATGTTTGCCATGCACGTTTGGTATGAATTTCGAACGAAAAATGAAAAATAGGGATTTTCCACTGTTCAATTATCAATGCCCAGTTCCGAAGAAGTTCATTTAAGTTAAAGAACATTTCGATATGTTTTGCTTTATTTAATTTATTGGATACCCATTAAAAATCAAAGGCGTTCGTTAGTATAAATGAAAGAGTTCAAGAATAAACAACATGAATCGCCTCAAGAAGGTAGATTGTATTTTGAAAAGTAAAGGTCATTTTTCGATTTTTGTCATTTTGACACCTATGATTTGCATAATGAAACAAACAGGGGGAAATAGTGATAGTGCCATCGCAGTAGCCACTGTATGGATAACACTCTACACCATCACTGCATGTATACTCATCACAAATTGCTACAGAAAGAAACGAATTCAAAGATATATTTAAGTAGGATGAAAACACTGTTAGATCAGCGAGCAAATACACGATCAAGAAGATGCTGGAACGTTTTAATGAAGTTGAGCAGGTTCTTTATATCAAACGCAAGAATTTTGTTGTATTACTAGAGAGATGGAGACATGTGCCACTGAATAACCATGTTTGTTTTTACCGATATATCACAATATGTACTTTTGCAGATATATTGTGTTATTGTTCAAGAATGATTGCATACAACCTTTCATTGAAAGAAAATGAAATTAGAAAATGTTTTCCATGTAGATGCAAAATTAATTTGTATGAATTTAGAACGTAACGAAAACAGTATTTTGATATAGATCTTCAAAACACGATGAAAAGTGAATTCTACTGTTTAATTACAAATAGGCTCTACCATTTTTGATGAAATTCATTCAATTTAAAGACGCCCATCGATTATCTTTGGTTGCTTTAATTCATTGAATGGATATCCATTAATAGTCAAAGGTGTTCTTTACAAAATGTCAGTACGCATAAAATAGTTTAAGAATAAATGACAATAATGAAGTACCTCAAAACTAAAGATTGTATTTTGAAAAGTAAAGGTAATTTTTCGATTTTAAATTTGACAGCTGCGATTTGCATAATGAAATTAACAGGAAAAGTACTAATTAAGTAACCTATATAGGTCAGTATTTACAGCAGGATTCATAAAAAAAATGATTGTGTTTCGCTGTATTGTGTTTTCATTAATACAGCGACATATTTTAACCCTTTGAGAATCTAGAATTATGTCTAGAATAATAATTTACACAATCTGGCATAATTTAAGAAAATTTACACTTTGGAGAATTTTAGCGAATTTTGGAATAAAAAGAAACGCTGATTTTAGGGAGCTTGTCAGAGAATTTCTGAGTAAAGAGAAACGCAAAGATGACCTTTTCGGGCAGCGAGCAAATACATGGTTAAGCAACAATTTTTTTGTATTACAAGATATATAGAGACATGTGCAACTGATGTAACCATGTGTGTTTTTACCTTTACTTTGTTCAATATTTTTTGTTTTGCTTTTGTTCAATAATAACTGATAAACTCTTTCATTGAAATAAAAGAATATTAAAAAAAGTTTCATGAAAATGCAAAATAATCGGTATGAATTTCGAACATAACGAAAACAGTCTTTTGATATAGATCTTCAAAACATGAAAAGGGATTTCTACTGTTCAATTACCAATACCCATTTTAAATTAAATTTACTTCATTTCAAGAAGCGCTTCGATAAATTTTTTGTTGCTTTTAAACTCCAATTATTTTACTGGATTTCTATTAATAGTCAAAGGCGTTCGTTACAAAATGTCAGTTTGAATAAAATAGTTTAAGAATAAATTATAATAAACATATGAAGTAACTCTAGACGGTAGATTGTATTTTGAAAAGTAAAGGTCATTTCTCATTATTTACAGTATTACATTTACAAGAACAGAAAGGAAGAAAGATGATATTGATGATTATGAATGTTTTCATTAATCTCATGACCTCGAAAAAAAAATAATCCCCACAATCCACTGATTTGAAAATTGATGAATGGTATTTCACATCAGTGACTACAAAAACAAACAAGACAAACGATTCAAAACCAAAACTTACTGGGACAGAATAATTCATAATAATCAATACTAAAGAACAATAAATCTTGGTTGCCGTTACAGTGTGCTAGAAGATCGTTCCTTATTCTTTCTTTTAATCATTTACTTCTTTCTCAAGAATATAGATTCAAGTCGATCAATGCTTAAGGACTTTGGTGGGTTAAAAAGGGAATAAAGTCACATCTGACATTAAACTTATTTTTAGTGTGACTTAGAGGGGTTTTTTTTTTTCTCAAAGCTGAATTCCCGGTACAAGAAATCCCCAAACTTTGTAGTATAGGACATTAAGTATTGGTGTATTACATTATTTCACGATGTACTTACTACCACAGAATAGTTCATCAGAGCCGTCTGCACAATCTAGGTTGCCATCGCAGTTTGCTAGAAGATCATAACATTCCACACCATCGTTACAGGGCAATTGATCGACGGAGCAGTCTAAATTGGAGGAAGGAATATGTTTCAATTTATGTCGGAGTCCGGAGCTTGACTCCTCTCTATTAGAACTAATCCTCCGTTCTGAATATGGAATTGCGTCTTTCTTTTTTTTAATTTTTTATACTGATTACTAAGATTACCTATAATTCAATAGACTACCAAAATCAAGTTTCCTTTCTTTACTCATTCCTTCTTTAATTTACTCTTCCTTTTCAGGTATATATTTTAGTAGATCCATGTTTTAATAAGATCCCAAATGGGATGAAAATGAATAAAGTAAGTTAAGTATTACATGTATAATCATCTAGGCCTTTCAATACCAGTTTACATTTATTATTTTGTCAATAGGGCCAGAAATTATTGTAGTACTAAAAAGAAACAAGGAAAATGTTCTTATTTATGTCGAAGCCTGAAGTATGACTACATCAAATTGTTATGATATGGCATTTCTCATGACCCCGGCTTAACCCTTACTGTACCGGGCTATCCCCCCCCCCCCCCCCCCCGATCTCGGCCGCAACATGACTGATCGCCGCGAAATTTTGCACGGACCTCGAGAAGCTCGTAAAGAACAAAAATCCATTATTAATTTTTTTTTGTAAATCATTGTTTTCTTTTAATATTATAATCTATGCATATTATATTCATAAATATACATTTCGATTAATAATCAGGTAAAGAAAGGCCTTGGAGATAAACTTTTAATGCAAGAAGTTCTTTCCAAAACTTAAAAACATAATAACATAAGAAAACAATTATTGAAACCTGTCGTGATTTCCATTCTTATGTATTCTATTGTTTTACGAATTTCTTATAATTCTTTGTTTTTCAATTTTTTCAATTTTTTATTGTTTTTTTAAGTCTGCTGTTTCACAGTGTTATAACCAATATTCAGTCAGAATAGATGATAATTATAGCTCAAAGAAGAAATCATAGGTGATAAGGAAGGAACATGAGGGAAATGCAGTTTCCCATTCGTTTTGTACACAAAACTCAGAAATTTTCCGTTTGCGGGCTGACATGAGGTCATAAAAGGTCACATACAGTCAGTATTAAAGTCATTACTATTGATTTGATCGATTGATCACGTCGGAAGTCTACATTATATAATCAAATCAAAAGTCACCTTTCTTCCCTTATTCTTTCTTTTGATCCTTTTCTTCTTTCTCAAAAAGGTATCTGATGGGTAACAAATTAAGGCAATAAAGTCATATTTAACATGTTTAACTTTTAAACTAGTTTTCAGTGTGACTTATAGAGGGTTTTTTTCTCTCAAAGCATAATACCCGGTACAGGAAATACCCAAAATTTGTAGTATATGGCATTAAGTATTACATTACTTCAGGATGTACTTACTACCACAGAATAATTCATCGGATCCATCGGTACAATCTTGGTTGCCGTCACAGTGTGCTAGAAGATCATAACATTCCACACCATCGTAACAGGGCAATTGACTGACGGAGCAGTCTAAATTGGAGGAAGGAAAATGTTCCATTTTTTATGTTGAAGCCCGGAGTTTGACTCCTAAGTATTGGAACTAATCTTCCGTTCTGAATGTGGAATTTAAACGTGCTGAAAGTGATTTCGAAGATTATTAAGCGGTATATATCCTAGTAGATTCCATGGTATAATAGTATCCCAAATGGAATGAAAATGAATAAAGATGGACCTTAAGAATGATCTAAACCTTTCAATTATAAATTATATTTGTTTTGTCCATGGGGCCAGAAGTTTCAAAGCATTTTGCGTAATAAAAAAGCAAGGAAAATGATTATGATTAATTATGTCGAAGCATGAATCTCGACTGCTTTCTCTGCAAAGCTAAACTCCACTTCAAATTGTTATGGAATGGCATTTCTCAAGATCCTGGCTTAAAGCCATTTTGGAGATTACCAAGATTACTATCGATTTGAACAATTTGATCATGTTAGAAGGCTACATTATGTTATCGATTCAATAGTTTCATCTCTTCCCTTATTGCTTCTGTTAATCCTTTTCTTTTTTTCTCAAGAATATATATTCAAGTCGACCCATGCATGCTTAAGGTCTCTGATGGGTTACAAAGGGAACAAAGTAACATTTGACTTTGAAACTAGTTTTCAGTGTGACTTAAGAGGGTTTTATTTTCTTAAAGCTTAATACCCGGTACAGGAAATATACAAACTTTGTAGTATATGGCATTAAGTATCACTTTACTTCAGGATGTACTTACTACCACAGAATAATTCATCGGATCCATCGGTACAATCTTGGTTGCCGTCGCAGTGTACTAGAAGATCATAACATTCCACACCATCGTAACAGGGCAATTGACCGACGGAGCAGTCTAGATTGGAGGAAGGAAAATGTTCCAGTTTTTTATGTCGGAGCTTGACTCCTAAGCATTAGAACTAATCTTCGGTTCTTAATATGGAATTGTATTTTTTTAATGTGCTTGAAGCCATTTCGAAGAACACTAAGATTACCTTCAGTTAAAGAGACTACAATATATCATCAACTCAAGTTTCCTTTCTTTCACATTCTTGCTGTTTAATTTATTCCGCTTTTTCAGGAGGTACATATTTTAGTAGATCCTTGGTATAATACGAGTATTACATTAGATTATGATGTACTTACTACCACAGAATAATTCATCGGATCCATCGGTACAATCTTGGTTGCCGTCACAGTGTGCTAGAAGATCATAACATTCCACACCATCGTAACAGGGCAATTGACTGACGGAGCAGTCTAAATTGGAGGAAGGAAAATGTTCCATTTTTTATGTTGAAGCCCGGAGTTTGACTCCTAAGTATTGGAACTAATCTTCCGTTCTGAATGTGGAATTTAAACGTGCTGAAAGTGATTTCGAAGATTATTAAGCGGTATATATCCTAGTAGATTCCATGGTATAATAGTATCCCAAATGGAATGAAAATGAATAAAGATGGACCTTAAGAATGATCTAAACCTTTCAATTATAAATTATATTTGTTTTGTCCATGGGGCCAGAAGTTTCAAAGCATTTTGCGTAATAAAAAGCAAGGAAAATGATTATGATTAATTATGTCGAAGCATGAATCTCGACTGCTTTCTCTGCAAAGCTAAACTCCACTTCAAATTGTTATGGAATGGCATTTCTCAAGATCCTGGCTTAAAGCCATTTTGGAGATTACCAAGATTACTATCGATTTGAACAATTTGATCATGTTAGAAGGCTACATTATGTTATCGATTCAATAGTTTCATCTCTTCCCTTATTGCTTCTGTTAATCCTTTTCTTTTTTTCTCAAGAATATATATTCAAGTCGACCCATGCATGCTTAAGGTCTCTGATGGGTTACAAAGGGAACAAAGTAACATTTGACTTTGAAACTAGTTTTCAGTGTGACTTAAGAGGGTTTTATTTTCTTAAAGCTTAATACCCGGTACAGGAAATATACAAACTTTGTAGTATATGGCATTAAGTATCACTTTACTTCAGGATGTACTTACTACCACAGAATAATTCATCGGATCCATCGGTACAATCTTGGTTGCCGTCGCAGTGTACTAGAAGATCATAACATTCCACACCATCGTAACAGGGCAATTGACCGACGGAGCAGTCTAGATTGGAGGAAGGAAAATGTTCCAGTTTTTTATGTCGGAGCTTGACTCCTAAGCATTAGAACTAATCTTCGGTTCTTAATATGGAATTGTATTTTTTTAATGTGCTTGAAGCCATTTCGAAGAACACTAAGATTACCTTCAGTTAAAGAGACTACAATATATCATCAACTCAAGTTTCCTTTCTTTCACATTCTTGCTGTTTAATTTATTCCGCTTTTTCAGGAGGTACATATTTTAGTAGATCCTTGGTATAATACGAGTATTACATTAGATTATGATGTACTTACTACCGCAGAATTGTTCATCAGAGTCGTCTGTACAATCAGGATTGCCATCGCAGTAGCCACTGTATGGATAACACTCTACACCATCACTGCATGTAAGTTCATTACAAGATGCTACACAGAGAAACAAATTCAAAGATAAGTTTAAGCAGGATAAAATCATTGCTGGATTCATTTATTACGTCTATGGTGGTGGGGGATTGGGGGGGGGGGGGGGGGGGGGGGGGTACGGCCAGCGCACAAATAGATGGTTATAAGCAGAGGCTTCAATGCGAATACGCCCCTCCAATATTATTACCTGATGCTGATAATAATGATAATAATTATTATTATAATAATTATGGTAAGTAATGGTCCAGTTTCTAATCCCCCTTTTTTGTTCAAAAATACTTGAAAGAGTGGTTTTCTCCAGATTAACTGATTATTGTCTTGAATTTTCATAATATCCCACTTGATCTATTTCAATCTGCATACCGTCCTCACCATATAGGGTAGAACCCCTTCTTGTCAATGTATCTAGCTTCATTTCTCAGGGGATGGATGTAGGAAATGTAACCGCTTTGTTACTCCTTGATTTGTCTTTCACCTTCGGCACTGTTAACCAAACTGTTTTATTGAATAATCTCAGGTCTCTAAGCATGCTAATTGTCAAAGATAAAGCCCTACAGTGGTTCAGATCGTATCTGTCACGTCATTCTCAAGCTGTCTTGAATGGCAGTCATTTATATTTTTTTACCTCTTACATGCGGAGTTCCACAAGGCTCTGTGGGCGGGCCCACCCTTTCCTCAATATATTTAATTGGTTTGAAGAATATTTTTCGACAATACTCTTTGATATCATACCTACGCAGATGATATTCAAATGTAGGCCTACGCTTCATTCAAACCCAGTCAATGCAATTCAGCCAGCGCTATCCGTAATCTCGAGACTAATTGTGTTTATGGGTTAAACGCTCACTCATTGAAATTAAATCTTACTGAATTTCAAACTTTCCCTTTTTAAGATTTATTGCAAAAAAATATAGTTATGTATATTTGGCGAGGTGTTTCTGAAGAGAGTTGGGTTTCCTTTTTTAAGAAACATACTGTACATATATTTCGAAACAAGACTGAAAATAAAAAGAATTAGAGGAACAAAAAAAAAAATTGATTTAATGCTAAAAAAAATCAACAAATTATGCTGAATTATGATTTTAAACATATCGCCGTTAGGGGTGTCATTTTATTAAAAGATTCTCTGACAAGCACACAGAAGAGATCCTCAGCGCTCTCGCGTATATTCTACTCAAAAATTCACAAAAATTTTCTGTCTAAAAAAGGTCAATTTTCCACAATCATGCAAAAGTTATGCTAAAATTATGGCACATTGTGTAAGATTATGCTAGGCATAATGCTAGATGCAAAGGAGTCACAGTTATGCCAAAAAAGTATACCTATGCCAACTTTGGCAACCATGGGAACAGTTAGGACAAGCACGACAAGAGGAAGAACGAGTGATGAGGATATAAGGTAGAGAAGACTGAAAAGTAAGAAGAATAAGATGAATAGCTGTCACAATAGGATGAAGGTATATTGTGAAGAGGAGAAGGAAAGGGTGATTGAAAGTAAGATCTATGATCAGAGGAATGAGGAAGAGCAATAGGAAAAAACGAAAAAAGAAAAAAAAAAGATCCGAGATTTCTAGATGTTAAAAATGGTAAAACATGATTATATTATGCATAGTTATCCATTCTCATGAAGGATGCATGACAAGGTTTATAAGGGTCGATTAGTAATGCATAGTGTTATATTTTGGGGTCAACCAGACACTAAACAGGTTTTGGTCAAAAGCATTTCTTGGAAGCAAAATAAAAATCAATGCATGTAAGAAAGAAGACCTATTATAGTTTGCTGTGAAATATTAGTTAAGATGGTAAAAACACATAACGATTATAGTTTAGATCAATAGCTTTATATAACCTGATAACATAACTATGCATTGTCATAAATCGTTGCAATGATACATGTAAAAGCATATTAGATTGTTAAATTTGTTCTTTCCATTAACTGGTCTTCTAGAAAGACCAATCGAACTAAAGAGAATATCAGACAAATATCAAATCGGACCTGCGAGAGAAGTTGATAAAATAGAAGGTGTGGTCATAGCAGTGGGCATGGTCTGAGCAGGAGAAGGCGTGACAGGAGTCGTGGGAGTATCCGTTGTGCCCACTGCTCTTGGGGTCTCTGAGACTGAAGAAGTGCCAGAACTGATGGGCGTGGTATGAGCAGGAGAAGGCGTGACAGGGGTCGTGGGAGTATCCGTTGTGACCACTGCTCTTGGGGTCTCTGAGACTGAAGAAGTGTCAGTGCCGATGGGCGTGGTATGAGCAGGAGAGGGCGTGGTATGAGCAAGAGAAGGAGTGACAGGGGTCGTGGGAGTATCCGTTGTGACCACAGCTCTTGTGGTCTCTGATACAGAAGAAGTGTCAGTGCTGATGGGCGTGGTCTGGGTGGAAGAGGGGGTGACGGGAGTGGTGGTCGTGTCTCCTGTGACTGTGGGTGGAATAAATGGATTGCAGCAATGAAGTGTGCTATCGATGGAGGCGTTTTTTTGTTTTTTGTTTTCAATCGGCAAGGTCACCGACTCAGTAGTCATCATTTATGCAAGGTTTGGTGGCTTGCACTTATCACTTCTGTCTTTTGTTGTCTACAAAGCGTTAATGAGCGGGAAAGGTTAATGGTTTAAAAAATGGGATATTTACATTTTGTTTTGAATGGTAACGATGCATGCTACAAGCGATGGTTGATTTAACCAGGGAGGTGAAAGTCCACCTCCCTGATTTAAAGATCACACTTTTTAAATTCAGTGCAATTTAGTTTTTAAGTTTCTATGTGACTAGTATAGCAAAAATGATTTTTATGAAAGGAAATGGCATGCATTAAATTTGTACATAACATTTCTTCATTTTCTAGTTAGAGATCGGACGCTCAATGTGCAAATAAATATAATAACCTGCTGTTATTCATCCAAAAATAATATCCACAGGATGACAGCCGGAAGAGCGTTAATTCTGTGTAAAGTGATATTGGCTGTCAGCAGACGAATTATGACATAATTTTTTAATCAGAAGCACATTAAAGCTATATCAATTATATTGTTGTAATAAATAGACTGTTTTTTATTATTATTTCATAATTCATCTGTTTTAAGAACGGAACTATTCAAAAGGTTAGTAAAAATGGACTCAGTAAAGCAATTGTGGATATCATTTTGATTGCTATAAAGATTCCTTTAACTGTAGAATGTAAGATATTATCTAAGAATATTTCAGAGTGCATAGGCCTAAGGGGCTGTAGCATATAGAATGAACTATTTCTTTAAATATTTTGAAGTTAGTTTGCTTTTCTTCCGACGGTACATTAATAATGTTAAAAAGCAAAACGTTAGATGCATTAAAAAAAAGTATAGTTATGCATCGGTCTACAATTATTCTCTTAGTAGTCTGTGAAAGCATCCAATCCCATTTAGTTTAATTTGGTTATCTATAATGTGTATTAAGCAAAATAAATGGTTTAACGGGGTTAAATTAACTATCCAATAATACTTCGGAAGAACAAAGATTAGATAAACATGTGTAGTATATTTGTGTACAATGTTACCTGTTGGCACTTCTGGCGTTGTAGGCTCAGACGTTGAAGGAACAATTATTTCTGTTTATAAAAAAGTGCAAGAGAAGAAGAAATTAAAATTATACTATTTGTATAAAGATATAACAGTGGCGTATTCATGCAATAGGGGGAGGCAGCGAACGCCCCCCCCCCCCCGACAAGGAAACAAGATCAACTTAGAGTGAAGCAACGGAACACGGGGCTTCCCGGGGTCGAAGGGGGGGGGGGGCGCATGGTTATAACAACAATAATAATAATGGTGATAATGAATTTATAATCACAACAGTAGTAATGATAATAACAATAAATCCTACATAATAAAAAACGCAAGGTGTTCAAGGCGCTCCAATACTTTATTGGTGAGCTTAAAGTATGAAAGAATTCCAATTACCAGGCACCCATTAACTACATCTTAGTAGAGAGTGGCAAATGAAGATTGGAATGAGTGTCGTTCCGGGACACGAGTGTCGTATCGGGGCTTGAACCAATGAGCTTCACATTAGTGCTAAACCACTCAAATTCTCTAACATTTAGCAATATAAAAATACCTGAAGTAATATATGGGAAACACTAAAAAAATACGACCGTTTATAATAATGTTAACTTGTAGAAAGTGCTTCTTTTAATAAACATACCTGCATCTGAACCGGTTACATTGAAGCTAGTTAACGGTAAATTAGACAAGTTATCCTCAGAGAGTGTTGTTAAAACCGCATTGACTTCGGACTCAACCGCGTTTTTCGCTGCTTCCTCCGCGGCCTGACCCGGCTGCGTATTCTGTTCATGGGTGGCCGTTACTTCGAAGTTTACCAATACGCTGCCCGAACTGCACGGCATATGATTAGACAGAAATTTTAAGAAGAAAAAACAATGACATAAAAACATTTGAACATAAGATATAATGCCATTTCAAAAAATCTTGTATATTTTGTTTCACTGAATGCAAATATAAAGAGAATATAACATATATTGCTTGTGTTCTACAGATAAAGAATGCAATCTAAAATCACCGACTATTCACATTGACCAGTTTGTTTCAGCATTTATTTTCTTAACCTACCATCATTGCAAAAGTTTAAGATCACTATTCCAAAATGCAATAAGTCAAAGAAAGAAAAAAAATTAATAACTTATTTTTCAGACATGCAATTATTTTCATGGCATAACCTATGTATCATACTTGAACTATATGGGCTTATACCATTACTCTTGTACTACTGATTTGTAAAATCAGCACTGATTTTCTTATTTACTATATAAATCTATATACCTACCTGTTATGCTAGTAGTCTTGACTACGGGACCCCTTCGAGAATTTAACACAAATGAGTCACAATATTGTGCGCACCCCCCGTAATCCTATTGTCCCCTTCGCCACTCACGCGCGTCAACACGCCACGGCCATCTTCCTCTTTTGCGAGCAACCCCAAGTAGAAACATGTTGCTTGCAAGGTGAGGGGAAGGAGGGAGGGTCATAGGTAGGTATATAGATTTATATAGTAAATAAGAAAATCAGTGCTGATTTTACAAATTTACTGCAATAAATCATATATACCTACCTATTATGCCAGACCAGCGCCAACTCAAAGACCGGGAGGCATGTTTCAAGCAGAAGGGAATAGGATTACACCGAAGATTACGAAGAAGACACAGCAGCCTTCAAGGTGGCTGACGCAAACATAGCCTCACCTGCGGGAACATCCCTAAGGTAGCAAGAAATGAAGGAATTGGACGAACGCCAATAAGCAGCCTTCAAAATATCATCAAGCGCCACACCTTGAAACAGAGCCCAAGAAGTGCTGACACTACGAGTGTCATGAGCATGAGGCTTACTGTCAGATAAAAGAGCCTCTGTGCCAGCAGCCCTAATAGCCTCTACAATCCATCTAGAAATGGAATCAAGAGAAGCAGGAGAAAAAGGCTCTCTAGTGATCAGGAACAACTGATCATCCTTACGATAAGACTTAGTCTTATCAATATACCATTTGAGAGCCCTAACAGGACACCAAACTTTGTCCTTTGGCTTACTGTCAGATAAAAGAGCCTCTGTGCCAGCAGCCCTAATAGCCTCTACAATCCATCTAGAAATGGAATCAAGAGAAGCAGGAGAAAAAGGCTCTCTAGTGATCAGGAACAACTGATCATCCTTACGATAAGACTTAGTCTTATCAATATACCATTTGAGAGCCCTAACAGGACACCAAACTTTGTCCTCGCGCACTGACGAAAACCCAGAAAGCGCACAAAGAAAAATCTCAACAGGGCCAGAGGCAGCCGTTTGATTCTTGGCAATAAAAGAAGCCTTAGGAATCAATCTAACATGATCAGGAGTAAGACAGAGAGCATGAAGAGTACTGCGCGTCTGCCCAGAGGCAATAAGCTACCAAAAAGAGCGTCTTAACCGTAAGATGATGAAGCGAAGCTTCACCTACCGGTTCAAAAGGAGGTTTCGCCAAGGCCTCCAGGACCTTAGGCAGACTCCAAGACGGTACTAACCTAGAACAAGGAGGACGTTTCAGAAAGAACGACCGAATCAAACCACTCAATAGCGGGGAATTGGAAATCCCCGAACCATCTGAGAAACCCGAATGAATGGCCCCCATCGCCGAACGGTAGCCTCGGATAGTAGAGATGGATCTCCCTTTGTCAAATAACGAATTTTTTCAAAGAATGAAATGCAGGTCAGGGGTCATCATTTTTGGCAAAAAACCCGAATGTCTTAAATCTATGCGGCCTGAGGTCATATTTTTACATTCAGTGGAATAGCGATGAAATATGAATTTGAAATTTTTTGAGAAAAAGCCTCCAGGTCCGGGGTCATCATTTTTGGCGAAAAACCCGAATGTCTTAAATATATCCAAATTGGCCCGAGATCGCGTTTTTCAATTGAGTGGAATAGGAAACGATTAGGAAATCCGCAATTGAACCAATAGGAGCCTTAGAAGGGGTTTGATTTCGCTCTTTACACCAAAGGAAAAAGACCGAGAGACGGGAATTATAAATTTCCCTGGTAGAAACCCTACGACTGGACATTAAAAAGTCCGCGGCTCTATCAGAGAGACCCGACTGTCTTACAGATTCCCTGACAGGGGCCAAGCAGTCAAATGAAGGGACTCCGGACTGTGGTGAAGAATCCCCGAGAGGGGCTGCAACACCAGATCCGCTCTTAGCGGGAGAAGGAAAGGTTGAGCCCCCAGGAGGCTCATTAGCTCCGGAAACCAATTCCTCCTGGGCCAAAAGGGAGCTATCACAAGCAGACTCGCGGAATCAGTTGGAAGGGAGGAAAGGCGAATCCTTGAAGGTTCTCCCAGCTGAGGGAGAAAGCATCGAGAGCCCATGCTCCCTGATCGCGAACACGGGAGCAATACTTCAGCAGCTGGTGGTTTAGCACCGACGCAAATAGATCCACTTCCAGTGGACCTAGGCAACTGCGAATGCGGCAAAAGACCTCCGGATGGAGCATCCATTCTGATGGAAGACACCTGCCCCGAGACAGAAAATCCACAATGAGGTTTTCCCGACCGGGGATGAAAGAGGCCACGGGTGTGATCGCCATGCGACGACACCACCTCCACAGCTGAGCTGCTAGGGCATTCAGGGCAGCCGAACGAGTGCCTCCCTGCCGATTGATATATGCCGCCACAGTGACATTGTCCGTGAGGATCAGAACTGAACGACTGAGAAGTCGACTTCTGAAATAGAGCAGGGTCAACAGAACTGCCATAAACTCCAGGACATTGATATGGGGAAGAGTCCCAAGATGAGACCAATCCCCCGCGACCGTGCTGCCATTGCGGTGTCCTCCCCACCCCAACCGAGAGGCGTCCGTCGAAACCGAGATCGACGGAAGAGGGGTACTGAAGGACTTGCCTCGCGCGAGAAACTCCTCCCTCGTCCAACAATAGAGAAGAGACTTGATTCTTATTGGTACTGGAATCCAGACCAACAGAGAATCTTTTCCCAGCTTGAAAAACCTGAGGGATGTCTCTGAAAAGGTCTCACGTGGAGCCGGCAGTCCTCTAGAACATCGACTAGACTGGCTAGATAACCCAGAAACTGAAGCCACTGTCTGGCCTTGACCCTTCTGGCCAGCAAGAGCTTGTGAGCCGCAGAGACAATGATGAGAATCCTGTCTCGACTGGGCCGAGCCAACTGATTCCGTATGTCTAACACCGCCCCCAGAAAAACTGGGCTGCGAGTAGGAACTAACTCTGACTTTTCCCAATTTATTAGGAAACCTAAGTCCTGAGTAAGACTGACGAGCAAATGAGTCTCGTCTAACAAACGATCGCGCGACTCCGCAAGAAGAAGCCAATCGTCCAGGTAGCAAAATAGCCGAAGGCCGCGTCGCCTCAGAGAGGCCGCCAGCACAGCTACAACTTGAGTAAAAACCCGAGGGGCCGGACGCAGCCCGAAGGGAATAGCGCGAAAACGATAAGTCTCTGAGAGGAAGGAGAACCCCAGAAGATCGCGCGAAGCGCGATGAATGGGAATGTGAAAATACGCGTCCTTGAGATCTACCGAGACCGCGTAGTCCTTCCTCTTGATCAAGGGGAGAATGGAGGCGAGAGTTTCCATCCGAAAATGTACTGAAGGAATGAATTTGTTTATTCTTTTCAGGTTCAGTATCAAACGAATTTTTCCCGAGCGCTTGGGAATAACAAAAATTGGAGAAAGGGAAAGAGACGGCCTGTCTCTTACCCTCTCTATAGCCTTCTTTTCCAACAGAGACTCGATCTCCTTTGAAGCATGAGATCGAGCCAGGGCAGACATGGGAGGTGACCGAGTTCTTATAGCCCCTCCGGGGAGCGAAGCGGAAAGATTTATGAAGAATCCGTCTCGCACGACGGAGAGAACAAACGCGTCCCCCGGAGATGGCCTCCCAAGCGGGGAGAAAGGAATGAAGTCGGCCACCTACCATGACTGGAAGAACAAACGCTCGGGGAAGACCATCAAAACCTAGGCTTGGCCTTAAGCGAAGCCGTCGCCTTACCACGAGAACCTTTCGAATAGCCCCTGCCACGTCCCCCTCTCCCGCGAGAAGGAGCTGGCTGCGGCTCAGAAGGCGGGACCCCAGACACACGACTGTGTTGACCCGAAGCGGGACCAGCAGGCCTCCGCCGGACAGGGGCCCGCGTCGACTTAGAGTGAGTGTGAAACTGCTTAGTCATATCCGAGACCTGCTTTCGCGCATCAATCTCTCTCTCAAAAACCGTAGCAAATTGACCACCAAAAAGCGAAGGACCCCGAGACGGAACATCTCGGAGAAGTTGAGCAATGCCCGCCTCCTTAACACCCAGTGCCGAAAGAGCCAGGCTCCTGCGACGGAACGTAACCGAAGCAGCTGCAGTGGAAAGCTGTGACCACTGCAAACAAAAAGAGTATGCAGCAGGTCATCGATAACCAGCTTGTCACCATCAGTAACTTGAAAAGCCGCCAAACGCATACCTGCCCTAACCTGGTTTTCAACATTATACCAACGCTTATCCTCCGTCTTATAAGCAACGGAGGTTAGCGGATTAGTCGCCCGCAAGCGACGACCAACCTCTAAAATCTCCAGAGAGAGAGTCTTAGCTTTGAAAAAGCTGTCTTGATCTTGGGAATCGAAGGCAAAGGCCTTACCCTTAACCGTAACAGGGCGCTTAACCAAAAGCGCAGCCTCGATGCGGTCATACTCCAGCTTAAAATCTGAGCTGGAACCAACGCGAAGTCGAACCCTGCGCGCGGGTTGACCGAAATTCAGGGAGATATTTAGACAACAAAGCAATCGCTTCCACCCCGCACGGCAAGAGTGACTAAAAGTACTATAATCTAAGAGAATATAGGTACCTAAAAGAGCTTTAAAGATGCGAAAAAGCGCGCCTAAAAGATACTAAAAAGACCTGATTTCAGGAGCGCTGTGACTTGACATCCTAACTCGTCGGGGGCGAGCAAGAAAGAGGAAGATGGCCGTGGCGTGTTGACGCGCGTGAGTGGCGAAGGGGGCAATAGGATTACGGGGGGTGCGCACAATATTGTGACTCATTTGTGTTAAATTCTCGAAGGGATCCCGTAGTCAAGACTACTGGCATAATAGGTAGGTATATATGATTTATTGCAGTAAATCACTGTAGTAAACATGTTATGTAATCATGAAATAAGCCAACAGAAAGTATTCCAAATTACTGAAATACCCACAAATACCGAGGTGGTCTTAAACTTTTGCAAATGATAGTATTATGTCTATTACATTCCATTTTGTATTTCAAGACTTTTTAGAAGAAAGTTTTTAGAAAGTGGACCCCATTCTAGGATACTTGACACTGTTGTGACATGAACAAACTAAAGTAATTTACGAATTTTATGTGCAAGAACTATTCCAATTATGAATTAACTTGTTACAAAAGATAGATTGTAGATAAGTACACTATTCGGAGAATCATACCTGAACCCAATGACGATTACTCCCTCATACGTCACCCCAGGCATATCTGCATTTTGAAAAGCTGTATCCATCTGTTGTTTAAAGAAATTGAATGTCTTTGTCAATTTTTGGAATATCATCTGCATAAGATTTCGAAATATACATTATGACAAGCATCTTGATATATACAGGCTCACTTTCTTAGGGGCGCCCCTGTCCATACGTCTGCCATAATTTTAAAATCTAAATGAAATCTAAAAAACAAATCATGCACTTTACTCAGGATTTATTTCGGGTGCGGAATCTCACAAATCTCCCGCAGTAGCTACATCATAATTTGATGAGGTGCCGTGGTCTAGGGATACGTCACCGAACTGTGGTCTGTGGATCAAATGTTTCGCGGTTCAAGTCCTGCCGCGGCACGAATGTCCTTAGGATAGATATTAATCTATACTCTCCACTATATCTACCGAGGTCTCATGAATGGATACCTGGTTGGAATTTATTCCCTGAGTGCGTTCACCGCCTTAGGGCAGCTGGGCTAAGGGTAAGGTGATAACAGTATACTTTGCTGTGCATTGAGCATCCCCCTATGTGAGCATCCCCCATATGTGCGCAATATAAATGTTACTTTTATTGTTATTATTAGATATATATAATATATATAGCGCCATTCAGATAATATCCTTTAATGTGTGGTTTCATTATCAGAATTTTACTAGAAGGGCAATTATATTATGAAATCGTGAACAAGAATCGACATTAAATATGTCATTTTACTTGATATTTTATAATAAACAAATATCATGAAATTGTATTATGGAAATGTGAAGATAAATTAACATTCAAATGTTGTTTTACTTGATAATTTGTCTCATCTGTGCTCTAGTAGGGCTATATCAACTTGATACAGTAATCAGATTTAAAAAAAAATCTTAGATGTACATTTAATCGGTTACGTACGGGACAATATAGCTCATGGACTTGCCCAGAAACTGACGCCTACTTCAAGTGAATTTCAGGGCACAAGCCCTACACTACAATAATACAACATTGATCTTGTATCCCCCTTTTATTCTTAGGGAATTTCGAAACAATGACCTTCTTGGTCGGTGGGCAGAGCCATGGACCTACTAGATGGCAGAGCAAAAAAGAACTCTGAGGTACTGTTTATGGTTATGGCATCACTGTTTTTACAATCAATGAGGGATCAGAGTGTGATTCTTTTCAAAGTTTATTGATCGTTTATCTATATATGACGAAATTGAATATAAAGTCGGGTAAATATTTGCTTAAGCGGTCTGCAAACATCGAGCCGTTACCAAATGGTATGTACATTGGCACCATTTTGTCTGGTATGTATGGCATGTATTATGCATACATACATACACCCGTCGTCATAGTTGTTATAACCAAACTTGTATTAATGGAATTAATAAATCTTGCGGTTTCTGATAAAAGATCCCGTTTCCAACTGATGTATCCTCTTTTAACAAAGTAGCCTATATAATGTGTCCCCCCCCCCCCCAATTCCGCATTTCCCCCCTTGATCACAGTTTAACTGTTCACGCAAGCCCTATCAAATTAAATAACAAATTTTCCGATCGTCGATACACAAGAACAATTAACACGAAAACCCGCGACAGACATGTGCAGTTAATATGAATGAGTGTATAACTCTTCGACAATAAGACTGGCAATTTCGCCCAACAGCATTATTAAATTGCTTTACAACATAATTGTACGTAAACCACACGCCAAAACCTAACAATCTCATGTTCACGCCCAACTAAAGCCCACCGCACACTATAATTACGATCGGTCTGCGATCCGATTTGTGAAAAAAATAGAAAAAATACAATAGCATTTGATTTAAACATTTATACACATAAATTACTTTTGATTGATGTTCTCAATAGTCAAATAGATAATAAAATCGAAAATACGGCTGATTGCGAGCCTTCTGGTCGGTGAAAGGGCCAAATCGGCTCCCAGACGTAGTGACCGTGACGTCAGATCAGTCCTACGATTGTCTACAATTTGCAACTGTTTTGACCCTTAATCCGGGTATGAAGCTGACAACGTCCCAAATCCTATGTTTAGAATTCATATGCATTGTTCAGCACCTAAATCAGGTTGATTTGATTTGTCAGAATGCCCATATTTAATGCTATTGCTATTCATTTCCAATTCGGATCGCAGTCGATCGTAAAGTGTGCAGTGTGCATTTGAAAATGGAATGCGGGTAGCTAAAATTAATGTCAACTCACCGAAGAAGTGAAATTTGCTTCAAGTTCTTGATATTCTGTGGTATTTGGATCTGCCAGAGCGGGCGAGTAAACTAAATCTAACGAAGCAATTGCTGAAGTTGTAACCAGATCTGAGGGAACAAAATGTAATATTTTGTGGTCGTCAACGTCATGATTTCTTAAAATTCATGTAACAATGATTAATTTTAAATAATATCCAACATGAAAAAAGGAAATGCTTACCGTTTATCAAAGAATATATGAATGAATTCAGTAATTTCGCGCAGCTTTCTGCGAATAAAACCCCAACAAATCTGTAATGCACAAATTCCTTAACAATTAATACAAAAACGTGTCTAAGTTAACTAACTTTAATGGTATTGTTTGCTTGAATCAGTCTCTCACATGAGACTCTTTCCCTCTCCATATTTGGGCCAACAGATACAAATTTCATTTGAAACATCTCATTACATGCTATTTAGTCAACTCCAGCGTAACAGACATTATTTTTCTGACTTATTTTTGGTCATTTAAGAGTTAAGGGTTTTAAATCTGAAGTGTCTGTGGCGTGAAATAGTGGGATCCAAAGATTGGATGTTTTGACAAAAATTGTCACCATATTTTGCCCCCAAAGTGAACTTTAAAAGAGAAAATCATGCCTAAATGTACTTCAATGCCATTAATATACCAACCCAAATAGACAACTCGTTAAGCTCCTTTGTTTGACACCAACTTTATTATGGTAGCACAAATATATCTGGAATTATCGTTAATTTCATGTAATGTAATGGCCCATTTACGAAAATAATTGCTGAAAATATTGCTGAAATAAAATAGTATTTAAAAAACAAAGTAAATAAGAAATAATATAAACTCACACATTTGGGCGGACGGTGTCATCGGGGTCGCTGTTATTTAGGATGACAAAACTCAATTAAAGAAGAACACTGATGATTTTAAATATTGGCTTAATACTTATTATTGCATAGATGGCATAAATTAAACAAGGTTATCCAAATTTAAAGCTTGGAAACATTTGAATTAATGATTATTATCAATTATAAAACGGTAAAATACAGCCCCCGATATAGCAGCTGAAAAGCTCCTTGAACGCTGCTGAGATGTGTGACGACACAAGAGGGGCGAGTCCTGTCTAAGCAGACGATGTCCCATAACATTATACACATTTTTCAGTGCCTGTTTTGTCATCTCCTCTTCACTTATTTCTCTTACTTGACTAGCGTCAGTCTTAATGTTAGTCTGTTGCCTCACTCTTAACTTCGTGTATGGTATTATTTTGATGAAAAATGCAGCGTTAAAAAAATAAAGGAATCAGTCACTTGTAAACAAAATAAGACGCCATTGTATTTTCAGCTGCTTGCACCACGGCATGTTCGGCGTTTCAAGAGGGAACGAATACCATCCAGCTATTATTCGCAGGGCTTTTCAATTTGAAAATGGGGTTTATTTCATTGATCATTGACCCTTCTCCTGTGTATTTACAATCAAACGGTTTTAGTTATCAGAATCAGTTCACTTTCCCTTTTAGAATGGTGTGAAATAAGGTCATGTTTAAATGTACCAAACTCTTTATAATTTGATAAATAATTGCATTGCAATTACGTTCATTCATTATAGGACGTCGTCTGCTTAAGCAGGATCGATCCCTCGTATGACGACATCAAAACATCGCTATATTTCTGGCGAATCCTCGGATATTCCACATGCTGAGAAGAGCTTTTATTTATGTTGTTTTTATAATCATCATATACGCAGTTGACATAAAACTTATACGATTGCCATCTGTAAGCTTCCCAATTTCTAGTGATACATTAATTGCCATATTTGTGATTTTCTTGAGTGTTCTACTTTAAAGAGTGAGACTTTTGTTTAAGATTTGACTACGAAGTGAATAATGAAAAGACGGGGATAGCTTATACTCTTGTTTTCCATTTTATGTATAAAACTCCCATATGCTAATAATGTTGAAATCGATCGGCATTCGCTACAATTATTTAAGTCAAATGTTTCAATAACCATTGCAAAAAACCCAAACAAACAAAAAACTGATGAAGACATAAAAGAGGGAATGCAAAGATAGAAGGTACGTTCACACGTAGAGCGATAGCATCGATGCTATCTAGGTTTCGAGACTATTTTGGTCATGACCAGATAGTTTTAAGACCAAACGCTGTCTGAACGCAGATAGTCACGAGATAGAAGCGAGTTGGAGCTAGGTTTCGAAACTATTCTGGCAGCGAGTTTGGCAGGAGTAAATCTCAGGATCCAGCGACAAAGCATCGATGCTTTGCGGTAGACCACCCACCGCGCTTGTGACTACATGTATTTGTAATGTGAACGCAATTGCTGCTTCACTCGCTGCTATCTTCACTCGCAACTTCGCATGATATGACACCTGTGCACAAAATTCGTTACCAATTATACTCCGGTCACAGTGTGTGGCGCAGTAATTATTGTTTTGGCAGCGAGTGAGCGATGAATAGTCACGAGTGGGTGATAGAAGCAAGTCGATCATGGCCTGTCTGAACGTACAGGAAATAGTTTTGAGACTTACAAAGCATCGATGCTATGTTAGCATGTATTACGTATAAACATAACTAGTGTTATCCGCAGCATAGTCATTTTTTTTTAGGTGATTGATATAAAGGAACAGAATATAAACAGAAATGAGGTGCTGATACTGATATCGCAATTCCGAGTATGTGAAGGTTTAGAACACTGACGTCTGTCTAATTTTCCAGCATTAATCTACATTGTTAAAACATTGTACAAAACAAGATTCCAAGAAATAAAATCTTAAGAAAAACAACTGGATGTCAAGATGAATAGTATTTTGAACTAGCGTTAACAGGTGGGGGGTGATTCTTGAAATCGGAATGAAAGTACAATAGATATACTTACGTAACGACTGTGTTGTTGTTACACCTTCCGGTTTACTTACTGCAAGTAAAATGAATTACATAAAGTCGAATGTCATCTGTCAGTGATAATTCATCTGTATCGATTTCTAAGCTGAATTGCTTTAAAATTATCTGTGATCATAACATATGATAAACCATCACAAATTCGCAATCGCGCGTGTAGATTGATTAATAATAGAAATTAATTTTCTTTTCAAATTACATTCTAATGGAGGTAATATGGTGATAGTTCTGCCGCATGAATGAAAAGGAATATTATGACAGAATCAGCTTCGTTCATTTAATAAGATCACCACAGTGTGATTGATCCCTTACCGACGTACTCGAAGACAACATAGATGATTGCGCCGATGATGATTAAAATCAAAATGGCGACAAATACAGCACATATCCTTGACCAGTGCGTCCTTTGCTTGCCACTCATTTCTTTACCACTCATTTCTTTATTAGTTCTGTCTTGTTCCGTTTGACCTTTGAATGCGTATGACTCTTGACGGTTGAACCCGTACGGTCGCTCGTCGTTGCGCACGTTTCCGCTGATGTAAGACACGGGATGTTCGGGATAATCGTATTCATGTACTTCTTGCCCAGTCTCGACTCCGCGACCTTGTGCACTGTTTGATGCTCCCCCGTACATGTAAGAGTTGCCTCGTGGTGTGTGTCCATTCTTTTGAGTGGGTTTAGAGTCTCCGTTAGGTTGGAGATCCTGGTATACACGAGTCTTGTCCAGTTCCATATATCCATTATTTTCGTGGCTTACTTGAAGTATGGCTGGTTCATTTGACTGAAAACCAGCATTATATAATCCTTCATCTCGTGATGTCTGGAAATATAATATACAAGACAGACATTTCATAAGAATATGAAACACCGACCATCATTATTATATTTTGCCCTAGCCACCATAAATACACGTAAATGGATTGTTTTGAGTAGGGCTTTGTTGTATATGGGCAAGTCCAAGCTACCCCCCCCCCCCCATACGTTACCGACACACCTAAGAGTTCTGTATATCTGAGGACTGCATCCCACCGATAGCCCTCCTAGAGCTTGACAAAAAAATGATACAAAAATTAATATTTTCCAAAAAAGAGAGGATATTTTATGTCAATTTATGTTTACAATGCCACAATAAACTATAATGGTACTTGGTAACGTGCGGGACTTATAGACCTTGGATATTCCCAAAAAAATATTTTCCATTCATTTGATAAAGTACTTTTTACAAACCCTAGCATCACATACTTAATTTCTTAGTTTGTTTTCAGCGGCCATACCTTAGGATGTCTTGGTTGATCTTCAATCATTACGGGTTCCATGTACGTATCAGGTTCAGGTTCGAATGCTGCGTTATGGTGCCCACCACTCCCAGACAAACGAGCCTAAATACCGGAAGAAACAACGATGGAAAATCCTTTATCATGATATTTCCTTATACAGTGCCCCGAAGAAGGAAGAAAGAATGATCAAAAGAAACCCCTAAATGAAGTGTTACTGTGCTCAATGAGTCGCTGCTTATTTGTTTTACATACAGTAGAAACAGTATGTTCTCCAATCCATAGATATACTTAGCCCTTGAAAATACCATCTAAAGATCCAGTTGGGCCATTGTTTTAGTATAACCATGGAACTTCACCGTGTGAACCAAATGACGAAGATTGTTTCCATGTGTGTGTTTTATATGATTAAACACTTAGCATGAACTAAAGCATTGATTGATTGATTGATTGAATTTATTAACAACACATCACATAAATGACAGTATATTATGAGCAATCACACAATGTACTAAAAAGTAATAATTGTACATGAATACATACATATACATAAAAAAGTAAAAGTAATATACATATATATGCATACATATATACATATACATGTATGTATACATATGTATACATACATATATATATATTGAAGAAGTCATGAAGAAATGTGAGAAAATTACAATGCCCCGACCGGGATTCGAACCCGGGACCCTGGATTACATGACCAGTGCTCTACCAACTCTATCCGGGAGCCCGGATAGCTCAGTTGGTAGAGCACTGGTCATGTAATCCAGGGTCCCGGGTTCGAATCCCGGTCGGGGCATTGTAATTTTCTCACATTTCTTTATGACTTATTCAATTTACTTCAATCCTATCAATTATGATATTTAATTACAAATTCAAATTTTCCTCTATAGAAATTCGTTGGCATGGATTTGCTCGACTTTAGAGGGAAGACCTGTCTCATTGGTAGGCCATTATAGCGTACGCATGGAATTGGTATGGATGTACCCCTTACGCTCGATGGAAAGAGAGGGGCTATATGTGAGATGGTTACTTTGCTTCGACGGGAGCCCGGATAGCTCAGTTGGTAGAGCACTGGTCATGTAATCCAGGGTCCCGGGTTCGAATCCCGGTCGGGGCATTGTAATTTTCTCACATTTCTTTATGACTTATTCAATTTACTTCAATCCTATCAATTATGATATTTAATTACAAATTCAAATTGTCCTCTATAGAGATTCGTTGGCATGGATTTGCTCGACTTTAGAGGGAAGACCTGTCTCATTGGTAGGCCATTATAGCGTACGCATGGAATTGGTATGGATGTACCCCCTACGCTCGATGGAAAGAGAGGGGCTATATGTGAGATTGTTACTTTGCTTCGACGGGAGCCCGGATAGCTCAGTTGGTAGAGCACTGGTCATGTAATCCAGGGTCCCGGGTTCGAATCCCGGTCGGGGCATTGTAATTTTCTCACATTTCTTTATGACTTATTCAATTTTCTTCAATCTATTTAATTATATATATAATGTATATATATATATAAAACACATATACATATATATATATATATACATTCACACACACATATACATACATTAATGAATAGAAATGGATTTACAATGATATGTAGTCATAGATCTACATATAGTTGAACGTACATGACAATGTAATGTAGATGTACTAATACTGAGGTGAAGTTGTTAATTGGAACTAGAAGTTAGCACAAGTGCTAGTCGAGCCTAGTCCCATTCTTTTGGCAAGATGTTTTGTTTGTGTTTTTTCAGTACCTAAATGTACAATTTTGATTTTGTATGTAAAAATATATACATATATATTTTTAAAAGTTTTACATTTCTTACAGAGAAAGCAAGAGCATAATGGTGATCTAGTTATTGTCGTAAGGCACATTCAGGCCTGGTATTGTACCTGCTATCGTCAGGAACATCGGTTTTGCATTTCGTCAGAGCTGCACTTATATCATGTCTATCAAGGAAGCAGAAAATAATACTGTTCATTTATATGTATATTTCAACTTTTTTCTTTTTAGGTTTCTGACCGTCTAGAAAAAATATTAATGGACTATTCCACGATTAGTAACGTTATATTTCTGAGGGAAATGGCCTTTTGGGGATCATAAAAAGAAGTGCATGTTCAATCTCTGTAATTACACCAAGGGTAATTCTTGTGTAGGCCTTAACTTGTGTGAAAATATAATAATTTGGGCTTTGATTGGAGCTACAACTGTGACTCAAATTCGGTTAGCAACATTACAACAAAAAGAACATGATTTTTTTTTTTTTTTTTGGGGGGGGGGGGGGAGGGGTGGTCGGACATTACACGCCTTTTGAGCAGAGTTATAGATGCAATGATATTTGTTCAGTTATATTCCAGGTTTTATCTTTGTTTCGATATGAAAAAATAGAATTTGGCCCTTTTATTTACATTACAATATTACATTAAATATTAGTAAAAAGGTGTTAAACCCTGGTATTTCATGATTTGCAAAGATGTAACGTAATTACTAACCATAGTATTTTCATGTAACTTAAAATAAAAGGGTCAAGGGTCAAATTATAATTTTTTTATACCGAAACAAAGATTAAAACCTGGAATATAATTGAACAAATATCATTTCATCGAACTCTGCTCATTGGATGTATGACATTTGCTCCTGCGACAACTGCTCCGGTTTAACTTTGCCATGATAATCCTAAACCTAAACTTAACCATAAACGTAACCCTAATCTTCACATTGTACTGAACCAACAACAAAAAAATCATGACCTTGACCTTAACCTTTGACCTTTCGAGATATGGACTGCGGAGCAAATGTCGGCGCCCCCTGTAGGAACATGGAAATATAGTTTGTGAAGTAAATCATTGATCTAGTGCATTTTCATCAAATAATACAATTTCAAAGTAAAAAAAAAATGATTTTGGACATTCCATTTTTTCATATGTTTCATATTTTTTAAAAATTATTTATTCATATGTTTCAGAATCTCCATGAAGGAGGCCGGCAAGTATCAATATTAATGGTAGAAAATAATTTCCAAATTTAATCTAGACATAATCCGAAGTTCAACCATTTTGGCATATAATATGGAAGCAATGCTGATTTTATTGTTTTTGTCATGTCGCAATAATTGTGGAGTCGTCCTAATAAAAACACTCCCATGATCATGATGATAAGATTCCATTTGACGATTATGAATCACCCGTTTCGGCAAGGGTTTGCGGGATTGTAATCCCATTGGAATTTCTTATCATCTAAAACTGAATGAGAATACATATCTGTGGTGTATAAGGAGACCTTATAATGAATGGCATGCTTCCGTTCTGCATATTGACTATTTTGGGACTTTTTTTCAACTACATCGTTTTTCAAACTGTCCCATTGTTTGCGGTTCCATACGTCACCGAAGACACCATTTTTAAAAATTAACAAAGAATGTGCAATTTCATCTAATATCTTCTTTGATGATCTTTGTAAAGACCCATATCTTGTCTAAAAAGGCACATTAAAAGAATTAGATTTTTTGAGAGGAGTTTGACATTGTTTACCAACATGGCCAACGCCAAATACCTTGGAATATCAACATGAAATATTTAGGATTTGAAGATTTGAATGGTGAAGTTGTAATTATCCTCTCCATATATAAATTCTGCTGATTTATTCGCTCTTCTTATTTTGCTGACGACGGCCAGAGCATTCTGTGGAGTTACTCCAACTCACATGAAATATTTACTTCAATATTCCTTTGTTTGAGATAATAATCATCAATCATCTTATACTACAATTCAAAATATCTTCATCTTTAAAACTCATATGACTATCAAAGAAAAAATGTAAAATGCCGATATACACCCAATCTCCATTCTCATTATATTCTTCTAAAATTCCAGTTTACTTCATGTTGGTGTGTGTCATAATAAATATATATATAAAGAATTTATGGGGCTTGGATTAAGGCCTAAATACAATTGAACGAGTAGTTTTATAATCCTAGTGAACACTAATAGAAAAGAGCATTTGATTAATTCTGTCATATCGATGCATAATAACACATATTTCAAAAACATTCCGCAGAACAATGAACACGTAAAATGAAAATACTTCCTGTCAATTACCGCAAATCCGACTTTAACACGTTTGTTCTTTAAACGATTGCACAATGACCCGTTAGTCCTCATGTCATGTTTTTATGACGTAGATGTATATCACTAAATACCATCGGGACTACTCATCCGATCATTAAGATCATATTTGAACAGCATCGATTATTGTTTATTTATTGTGAACTTCAAACATATATATCTAAATTTCCCATGAGCATTTGTTGAGTGTCCTTATGGTGACGATGGAATGTATTTGCATCATCAGAAACCACAGGCATTGAAAATATGCATTGTAGATATAGAGATGGCATTGACCTGAATCACTTTTTTTATACTACTAATCGTTAATTACAGGGGCATCTTTATCAAAAATTCAAAATTGTGATTTCTGTTTCAATCAATATTTCTTTTATTTCCGACTTACATTTTAATACATTTTAAAGTATGAAATGTGTTAAAAAAATATATTACCCCGATTCCAAAGTCTAACGGTTATAAAGATAAAAATCTTATTTGGGTGGAATGGATTAAATAACAAGAATGCAAGAAGGTATTTTATTTCGTTTTTAGAACTGAGGAGATATATGTATCGGAGTTAACATTCGATTTAAAGATCACATTACAAGAAAATTCCATCAAAATAAATATTGGCTTGATACTTATTATTGCATAGATGGCATATATTAAACAAGGTTATCCAAATTCAACGCTTGGAAACATTTGAAGTAATGATTATTATCAATTATAAAACGGCAAAATACAGCCCCCGATATAGCAGCTGAAAGCTCCTCGAACGCTGCTGAGATGTGTGACAACACACCAGGGACCAGTCCTGTCTAAGCAGACGATGTCCCATAACATCTTACACATTTTTCAGTGCCTGTTTTGTCATCTCCTCTTCACTTATTTCTCTTACTTGACTAGCGTCAGTCTTAATGTTGCCTCACTCTTAACTTAGTGTATGGTATTATTTTGATGAAAAATGCAGCTTTAAAAAAATAAAGGAATCAGTCACTTGTAAACAAAATAAGACGCCATTGTATTTTCAGCTGCTTGCACCGGGGCATGTTCGGCGTTTCAAGAGGGAACGAATACCATCCGTGCTATTATTCGGAGGGATTTTCAATTTGAAAGTGGGGTTTGTTTCATTGATCATTGACCCTTCTCCTGTGTATTTACAATCAAACGGTTTTAGTTATCAGAATCAGTTTCACTCTCCCTTTTAGAATGGTGTGAAATAAGGTCATGTTTAAATATACAAAACTCTTTATAATTTGATAAATAATTGCATTGCAATTACGTTCATTCATTATAGGACGTCGTCTGCTTAAGCAGGATTGGTCCCTAGTGTGACGACATCAAAACATCGCTATATTTCTGGCGAATCCTCGGATATTGCAGATGCTGAGAAGAGCTTTTATTTATGTTGTTTTTATAATCATCAGATACGCAGTTGACATAAAACTTATACGATTGCCAACTGTAAGCTTCCAAGTTTCTAGTGATACATTAATTGCCATATTTGTGATTTTCTTTGGATACCTACTTTAATTGGACTTCCATTTACAAATCTTAGACGATACCAAGTGTGTTTGACGAAAGATGTACATTATTAACAGTTGCTTACTATCAATGCATATGCGTTTTTATAAAGGCATATGATGTAATTTATATAAATTATGATAGCTGTTCAATTTGTTTTGGAAAAAAAATGCAATATGAAAGAGTTCAAAAGTACATTAAACGTCTTTTAAATGTTGAGATGGTCTTGAAATACGTTGAATTGTTTCTTAATGAATAGAAAGTAAAACAGAATGACAAATGTTAGAAAAGGGAAAATTGATGTTCAGTTTGTTTTAAAGGCAGAATTCGTACGGCAATGCGAATAACCCTACCATCACAGGTATCATCGTAATTTCAGGAATGATTTCAGAGGCATTCCATCATCGCCGCCCATAATCTTGCTTCCAATAACTATTCACGTCGATTTTTTTTACATGCATTTTCAAAACTTAGTGGAATTAGTATTTCAGATTAAGGCAGAAATGCTTTTAGATCATTGTTAGTTTAGATGCAGTCCTAAATAGCAAATGAAATAATTCAGGCTAAAGCCAATGTCTAATCTTGGACCTCGAAATGTTTTTTTCATAAAAATGGCGCCTATGCCATTTACTAACTTGTATGGATGCTGCTGGCCTATGAAACAGCAATCTACTCATTGACATACATTAATTACATTGGTGAGTACAACAATATCGAAACCATTATGACATTTACCGACAGGGTCTTCCCTCGTTCAATAGTTGTAAATGATATGTGACGTACCATTATATAGGCAATACCGAGTTGTGTTTCCCAGGGACAAAAAGGGTTTTAAACTTTCATAGAAAGTTATATTTAGTACAGAATGAACAGTTGAGAAAAATTGGACAAGGAAAAGGGACGTTACAAGATTTTTTAGGTCAATAATGACATGGAAAATCTGACATTAGCAGTGTGGTATTTAGCATGTTTAGTGTGATGTCATACAAGGAGATCCGTGTAATTTGGGGTGGACAAAAATAATTCAACACGTCCTTTTTCCATTCAGAGTAGCCCTCTTGTCCATGATAAATAATAGGTAACATACTGTTTGTTACAAGTCCTCAAGCAAACTTAAAAAAAAAGTGTTTTGATAATTAGACTTCTGGAAAAGGGGTACGTTGAGCAATTTTGGAACAAAACATTAACTGGAAAGTTTTCCATGTAAGACACCACACCTAATGCTATTCAAAGAAGTAAATAGTTTGGAAAAAACCCTCCAAAATGAAAATTTCACAATACCCCGACGATTTCATTGTGTGTATTGATGAATGGGGGTCTATTCGATTGCATGTCACTATCATTGATTGTTCAAATCAATTATCGATGGCTAACAAAGCTGACTACATGGCTGCCTGACATGCACTTTGATCCAAATAATGATACATATCCTATACACTTTACAAATGTAACGAGTGCTTATTATGTTATCAATACTTGTACCATCCGTTTGAATAGACTATCCCTCATCCATTAACATGCAAGGAAAATATATCTCGATAGTGTATAAACTTCGTATTTGAGGATTTTTCTTTGATATTTAATACTCTCTGTAACTATATCGTGGCATAATGTAAGATCCAAAGAAAGCTTTCTATATTTTGACTTATATTAGCTTCTCTTGTAGCCTATGTACATCATCTGATAGTACCTTATCTACACTCTCAGAAATGTTGGTTAGAAATCATTAGGTTGGTTAAAATATGAATCTACCAACTGTTTATTTAAAAAATTGTATGTAATACATATATGGGGATTTTTTTAAAAACCAACAGTTAATTGGCAGGTTCATATTTTAACCAACGTAAGAACTTTTCTGAGAGTGAAATAATGGTACAGATAAGCGCCATGTATATGATGCATTTTCATAGATAAGCATATGAAACTATCCTAAATTATTATGATTTCAGTGCAGTGTACATATTTTGATTTCCGGCTGATGATAACCGGTTTTCAATTAAAGATGTAAAAGAATGAAAAGGATATCAGTTTAAGTGCTCTTGTAACTTCTATACATTGATTATTTTAAAATCTTCCAAAGTATTTGCAATGGCACTTCCTTTGAATATCATTCGACGTATACTCAGAAAGGACAATTAAATTGGACTAACAAGCAATGATTTTGAATAATATTTTATAATATTTTAAGCTGTCTGTGCCATTTTGTTTGTTGAAGATAAGAGAATGAAACACGCTTCATCATCATAAAGCAATAATTTCACAAGCACTGGTGCTTTGTCATGCTTATATCCTTTCTTTCATATTTTTATGTTCATTTCTAACATTTCGTTACCGGTTATAATAACATTTCACGCCTATTGACATCTTTTTGAATAATTCACCATCCGTGAGCTATAGCATTGATGTGTGTTGGGCAAAGTCAACATTTCGAGTATTTCCATGTTTTAAACATATTTGTCTAATCCATTTCAAGAGTTTCATTCTAATACATGCGCACACTTGCTGACGTCATTCCAAAGTACAGTTTTATCTGGACCCCCTCCCTCACACTTTATTTATCTCAACAGCTCTCTTTCATTTTAATTTCTCCCTCCTCCGATTCATAATGGCGTGCGTAAATGTATTTTGAATAGACCTGTTTACTAATGTATTAAAATGTATGCATGGTTCTCTCCAAAATGCTTAGTTACCAACTATTTAGTGCACCTGCTATGCATGATGGCATCTCTATGGGTGGAATCCACTTTGCATACATTAGTTGTTGCTATGTCGGGCAAGCCTCTGACAAGCTTTTGAGTCGTCAAGAGAAACTTTTGTTCAAAAAGTATGCATCAAATTAGTAAACAGGTCTATTCACACTCAGCTTGTCCCAATGAATGAACGACTTAATTCAGATTGTCTTCAAATTGGATTTATTTAATCCTTTATTCATTTTTCTTTTATTTTGCTCGTTGAATATATATTTACTTTCAAAAACGCCATTTGCAGTTTCTGGCAACATTGCTGCCAGAACAGTTATGCTTCATTGTGTTCGCAGGGAGTGTAATTTTTTGATAGGGGGAAAATGATAAATTGACTCAATACGAGTATGCCAAATTCATAAAATACATTTATTATCGAAATCACATAGCTTTTTCAAATCAACATGTATCTATGTGTGTAAATGTACTTACACACATATATCACAAAATGTATACTCTATCATTGTATCATCGAAATATAATTTTTTTGTTAAGAGAGTGTTCACTTTTGTTAGTGCTGTAAGGCCATGACGATCATAGTGTGTATCTACAATAACTGTAACAAATGCCCCCATATTACGGTTGTTACCTTGGGCACACAATAAAACTGCTTTCAATTGTCAAGCTGGTATTAAATAATCAAATATTTGCAAAGTCCACAGAGCCATGTCCTTACTTGGTGACAGCTGATACGAGATGGCGGATAATCTGTTGTTGTTGCTAAATTCAAATCAAGGAGAAGGTCATTTAAATTGACTGATTCCCGTCACTATAGCAATATAATGGATTCGTATGATATTACACATTCGCATGAAATTGTGAATAATGTACATGTAGTTGGCAGATTTTTGCCCATTTGTAGATCCGGTGAAGTCAAGATGTACCCTTTTCTATCAAATGGCCAAAAACTTTTCGCTAAATTTCTTTTCAAATGAGGGAGAGATGCCTCCTTCATGTAGCACTGAATATAAATTTATAATATCCTACGTTAAATATTGCCCACTTGATATGACTCCAGGGGGACACTCTAATATTAATTCTGATGTGTTCTTGTTACTGGACAATAAACGTTTGTAGTACTTATAATATACACTTTAGTTCAGAAATCCTGGAACAAACTGGCAAATTATTATGTGACTTAAGTGGTCTACATTCGTCCTAAATATTTGCGTTGCAGTTCTCTGTCTAGAACATTATCCCCCTTGCCAATAAGCTAAATGAATACACTCAAAGTGTAGGATGGGGGAGACTGAACATAATTGACTTTAATTGTCATTCGCTGTGTCAAAAGTTCACTATATATAGCTTCTGAGCAGTAACCTTATCGGGTGATCGGGTGATGAGTGCAATACACAATAAAACGGCGCCAAACAATAAACATCGATTGGTTAAACAAGAGATGATATGTAAAGTATACACGTACATGATTGATTTGTACAGATTTCAGTTATATTCTGCAGTTGTTTGAAAAGCAGGGCTACATTCAGGATCTCTCTTTCACTTGGAATTTTCGATTGGTGATTCAGGGATAATTAATGACTTTGCCCTGCTGCTCAGAGAGCAGTTATACTACCATGATGTAGATAAGCAACCAGGAGGACAGCACAGTTTTAGGTCCTTTACGAGGATTCGGACCCGGGACCCAATGGTTACGAGATCACTGCTCTTCCACTCTACCATCACACTTTTGATTGCACTCCTATACATGTAAATGTAGATTTGCCAGAATATAAATTAGATTATACATGTATTTGAAATATGTAAAGAGACGCATTAAACTGTTTTTTTTTAGTACAAATGTGCCCCAAAGAACCAAGATTTGATGGGTGGCGAAATATAGAATGTGCAAACTTTGTGATAATGTGTACTTTATATAATTATATGCCGACTGTTTTAATTAACATATCATCTTTTACTATTTCAAAGCGTCACGTTGATTTATAAACTTCATAACATGCATGTAGATGTTGACATATATTTGTAATGTTAGGAACGCACATGTATAGTCATGATCCGTTGCATACCGTGTGAAAAAATCAACAACACCAATATACTATTATGGCCTTGGTCTCGGTGTTTGCATATCCATTAGGCGTTACGGCGAGGGGGTACTCGGTTTTCCTAAGGTTTATAATTCTGAAGGTTTGTAATTCGAAACACAAATTTCCCATAGTGGGGGATTCATAATTCCGAACATATGATGCATTACTCCCAAGGTTCGTAATTCCGAAAATGCAATAGAGCCCTACATAACTTTTCGAAGTTACGAACCTTCGGAAATAAGAACCCTCGAAAAACGAACCTTCGGAATTATGAACCTTCAGAAAAACGACATGTAACTACTCGTTTTTCCTGAGGTTCACAATTCCAAAGGTTCGTAATTCCGAAAATGAAATAGGGTTCATAATTCCGATATACTGTACCTCAGCACGGAAGCACGGAATTCTGAACCTTCGGAAATACGACATGTAATCTACCGCGATACGCCCCATGGTCGAGAACAATGCTATTATGAGAATTCAATCTTCACGCAAATTGTGCTTAAAATGATACAAGGAATATGAAAAAAAAATAATACATATTTTGTGAAAAGGGTGGCTACTGTGGAATTTAGATTACCATGACCGCATTTTCTCTACTTCAGTGCTTTTTAAAACTGAGCTACAGTATATCGCTATTCCAACAACGAATTATATAATTATGTTATCCACTATTTGATTATTATGATTGTCACTCCTACCTCTAAATCGTAACTTTTTACATCGATTCATAATAACAATAATCAAGGAAAGACTCTTAGCTTCAATTATGTGTATGTTTGAAACTTTATAATTATATCTTAAAGAGTAATTTATTCAACCTGAATCACGAATTTAAGTAATATTTTTGCTTATAGAAAAAAGGTCATATTATATAAATTTATGAAATATGATCACAGAAAGTGTGTGAATTATAGAAATATAAAACTATGTTAGCTTATCAAATGATAAAGATCTTTTAGTTTTATGATTAGGTTCAGTTAGTATAAGTTAAATTTATGGGAAACGTTTGATTCTTCTCTGTGTTATCTATGAAAAAGTGGGAAAGAGTTCCATATATGTACCCCGCTAACCCTAACCCTAACCCCATCCCCATCATCCTAGACCATCTCCATATTTTTTTCAATTTAAGTGGGGGGGGGGGGGGGGAGTACATATGGCACTCTAGGCAAGAATTGGAGTTTTGAAAAATAAAATCAATTGAATACAAAAATAATCATCAAAGTTTGTGCATGTATGAGAAAATACAATTCCTGCATGCCCTACAAATTTACCACAATGAATTGATTCTCTCTTATTTTTCCTTTTTATATTGTGTTGTAATGATTAATCAACAATTAGCAAACAAAATGATAAAATAAATGAATAAATGGCAGAGTTTACATGTTTATTTATGAAAGAGAGGAAAATCTGAATATGCTGAGCACATAATCTTCAATCTTATATAGGCATATCCACTATGTCAGGAAAAAACATGAATAGCGAGAAATGTAAATGGCTTCCATGGTTAAATAAGTAAATATTGATAAACCAAGTTCAGATTTAACTCTACAAAGCACTTGCGCACTAGCCAGCCATAGTACATTTTGTATGAATATAATTTTCATTTTACCTCTAACGCACGATGTTAAATAGACTATGATACATGCATATATTATAACCTTGTTCATTGGACAAGTGAATACTTGATCACTATTCTATCAATGAGAGTATAGGGCAAATTGTGTAAAATAAGTAGACGAATCTGGCTGCGATCTAATAACAATGAAAAGCAAGTGATTCAATTAAAACATTATCCAGACAGTCATTCGTTATTTAACATGAACACACCCACTCACACATAACTATGCGAGGTTATACTCATTTATAAGAAGGAACCCACAGTTCGACAGGCTAAACTTACCGGTTTACGGTCCGGATGCACACTCATATTGAGTCGATTTTATTTATTTACAACTTTCAGCAATCAAAATGGACTGATGGATCACAAGTGGATCACGGTCCTCTATTTCCTGTAGTCCAACACGTCTACGGTTTCATTACACCATGAAGTAAAACGATCCCTCTTTCGGAGCTTCCAATGTCCTTCGAAAAAGCAATTCACTTGGCGACGCCGCGGCCACACTCATAATACACATGTAGTACACAGACTTTACAGGTCGGAGTCGCAGAACCTTGTTCCGGTAGAGTTTACAATTCTTTATGATTTCGTCAGGCTATAGAGGGTGTTCCGCAAGAATGGGTCTCGATAAATAGAGCCCAGTTCCATAAAAGGGTATAAATAGTTACGACATGCTGTACGTATTTGTGTGTGAGTGCATGGTGTGTTCATTTCAATGGTTGTAAAGTTAAAAGTTAAGGGGAATTCGGATGTCGCATCGGAGAAGCCATTGCAAGACTGTGCTCAGTTGATTCGCATTAATCCTGCATTCTTTGGCTTTTTGAGATGCAGATCAACAAGTGATTATTATCTGTTAAATACCAGGCATGCCATATAGTAGATAGGAAGGGGATGAAATGAGTAATGCTAGCTGCCAGTCAAATCTATTTATCATCAGGATGTGGATCTTGCTTTGTGCTCGCATCAGATATTTCATCGTTGAACATCCTGAATGTTTTGATGAAGTAACGTAAAATACTATCTGTATAGCAAGACTACCTGTACAGAAGGACTACCTGTCTATAAAGACCACATTTATGTTTCCCTAGAGTGCTTCCAATTGAAACCTGTACTACAGTAACCTGTACATACATAAAGACCACCTGCTCTTAAGATTGCATTCTTGTGTGTGTGTGTATGTGTGTAATTGGGTTGTTACAGACGTGTATCAATCATCAATCAGATATGATTAATTACGTCTGGAACCGACATTTAACGTCACCATCCGAAAGACGTGACTCAGTCTCGAACCTGGGTCCGCTGAATCAGTTTATAACTTCCACTGGTATCTGGATTACAGGCGCACGCCACAACGCCCAGTCAAAGACCTCTCTCACCTTAGAGGTCTTATATACAGGTTTTACTGTCGAACTTGAGAAGAGCGATCTTTAATATTCCTAAAACATTGTTATGTGTTCATAGTTCTAAGGGGCTTAACTGATCTATTTTTAAATTCTTTTTTGTTGAATCCACATTTATTTGCTCAACGTAGACTTTGGGGAGGAATTATTTGCTTAATCATAAATATCTAAGTGCGATTCTCTTATAAGGCGAGTTGAGTTTGAACAATAAATCCTATTTCTCTTACCGTGCCGACAAACTGGAGCCATGTTATGTTAGAAGCTTGATGACGAAAATTCTGTCAAGAACGAATATCGAAAGATTTCAAAATCGCCGTGTTTTGATACTGCCGTGATGCACCAACAAAAACACGCTGACAGAAGTAAAAGAACTACTTTCAATAAATTCCATTTAATGTTCGTGAATATATGACCTAAGCCATTTTATGGTGTTCAAATTCCAAGATACATATTCCAGAAACCAAAGACTTGTAGGATGTTTACTTTTAATACCAATGTGTCCTAAATGAGACTGTAAAGTAAGTACTAATTTATTGGTAATTATTTGGCATTCCAAGCCAACACCCTTTTCAAATAGGGAATCAGCATATGGCTTCAGCACAAAAAAAAACATAATTCTTTAAAACTTATTACAAGAAAAATGTTGATTACGTGAAATGTATAATGATAGTTCGTCCTTCCAGAGAAAGTTTTTTTAAGGTTATTTTGGTGATTTTGATATGTAACAAAAATTCAAGTCTACCTTTTATTTTTCTCAAACGTTACCTGATCTGTTTCAATTAACTTTAAGTTTTCGTTAAAAACTATTCATGACGCGGTTTAACCTAAGGCATTCCCAACGGATGTCTCTGTATTGTTAAATATATGCAGAAAAAGAAAATGAAAGAGAAGTAAAGAAAGCAGTCATAATAAATAAATCTCATAATACTACACATTTTTTGCAGAAATGAGTTCTTTCTCCATAATTGCTGGTATCTTATAATAAATTGAGCATAATTATTATAATTATGCCAAGAGACTGTCAGTGAATAAAGGTCAGCACCATGCAATGCACTCCAGTAAACCAATACTGCATGTATCGTTATAATAACTAATAAGAACATAAAAAAACAATACAATCATGTTTCAAATTTTTTTAATGAAACGTTGTAAGATTTTATTCTTTTCTCTTTTTTGGGTGGAGAAAGAATTAATTTCTGTCTGCATTATGTGGGGTCCGGACTCAACTTCGTCGTACGATCTTTCAGACACTTCAGCTCAGGTATGTATTTTCTCATGTCACTGACCCGGATGCATTTCCCTCGGCTGATGCTATACAGATCTCAAACAATTTTCATTGTTTGAAGAACTTTGATAATGTTACCTTATTTTTCGAATTTTAAAGCCCCATAATGGCAAATATGATCTGTGAAATATTTTTGTTTCTAGTCAGTTTCGTAACATGTTTACCAGAATAGGAACATGAGGGGCGAATCCGGGGGGGGGGGGGTTCTCTCAGAACTTACAACATCCTGGAGCCGCCCCTGCATTTATCTCAATCGTACTTCGGTTTCATGAACTTATTATGAGTGTTTGCTCTTTGTAGATAATCAGAATATACCATGGCACTCCTCTTTCTCAGAGAGAAGTTGTTTTCAAGGAATCGACCTGTGTACATTTGGAAATACTCAACAATAAAACAAACTATATATTGAAGCCAGTAGCAGCGGCGTCTCTATGAGGAATGCGGGGTTGTTACACTCCCTTGACTCACGATATCTTTCATTTAGAGTTGAATTTGTAGTAATGATAATGTAATGACATTAAACAAAAAAATTTTCTTCAAAATCTGAGAACCAAGTGTATTTTCCCCGCTTCTTAACAAAATGAGATGCGGGAGGCCGGTAGCCGCGTGGTAGAGCAGTGGTCTCGCAACATGGATGTCCCGGCTTTGTCGAGTCGATTTACTGGTGCCCTTTGGTAAGGCATTAAACTACCAAGATCCTCCAAAATTCTTTAAGGCCGTAGGTTCATATGATGCTACAATTACTGGCTTTCTTTGCAGTAATATAAAACAAATTATCAATCATCACCATCAAGAAAAAAATGGCTTTTTTGTCAATATATGCCTACCTCATTTTCAAATACCTTATAATATTTATTTATAATATTTGTGTCCTTTTCCCTACACACAGAGAAGGACTTAAATCAATTATTAAAAACTTCATGAATACCGTAAACTGTGATCTGTATCTTTTTAACTGTGTAAAAGCCACTACGGAGAGGGCAATTTGGAGAATTTATTTCGTCGACTTACCTGTACACCATGTGATAGACTAGAGTATGTAGAACATTTTCATTCGCGGTAATAATTTTTACGATATGCACGCATGTTTTTACAATTTATACTATTCTTGTGTTTGGTTAATATGTAAGCCGACGTTTAGTTTTTATAATTCCCCCAAACTTTTCCGAAATGTCTTTCAGTTTAATTTATAAATAACAACTTATTAACATTTCTAAGCTTATTTTATTTTTATTTTTTTTACAAATATGAGGTATAAAATTATTTACATCCTGGCCAAGAGTCATGCGATATCGGCATTTGTTAGACCAACAGACAGCAGTGCATGTGTGCATGTATTTGTACGATTCTCTGTGAGAATGCAGTGCGCTGCGCTTAGGCGCAGATCTTTTCAGATATCCAAACCAAAATGCATCAGAATCAATAAATAATATCATTATATCAATACATGTGGCACATTATTTTTTTGTACAGGTGGAACAATATGGGGCATGTTCAACAAATTTCATTCTATTTTTTTTTATTCCAATAAATAACAACTTATTAACATTTCTAAGCTTATTTTATTTTTATTTTTTTTTACAAATATGAGGTATAAAATTATTTACATCCTGGCCAAGAGTCATGCGATATCGGCATTTGTTAGACCAACAGACAGCAGTGCATGTGTGCATGTATTTGTACGATTCTCTGTGAGAATGCAGTGCGCTGCGCTTAGGCGCAGATCTTTTCAGATATCCAAACCAAAATGCATCAGAATCAATAAATAATATCATTATATCAATACATGTGGCACATTATTTTTTTGTACAGGTGGAACAATATGGGGCATGTTCAACAAATTTCATTCTATTTTTTTTAATTCCCTCTTTAAAAAGAAATTTATCTTCTCTTCTTCCTCTTTCTTCTTCTGCTTCTTCTTCTTCTTCTTCTTCTTCTTCTTCCTTTCTTTTTGAGGAAGGGGGGGGGGGGTTTGTTGGAGATTTTTTTTTTTACTCCTGCTCCCTCCCGCAAGATATCTTCAATCACCCGTCACAGTGACTGATGATTCGTAATAATATAATATAAAAAGGTTGTTAACTAAAGACAAAAGAAATCAAGGAATCGCATATTTCAAAGTAGATCTGTCTGTGTACAATCATGTTCAATTTTGAAAAAGAAATAAAAAGTAAACAATTATAAAATAAAAAATGATATTTTATTTTACACGCACCTGCGAAAGATGGCGCCACACCAACTGTGAATTGCGATCGATTGTTCACACATATAGGTAAGGGCAATACTGAAGAATATTAACTGTATGATAATAAACCGCATATTTGGAGAGGGGGCGTACGTCTATATAAATACTGACATATTGAAACAGGTTGGCATTGACGGAACGTCTCTTCAATGATTTCCTTCTTACCTTCCTAATATATCACAGTCAGTCCACCTTCGTGATACATCGTTGGCTGTTAACCTTGAATTTTTTGTCCCCAAGGATCCGTTCTTAGGTCCTCTTCTGTTTAATGTATATACTCTGCCAATTCATGATCAGGAAACATAGTTAGGCCATAATAATGTATGATGATGATATACAATTATATTTTTCATGTCCTCCCATTCAGGAACAGGTAGATAAATGCATTAGAGATCTTGAATTATTTACGTGATATACAGAAGTGGATGAATAATTGTTATCTAAAACTCAATGATGATAATACAGGTGTCGTGGTCTAGTGGATACGTCACCGGACTGTGGATCTCATGGTTCGCGGTTCGAGTCCCGCCGCGGCACTAATGTCCTTTGGCAAGACATTAATCTACATTTGCCACTCTCCACCCAAGTGTAGTAAATGGGTACCTGGTAGGAAATCATTCCTTGAATGCTTTCAGCGCCTTTTATGGCAGCTGGGCTAAAGCCAGTGTAAAAATACTACTTACAAACATTGTATTAAGCGCATGCCAATATAAATGCTATGTATGTATGTATTATTGTTATTATTATAAAACAGAATTTCTAATGTTAGGCTCTAGGCAACAACTTGCAAAGATCGATATTACCCGCATACGTGTTGGCCCTGTTCATAATTGTTCCTAGGCAAGAAATCTTGGTGTCATTTTTTATAAAGAAGTGTCCCTTCATATATTTCTCTCTCCTTCATCCCTCTTCAACTACTTCGTACAGATCTCCGTTCCTCCGTCTCCATAAAGCTCAAAGAATTAAGAACAAAGAGGATCTGGGGTGACAGACCATTTACTGCTGCTACACCTCGGCTCTGGAACTCCTTACCCCACTCAATTAAAATGTCACCCAAGTCAGTAATTATTTTTTTTTAAACTTGAAGATATATCTCATGTTAGAATATTTTGGTTAATTTCTATAATATATTTCACAATGTTTTCTATTCAATACTATTTACTCTGTCTTATGTAATTTTCTTATCTTTCTTAATTATGTATGTTTGTTAGGCGCCTTGAGCATTCCTTGGGATTTATATAATTATGAGCATAATAAATATTATTTTTGTAATTCTCGAAAACGTCAGATAAAAGGGCTGGCCAGACATCATCGATAACTACAGCGGGATTTTCAATTTAAGGTACACCCTATCATGTATGTACGTGTCAGTATGCTCGTGTATGTTAAAGGGACTGGCAAGTCGTAATCCATGGGCCTGACCAGTTGGCCTGACTCGGGGAAATTCGGATACAATCAGGTCCAATCGTGCGCTACCGAAGGAATGTTATTGCCGAATTCCTCGCTTGATCGTTAACTCGAATCCCTACATACGTAACCGACCAATGAGATTCAAATACTGGAATAAAGAACGGGCGATCTTGTTTACTCAAATCTGGGTCAATGTGCGAACTTTTATTAGCTGCGCGCGATAAATTGAAGTCGCTTTGAACTTTGATCCAGAGAAAGGAGCAGCCAACAGTAAAACCGCCCATAGATTGCAACTTGTCGCTCCCTTTAAAGGGATACGCCACCGGGCGGCCGTGGGGAAAGTCAGGATTGCGTAAGCCCCATTCACTCGTACACAAAGTTTGTGCGTCGAATGTAGACGAATCTCGCACGAGAGCTCGAACTCAGGCGGAGCGTATATGTTTGTGCGGCGACTAGTCTATCCGAGGTTTGCGCCCCGCGGGGCAACGGCATGATCAGGTAACGATCACGGTGCCCTCTCGCGGCATTACAACGTCCACAATCTGTGGTTGAGTATCCCTTAATATATAGTAGCGTAGATGTAGGCTGTACCCTCAATGAAAATCTTGTTGTTCTTATGCTTATATCGATGAGGTCTGACCCAAACCTGGAAGCGAAAAAATAATCCTCTTGAACTTTGCCCAATAACATCGTTTTTTGTGTGTCAAGTGACGATTTACGGCAAATTTGAGTGTAAAAATCCGAAGAAAAACCCCCAACTCCAAATGGTGTTACGAACTTATATCAATGGCCCATCATGATAGGTTAGTCAAGAAATATGGCATCTTTTTTCTGTTTTATACAAAATATACAAAGCAAATCACTTTGTCTGTTTTATATCTATTTGGATCCATTATTTGAAATGGATTTTCAAGCTTTCCTGATACAGGAAAAGTTAATATACATGCACTGTAACTGGTAAGGCGCTATATAAGAAACAGCTATTATTATACTACTACTTAACCTTATGAAGAAATACAGTTATTCAATAACCGAATGTCGGCATTCATAGATTGTTCGCAATGCATGTTATTCATGTCTTATGGAGTTTCGGGTATCTTATATCATGGGTCACAGAGGATGATTGCTCTCGTTTAAGTAATGTTACACTTGGTGCGAAACCGTCACGCCAAATGGATCGCTATTATGATAACCAAGCATTGGGAAGACAAAAAATAAATAAATGATAAATTGTGATCTACTTTCACTGCCAATTTCATGCTTTCATACAATACCTCCTCATTGCCTTTGTTTTCCTACTAATGCTGCATCATGTCTGACATAGCAATTCATCTGTCGATATTGCATGTTGTATTGTAACAGATGTCAGCTTTGACAAAGTTAATTAAAGAAGAATTAAGACTAGAATATAAATGTACTTATGTTCAAAGGTGTAATAGATTCTTAATCATTGACCTGTATCACTTTAGAAATAAAATATCAGAAAAGGGTTTAAATCAAGACATTCTAGCTCACGGTATCATCTGCTAACACTTTACATGGGGGCTGCCATTTTCTTGATGATATTTATATCTCGAGCTAAATTGCTTCTCTTCATTATAAAAAAAAATCCCCATATATGATGGAAAATACATAACAGGTGTATACATATATTATAAAATTTGAAATTTATAGATTTCTCTTTCAATTCTCTGGTTTTGCTAACTAGAAATCGTTTTCTTGGGCTTGCCTGGCAGAGCAGAACATAATTTATACAACGTGCATTCTGAATTTTGAAGTCCATTATCTCCAAGCAGGTGAATGCATAGTTTGTCACTATTAACGGTCGGGAAAGTCATCTGGCATAAATTTGAATTAATTCGCTTCGTCGCGTACATCATAGTATCAAGAAAATAGATTTATATTTAGCAAAATCGTAATTTTCAAAGAAATATGAAACACATTTTCGTTTTTAGAATATATGTATATATCTCTTAAATATTTTAAATCTCAAATGGGATTTTTGTATCAGGAAGAAAGACAATTTGGCATTCGGATTAAAAATGTCTTTATGTACACATCAAGAAAATGGCAGCCCCCGGGTATCGCTAGCAGACGATAATCTCGCTGAGAAAATTTTGATTTATACCCATCTCGTATATTTTAATGCAAAACTAAGTAGGACAACCAGAAGGAATAGATGACATCTTTGAATATAAGCACATTTATATTATGAGGTTAATTCCCCTTTAAATACCAATTTCACTTACAAAATCGCTATTAGCTCACTGATGATTGACAGATGATGTCACAGGGGGCAAATGGTCTGGAGGATTATTTCAAAAAATATTTAAAAGTCTATGAAACATATTTAGAAGTTTCAATATCAAAATATGAGATGTATGCAGAATTGCACACCAACAGGTATCCACTTGTAATTTGATGGCAGGGGTCACTTAAGTTCACGAAACAACGTACGAGGGTTCACAAGGTCCCAAACCAACGACGCACGTTGTTTATAGAGATTAAAGGTCGAGCGATCGTCGTTTAATTTGAATAGAGAGGTCATCGTTAAAGTAGATATTCAAAGAAAATCACAAATATGGCAATTAATGTATCACTAGAAACTGGGAAGCTTACAGATGGCAATCTTATAAGTTTTATGTCAACTGCGTATCTGGTGATTATGAAAACAACACAAATAAAAGCTCTTCTCAGCATCTGGAATATCCGAGGATTCGCCAGAAATATAGCGATGTTTTGATGTCGTCACACTCGGGATCGATCCTGCTTAAGCAGACGACGTCCTATAATGAATGAACGTAATTGCAATGCAATTATTTATCAAATTATAAAGAGTTTGGTGTATTTAAACATGACCTTATTTCACACCATTATAAAGGGAAAGTGAAACTGATTCTGATAGCTAAAACCGTTTGATTGTAAATACATAGGAGAAGGGTCAATGATCAATGAAATAAACCCCACTTTCAAATTGAAAAGCCCTCCGAATAATAGCAGGATGGTATTCGTTCCCTCTTGAAACGCCGAACATGCCCCGGTGCAAACAGCTGAAAATACAATGGCGTCTTATTTTGTTTACAAGTGACTGATTCCTTTATTTTTTTAACGCTGCATTTTTCATCAAAATAATACCATACACGAAGTTAAGAGTGAGGCAACAGACTAACATTAAGACTGACGCTAGTGAAGGAAGAGAAATAAGTGAAGAGGAGATGACAAAATAGGCTCTGAAAAATGTGTAAGATGTTATGGGACATCGTCTGCTTAGCCAGGACTGGTCCAGGGTGTGTCGTCACATATCTCAGCAGCGTTCGAGGAGCTCTTCAGCTGCTATATCGGGGGCTGTATTTTACCGTTTTATAATTGATAACAATCATTACTTCAAATGTTTCCAAGCGTTGAATTTGGATAACCTTGTTTAATTTATGCCATCTATGCAATAATAAGTATTAAGCCAATATTTAAAATCATCAACGTTCTACTTTAACAATGAGTTTGCTAAACTTAAAATTGATTATGTCCACACTGTCCAAAATTACGACGGAGACCCCCCCCCCCCCCCCCCCCCCCCCCCGTGGGGCAGCGGAATAATTGTATCAAGAGTACCATTCAAGCGGTATGAAACTAGAAGATAACTTAAAGATAACTTAAATTTTGAAACTACAAGCAAAAGTTAAAGTTTAGCTTCCTTCGTGTGTACACTCGAAAGCACGCGGACAGCCCAGGAATATTCCGCCCCTGTTCGTCATACGCCACTGGGGTTAGAAACTGCCGCCAAGCTGTACACTGGCCTTCGAAAATATCGACGAATATGATGTGTGTTAATAAGCTTTTTGGTCACAGAGGATGATTGCTCTCCAAAATCTAATCAGTTCCTCTTTCTATGGGGATACATACTGGTACCAAGTTTGAAGTTCTTACCTCAAACAGTTCTTGAGATATCAAGGTAACGGTGCTAAAAACCAGTAATATCATATAATTTCATGTAAATTGACCTCTGTGACCTCTGACCTTTGACCTACTTACCCCAAAATCTAATCAGTTCATCTTCGTATGGGGATACATACTAGTACCAAGTTTGAGGTTCCTACCTCAAATGATTCTTCAGATATCGCGGTAACGAGAAGTGGGACGGACGGACGCACGCACGCACGCACGCACGGACGCACGGACGGACAACCCGAAAGCATAATGCCTCCGGCACCCACCTTCGGTGGGCGGAGGCATAAAAAGGTCAATGAAGGTTTGAGCAAAATACGATAAGAAATAAGAACGTTATGTATATTGTTTAAGTTGTAATCAATCAAACACAAATTGGCAACCCCGTGTTTTTGCGAGCTCCTCTCCCATTCGCCGTGTACCCCAAAAATAATTAATTTCCATTTTCTCTAAAGAAAATAAATCATATATGCACCTTAGATATAATTATTGCTCATATGTTTTTACCCAAAACTTGTATGAAAGAAATCTTTTCCTTCATCAAAAACTAAGAAAACGAAAATTTATGACATTTCTGTGCTGAGCAAATGGGAGAGGAGCTTGCAAGATACGTCACGGTGTCGCCAATTTGTGTTTGATTGATTACAACTTCAAAAATTGATATTTTTCTTATATCTTATTGGATTTTGCTCAAACTTTTACTAATCTGTTTCTCTCTCATTTTTCTTCTTTTATTCAAATCAACTTAATACGACGGTGGACTTTCTATCTAAAATGGACAACGATTAGTTTTGATTTGTTTGTTTGTTTTTTGTGGTCGAATTTCACATGGCGCTAGAGAGTAGGTTACCTTTAAGTTCACCATGCTTTCTTTACATGGGCGCTCATATTCGTGACTTATCCGTGAAACGGATGATTCAGAGTTCATTTTAATGATCAGATAATAGGGGCGTGAATATTGATTTCATCATAGCAATGTTTTATGCGGCGCTTAAAGGGATTCGGTAACTTTGTGGAGGCTTGATTTTAATAAAATCTGTCTTGTATAATGATGTTCAAAAGGATAAATAAATAGCCAGGCATTAAAAGGTTTTCAAATATATAATGCTATTATTAAGATATATATGACTGAATACTCCCATTTACGAAAGCGTATGGCCATACGCTTTAGTCTAACACTGAGCCGATGGATATGCTATTTGGACACAGACCCCCATTTTCCTTTTGGACCAATAAAATTCTCCCCTAATTTTAGTGATTTTTCTCAAATTCTTCGACTTTTCTCTGCTGGGAAAAAGAGAACCAAGTTTGCAGGTTTTCCTTGATTTGTAAAATAGCTGGGAACCTTGATTTTGCTCAGAATATTTTGGCTCAGGTAGGTCCAACGTGAGCAACATGACCAAATGAAGTTTAGCATTATGAGAATTGCATCAACTTCTTCTATCAAGTTTTTCTGCAAAACTATGACCTATACCTGAAAATAAAAATAAAACTACATTGCTGCCATATTTGAACCATTTTTTTAAAATTTAGAATTGAGTAACAAATGCATTACAGGTTCTACAAGGCTCTCGCACAAATGATATAGGTCAGCCTAAACCAACAATAGGCGATTTTAATAAAAACTTATCAAACACAGTGGTGTTCAGTCATCGAGGACGGAAAAAAGTTTATCGGAAAGTATAACCTTTGCTACCTTTGCTGTCGTTTCTGTTACCATGCTATCAATATGAGCAAATTCAGAGTCAAGTAGTCATATATATATACACACACATATATATATATATATATATATATATATATATAATATAAATTTGAAAGAAATTGCGAGAATAACGTTGCGTAGCTCAATCAAAGTTCCTTACACTCGTTAATAATTATTCTAATGTATACATGTATTCAAAGCATTCGCTTGGATCCAGCTGAGGCACGCGGCTTGTCTTTGTTCAAAACTCACCTGCCCCCGACAAAGGAATTAATTAATAAGGTTGAGGATTTGTCAATCTGTCGGTCATTTGAATCTGGTGTTGCCGAAACCACTAACCCGTCTCCGTGGTCTAGTGGTTAAGGCATTGGCGTTCTAAGCCAACGACCCGGGTTCGATTCCCGGCGGAGACATTTTTTCAGCCTTTGCAAAAATTTCAAAAAGGGAGGACAGCTCTGGGGAACTTTGATTGAGCTACGCAACGTTATTCTCGCAATTTCTTTCACATTTGTATTTATTTCCACGAGATTTGCCAAAGCTGTTGTATATGTTATTTCCTTACACTCGTGTATATATATATATATATATATATATATGTAAATTATATACATGTGTATGTACAAATTATAATTATATACTAAGCCTCTGAAGCTGTGGTAAATATGCTTGCCAGGTTACCATAGCAAGCAATGTAATATAAAGATTTCGAGGACAGATTCCGTGAACAGTACAATATTTACGCGATGTGGAATAAATATGTGCGACCTGAAAAAAAAAATGTATTCGCAATTTTTCATGACGCTACACGCATGGGGACACCGACACTGAACGTTTCAGTAATTTTTAACTTCAGTCACGCAAGGTAGCCCGCCAAACAAATGGTTTTAATCGAAATCTGTTTTCATATGAATTTTCTACTGGGCCTGAAAAATTAAAGAAAATACATAATACAATAAATAATCATTTCTGTTCTACTGGGACGAAAAGAAGTACAAAGTCTGGGAACTCTGTTATAAAATGTCCTACATTAGTGCGTGAACGTTTGTTTGTTTATTTGGGGTTTTTTTATCTGATGTTGGTTTTTGAATGATGAATCAGGTTAATATGAATTATGTATAACGTTGACAGGAAAATTTTGACTTCATCACCAAAGTAAACCTTGTGATGCTAAAAAAGCTAAATAGGCTTATGAATTTGAATGAAAAGAGTGTTAATTTGACTGCCTGAAATGTGAATTTTGAATGCTTCCGAGATGCACGGATCATGAATTTGAACTGCCGAATAGCACAAGGTGAAAATCGTTTAAATTGAATGCTCGTAAAATGAATTGGACTGACAAAGTTGCGAAATTGCTTTGGAAAACCTATATTATTATCATCATCATCATCATCAATATTATCACTACTACTACTAATACTACTAATATTTGCTTGCACGGTTACCATGGTACGCAATGACGGTAACGTAAAGAGTTAAGTGCCCAACTAACAGTGCATTATTTCTCGACTTGAAATTCTGGGAAATATCCCATGGCATCCGTTAGTGCGTGAACCTTCTTTTACAAAAAAAGATGATGAAAGTGGTTTTAATTGAAAATTGTTTACAAGTGGATTTTCCAGTGGGCGTTTTTGTACAAAAATAAGCATTTACATTCAACTACGACAAATTATACAAATTAGCCCATGGCCTCCGCTGGTGAATGAACGTTTTTAAGTTGTTTCTCTGAAGTAAACTAATGGGAAAAAACCCGAAGTCAACGCTGCTGACTGAATATTTATTTACTGGCTGTTGATTGATTGGTAAAAAAAACCCGATTAATTGAAAAGGAATATCATAATGCCATTATAACCTTTATACTCGTAATTTTATTAATAGCATTATAACGACTTTCATCAGTATCACGCAAGGTTAATGGAAGCCGGATGATAGCACTTTCAATCGATCGTGGATCACATCCCCATCCTAAAGTCCTTGTTGATGAAGCTGAGTTGAATTTATGGGATCATTATCTTTCTTCTCTACAGGTTAACGATGATTACTGCTGCGGTTGTTGTTGTTGTTATAATAATCATAATCATCCAGTTATTATCGTAAGCCATTAAGTTTTATTGCCTTAATGTATTCATTTGTGAAGTTCGAATAGCTTCAAATCGACACAAGGTGAATTATCATAATGATGATTTTGTTTTATCAAATTCTTCGTTCTTTCCCATATTTTGCGAAATAGGCGTTCTGAAAAGAATCGATTCCGATATCGCAAAAAAGCTAAAGTGGAAACCAAAGCGGGAATGACACCAACCATATACCCCACCCCTCCTCCTCTCCAATCTCAAACAAACACGTTTCTGTTGATTTGAGTATTTTATAATGATCATTGTGTGCTTTGTGTTCCTTTCCACGGGTTAATGACAATTAATCTTTTCGTTGTTGTTGTTGTTGTTGTACAGTACTGGTATATTTGATTTGATACATCAAACGGGGCATCTATTTCATACACAATAAACATGATAAAAGTTATAAAACACATCATGTATCAGTAACATTATATCATGGCAATAACAATTGCATGATAAACCTATTATCATGATTATAACATTCTAGAAATGTTCAAGTAGTTTAAGGGCAGCGACGACGAAAGAGAGAGAATTTTTAATGAAAAACAAGTTCGAAAGAAAATGTTATGCATGCTGCAAGACGAGGATATGAATGAAGACTTTTAAAAAGAATTAATAGAAATGCTTCTCTCCTTTTCTCCTTTTCAATCTTTCTATCACATTCTCTATCTTTCTGACCCTGTCTACTCCCACTAACTCCACATTCCCTCCCTCCTATTTCCCCTCTCCCTTTCTCTCTCTCTTTCCATTGTCATCTCCCCTTTCATTTTATGTAGAACTAAAATGCTTTTAAGTGGAAGATTCACATTTAAACCATTGCCCACTGGAGCCGAGTATTCCCTGTATCAAGTCTATGGGACTGTGAGTAATCAGTAGTCAACAGGGTATAATGTCAGAATGGCGATATAGTTCGTCAGACAGGCCTACAGTGGGGTTTCAAGCGTAGGGTAGATCTAGTGTACGCCCCTCTTTCTTTCTTAGATCTAAAAAAACCAAAGAACAATGAAAGTAACACACAGAGTCTATGAATTTCTGGATGCGCCACTAAGGTAAGAAAGTGATGAAATTGGGCGGAATGTTCCTGTCTGCCCCCTGTTCACCAGTTTCTGGATACTGGTGATAGAAACTGCCGCCAAGCTGTAAATGTTCCACTTGGAATATTGATGAATCATAATGACAATGAGTAAGAAGAGGCCACGAGTCAATGGTATATGGAGCAATAATTCATGCCGCTAAATATCTACTGGCTCACAAAAGCGGTGCAAAACAGTCACGCTAAATACATTGCCATGATGAATAGCATTCATTGGGACGACAAGACTATATGTACTTTAGCCCTTTACATTTTTACCACCATTGCCTCGTTGCTAATTTGATGAAGAAAAAGGTATCGCCATAGCAACTCCAAACGCTCATCTATGATTATACCACATTTTGCAAAGAGAGAGAGAGAGAGAGAAGGAGAAGTACGGATATCAAGCGTAGGGTGGAACTAGAATACGCCTATTGAAAGACAGAAATTATAAAATTAGTCCATCAAAATAAAGTTCTCTGATATTTCCCTAATTTTTCCTTTATGGAGTTTCAAATTTCCAGGATCTTTAAAGGAGGCATTTCAGGTTACACACGAAAAAGCCACTTTATTCAAACTTCCAAAGGATATACGCTATTTTCGCACGAGACAAAATTTTAAAAAGATCGACTGCTTTCCTATGGGCCAATTAAATTTCCCCCTAATATGAATAATTTTTCTCAAATTATCTGACCTTTCTTTGACTGAAAAAGATAAAACCCCTTTTCAGGGTTTCCGTGATTTGTACAATAACTTGGAACCCTGATTTTGCTAACCAAAAAATGTAGTGGTTCTGGTGGAAGCAAAGGAAGTTTAGCATTTTGAGTATTACTACCCCCCCCCCCCAAAAAAAAAAGAGATATGCATGAGGGGTTAGTAGATTGAAGAGTTCTGTACCTCATGGCATGAAATGGAATATACAATCGGATTACCATTGCAACTGGCCTGCGCGTGACGGGATGCCAATGGAATGGGGGGGGGGGGGGGTGGGGGAGTAGTAGGGAAAAGTCAATCCATCGGTCCTCCCAAGATCCATATAAGAGGGCCATAATCCCCCTGGAAATAAAATGACAATAAATTCATTTTTCTCATTTTTGCATTAAATTAAACCACAGAAACATGGCAAGGTCAAATCGCTCCCTCTAGCTCTATGCATGGATATACATGTACTATATAATTATATTGATATCATTTAGTCTTCATCAGGATGAAACTGTATTTTCTTCAGATTTGGATAAATGACACATACATGTTGTAAATATTTCTTGGTAAAAAAATAACACATTACCCGACTTTTTTAATTCACTTGATTATTGTGACAAATATACGGTACGGTGATTAATCATAAACACAGCTAGCGCCCGTGGATGTCCACGGGCTGCTTCTAGTAGTAATAAGTAATAGACCAACGATAGAATATGATTTATTAAGTCACTAAAACTTTCAAGGAAAGCTGCTGACAACGGTTTGGATGGTTGAAAAATCAGCCTCCAGTGTGTGTGTGTGTGTGAGGAGTGATAGCAATAATCCATGTGGACTATCATAAGATCATCGCACAGGGAGGAGCAATATCGCATCAAGGGCGTGGTGGCGCATGCGTGATCTGTACTCTGTGCTGATTAGCCGTCTAAACTGATCGAATTATGACGCTCGTTTTAATGTCTGTTGTTGCCTTCCGTATATCAAGAGGAGATATGCGAATCACAAGACATCGCTGCGGCCCGAGGCATTATTTTAAAAGTCTCCACATTAACTGAGAGAGCAGATTCATCAGGGTTCAATAAAGGGTGCTTGCTTGAGAGTGTTCCATCGAAAGTTCAACGTTAAATGCTCCGCCTTTTAGAAATTTAGTTATCAGTAATTTTATAATCATGAAAGATCATGAAGCTTCGTGCTTCCTTTTTACTCGACCCGTTGTCTACTAGAATAACCACTGATTGCTGCGGTAGAGGACTGATTTGTAGCAGCATCTTGTATTTCTTAGCTTACATTCCTTTTTTTTCAACTGAGAGTTTAACTGCTCATTATACGAGCGTAATGATCATTTGGGATTCCTGATAGATCCATCCAGCCATTTCGCAAAGACTCATGACATAGAGTTTGATATTCAACGACTTTTATCAATAATAAAATTCTTATCTGTTGCTCAACTCTCGTCACAAGGTCAATGCATCAATCCATCATATTTCGTGGACACTGTTCTGATTTGTTCCTGTCTAGGCTTGTGAAAATGGTAAGTGTTCATATTCAGATATTTTGGAATCTAGTATAATTAATGCTATGGTCACAACTGACCGTGCGTCTTTTTCCATGTCCGCATCTGCGATCGGGTTGTAGGTCAACTCCTTCGATTGGGACGTCCTTCTAACGATTTCTCTTGGGCGTCTTGCACCCTACAAACATACCTCTCTCTTACCTGCAAGAACCCTTAATATAATAGGCGAACGTACTGCCCCATACATGCCATACCGGTGCCCTGCAACTGCCCCGTGATGAGCTTCGTATCACTGTGTACGGCGCCACACGGCTTCATGAGACCACCGCAAGAAGCCCTTGCGACATTCGCAGGTGCTCCTGCGATGTTTGCAAGAAGTACGATGGCTGTACGTGTCACCTGCTTTCATAAAAAAACGTAGCCACACGTAGGGAATGTTGGACATCAGCTTTCTTTAATGCATTGCGTGCTCCCGCGTGCTTGGACCAAACTTGCAGAAACTTGCAATGCGCAGGTATTTTCTACGAAATCTCTCTCAAAAAAGAGAGTGAATTTTCACTCTATTTTCACTCCCCAGGGAGTGACGTCAGTGATCACTTGTTTAGGAGTGAATATTGAGTGAAAATCGAGTGCTCTCTAAAAAGAAAAGAGTGATTATCACTCTATTTTCAGTCTATTTTCACTCGCCCGGGGAGTGACCTCAGTGATCACTCGATTTTTTTTTTTAGAGAGTACGAAATCCATCGTAGACCATTCGCAGAGAGGTGCACGACCAATTTTGACTATGGCATTAAGTAAATAATATCTCTCAATTCATGTGAAAATGTTTTCCCGTTTTTTCTTTCTTATTTTTATTTTTCTTCTTCTTCATCATCGTTATAATGATATTATTCTTCAACATCTTCTTCATTGTCTTCTTCATCATCATCTCCTTCTTGTTCTTTTCCTCCTCCTCCTCTTCTTCTCCTTCATCTTCTTCTTACTTTCTTCGCTGCTGTCAGACATCAGTAGCGTGCATTGAATATTACGATTGTGATGGTGATGACCATAATGATGATAATGATGATCATTTTGATGATGAGGGTGAGGATGATAGTGATGATGACGATGAAAATGATAGTGATGATGATATTGATTATGGTGGTGGTGATGGTGAAGTTAATAAGGGTGATGATGATGGGGATGATGATGAGGATGATAGTAATGATGATAATAATAAGTGATGGAGAAGATGACGACAATAATTATAAAAATTATAGTCATGATAATAATAACCATACTAATTATGATCGTTATGCCCCTTGTAAAGCAGGACCCAAGGGACGAATGCTAGGATTTTACATGTTAGTGAAAAGCTTATTAGTTGAAGATTCAGATTCAGATTCAGATGTTATTGCTGTTTTCAATCATATTAACATATTTTTTACATAATACTGTAGTGCATGAATACAATAATAACAAAATATAACAAGTATGCTTTTTCCATAGATGTGGCACAATATCATATATCAGTAAGCAAAACAAAATATGATGCACAAATATTGACCTATTAAGTGGTGTTGAAACAGTTGGACATGTTTAAAAGCAAAGCTTGTATATTACATGTCCAGAAACTTATCACGAGTGGGTCGTTCAATAATATTAATTTCATAAAGCATCATTACGAGAAGCGAATTATTGATAAGAGAGAATTTACAAGTGAGTTGAGGTAGTAGGACTATTGCCTCAACCCACAAGAAATACTAAGTGTGAAAGTAAAGTGGAAGTGGAAGACTGTGTGGAAACAAAAAATAATGAAAAGAAGGAGGGTGGAGGAAGGAGAAAAATGAAAGATAATGAGTGTGTCTATGTGTGAGAAGAATGAAGAGAGAAGGCAGGGAAAAGTTAATATCAGTGAAAAGTATAGTGTGAAAAGTGTGGTCCTTGGAAAGAAATATTTAAGTTTATTCATTATTCCAATATTCCGGGAAATAATTTTGGATATTGCATGTTCCAGTTTAGTTTGTCGTCGATCGCAAGCCCTAGAAATTTTGTTGATGATACCCTATATCCAGCGGCGCGCCGTCCAAAAAAATATTTCCAGGTAAGGTTTGCAGGGTGTTACTAAACAGCATAAATTTTGTCTTTAGTACGTTAAGTGATAACTTGTTTGCTTTTGCCCACTCTTCTATGCATTTAAGTTCTTTGTTTATTGTTGAAAGAAGGGTATTAGGGTTAGAATGATAATAAAATAAGTTTGAATCGTCTGCAAATATAATAAACGATAACACATCTGAGGATTTATAAAAGTCATTTCTGTATATGATAAATAATAAGGGACCAAGTAGACTTCCCTGTGGAACACCACAGTTTATGGGTCGTAACGATGACCTATGATTATTTATTTCTACAAATTGTTTTCTATTTGATAAATAATTCCTGAACCATCCCAAGGCTTTTCCGCGAACACCGTAGTGCGATAACTTATGTAGTAGAATATTACGGTTTATAGTATTGAAAGCCTTGGAAAAGTCCAGGAATATTGCGATAGTATGCAAGCGCTGAACAAGGCTGTAACTCTAGTAAAGACAATTCTTTCTAGAACTTTTGAGAGGGATGGTAGTAGTGATATTGGTCTATAATTATTGGTTTCTAAGGCATCAACTTTCTTGAATATTTGGATGACTTTAGCTATTTTGAAGCTATTCGGTACTATACTCGTAGTTACTGATAAGTTAAAAATATGAACTAAAAGATTTGCAATCGATAAGATAATTGACTTGAGAAGGTAATTATCAATGTCGTCATGCCCTGAACTTTTCTTCCCTTCCGACTTATTAACGATCCCAATAATTTCCTCGCGGTTTGTTGGGACAAAAAACAGCGAAGATGGGTTTTGGTTATTTAAAAAGTTGTGGGATTTTCTTTCGGGTGTCGGGATGTTTTCTGCTAGGTTTTGTCCAATTAGGGAGAAGTATGAGTTGAAAGTTTCGGCCATAGCTTGAGGGTCTTCGACAATAATGTTAATGTGCAATTTTTTTTTTTAAATTTTTTTTGTGTCTTATCGTTTCTGTTTAAGGTTCTATTTATTATTTTCCGTGTATTTCTAATGTTATTTTTATTTAGTTCAAATTGCGCTGTATAATAGTGTTTCTTCGTCTGTCGTAGTACATTAGTAAGAACATTTTTATATCGAGTGTATTTTTCACGGGTCTTATTAGTTGGATTGATTTTGTATTTATAATATAGATTGTTTTTCCGGTTTATTGATCTTAAGATAGATTTGGTTACCCATGGCGATCTTGGGTGCTTTTTATAGTTATTAACTTGTTTTCTTAATGGTATGCAAATATCAAATTGACCCAAGAGAATGTTTAAAAAGTTATCGTAAGCTTCATTTACATCTTCAGAAATATATATTTGTTGCCAGTCAAGGGTACTTAAATTTTCATTAAGGCGTTCTAAGTTTCTGGCATTTAATCTGCGAGTTTTAACTTTGCGGGTACGTTTGTCAACAGGTGTGTTTGAAAGCTTAGTTTTACAAAATATAATGGTCAGATATGTCCGAAACAAAAATCCCTGATTCTATGGGCAGTTGCATGTTAGTGAAGATATTATCAGTCAAGGTGGCTGATTGTTCTGTGACTTGGTTGGTTTTGTGATGGTAGGTAAAAATGAAGCAGATAGAATTAATTCTAGAAAATCATAAGAAAAAACTTGTGCATTGGTATGCAGCAAGTTGATATTGAAGTCACCCATATATATATATATTTTGGATATCTGTCAAAAACGGGCGGTATATGACACCTATTATTACATTTATACTCTCCTTCATTTCTATCTCTATAAAAAGTGATTCAAAAGTATTGGTCATGTATGTCAAATTATTTAGAAAAGAGTACTCGAGTCTGTTCGGTACATACATTCCTACGCCGCCTCCTGTTTTTACTTGTCTATTATTGGTAAGTAAATCATAATTATTAATATTCAGAAGAGAGTTGCTAGACTGGTGTAACTAGGTTTCAGTGAGTCCAATTACTGGGCTATTTTCTAGATTAAAATGTTCAATAAGTAGATGAAGTTGATCAAAATTTTTGTTCAAACCCCTAATGTTTAAATGTAAAAGGAAAATGTTATCAGTTATGTCGTTTAATAAATTGGTTTTGAATTGGTTCACAGTAAAGTTGAATTGGTTCACAGTAAAGTATTTGGAAGATGTGTAATGTTGCTCTTCATCATTTTTATCAAAGTTAAGAATCAACTCCTCCGAGTTCGTATTTAATTCACTAGTAATGCAAGTGTCGTATTCCTGATTATTTATGTGTCTGGTGCTTCGCCTGTCGGTATGGAAAAGAAAAATTCATCATCATCTATAGTGCTAAAGGGAAATTCCGTGGCTAATACCATTTCGACATGGTAAAGAATCCCGTTGCTTAATGAATGTTTTTGGTATTCAAAATAGTAAGGATACAAATGAGCGAGGCAGCTAATGGCCCAGAATGATTGAATGAGAGAGGCATAGGCTGAGAATTGTGTGCATGTGGTGCATTATGGATACATGATGAAATAGAAAGAGTAAGGATTGAAAGAGTAATAAAAGAAAACATGGACTTAGAAAAAAGGATGAAGGGAATATTACCAAGAATTAAGAACATGAAGATATTGTACGGAAGTGTGACATTAAGATGGAGACACAGAATCGTTGACTATGTACTAAATACTAAATACTAAATACTACTGTAGTATTGTACAACTTTGGTTAGGGTAAATGAAAGGGAAAAGAAAAATAAAAATAGATGGCTTGGCGAATTTTTTGCCTTTATCTTCCACGTTACTAAAATTGAGCAAGTGAAAAATTGCATAAAATTAAAAAGACTGCCATTGAAGAGGCATTTTATACCCATGTGTGCGCTCTCTCGGTCGTCCCGTCAAGAAGGTAGAGGCGGGGTGGGGGGGGGGGGGGGGGGGGGGGGGGGGGAGAGACTTCCTTCTTGAGATATTATTGGGAAAAGTCCCCCCAGAAACTTTGAAAGATTATTCCCCCCCCCCCCCCCACCAAAAAGAGAAAACCCAAGCAAACAACAACAACAAAAAAACCCGCTGAATACCATTACATTGGCTTTATGTGCTTTAGAATACAAGGTTTCAGGATTCATAAATACAAAATCGCTCGGCCGTTCCGTTCCAATAGCTAAAGCATTTATTATGATCAGTCTAGTCATTCGTAATGTTAAAATACAACGAAGGCAGGGGACTTGAATGCAGTAATGTAAGTTCTGACATTGTATACTAAAGATATGTTTAATCTTGCCCAAATCGTACTGTCGATCAAAATATATTGTCTTATTTACAGTATCCTAGAAAGTGCTTTAAAATGCAAAGGTTCAATAGTATACAATGCATATTTTGCTCCTTCGATCCCCGCGCTCCCTCGATAAAATGATAATTCAGCCTAGATATTATACCACAGGGGAGGGGGCTTCCTGTGCCAGGTAAAAACAAAAGCAGAGGTAAAACTGCCCAAGGTAAAAATGTCAGAGGTATAGATGCAACTAGAGGTACAAATGCCAGTGGTTAATATCTCAGAGATAAAAAACTATCAGATGCAGAAATGTCAAAGGTAAAATTAAAAAAATAAAATCAATATTTTTCCTTAAACAGGGATTTTATTTATATTCATTCGTAACAAATTAACAAAACACATTCAAGGTAAATCACATTTATAATGTAAATACATAATATAATAATAATTCAAAATACAAATGTTTCTTGAACTGTCGGGTTCACAGAAGACAAACATTTTTTCAATAGTGTATTCATGGAATCCATGTAGAAAAAGCGAAACAATACAAACACATACATGTATCATCTTTTGAATATTGTGGTATACAAATACTTATTTCTGCCACTACTAGTTATTTGGAAAATACAGCACCACCAGTCGGCACCTCCGATCACCTGTTCGCACCATTCAGCTTAGAACAAAAAAACAACAAAAAAACAAATTGGTCCACCAACCACATTGTTCCGGCCGAACAGCGCGAACACGAACACGAACATGCCCACAAAGAAAACCAACCAAAGGCGGTGTATATCTGAAATAGTCGCCATTTAAAGATGCATCGTCATGTAAACAAATTCCCGAACTGAAACCATTTTTTGCAAATTTATCATTTCTACAATTCGAATCTGCAATGCATTTTTCATTTTTGAAATAATTTATGGGCGAAACTTTTATATTATCAAAATCGGGCCGTTGTTTGTGTTGCAAGTATATACCATCTGTCGCACCACTATCAGCATAGAATTCAATGCATAATTATTTGAGTGAGAATATCGTACTATTTCCGGTTCCAGTGTATATCCAGTGCTCCAACCTATCCCAAATATGTTTAACATGTGTACATTCACATAGCAGATGGATAACTGTTCATTTTAAACAGTAAATCATGCGTATATAGTATACGTTGCAATATCTGGAACCATCGTAAGCCCACATCCATCGTACAATTAAATGCGATAGAACAATATGTTTCCCAATTCTTGTCATTCAAGTCCAAAATACATTTCCATTTATGAAAGCTTTTACAATTTACTTTCCTTTTCTTCAATAAAATTGTATATATATGTGAGCAACCTTTAATACGTTTCATAACAAGTGCCATTGTATCTGGAAAAAAAGGGGTTGTTGCACCCTGTTAAAAGTAGGGTAAACCGGGGGAATATGGAGCCTCGGGGTAATATGGAGCCATGCATAGAAATCTGCCTGTAGAAAAGTGTTATAGCCCCCCTCTGTGGTTTAAATACCTGATATGTGACCTGTTGCACCCACTGCCACTCTGTAAACACGAAGTTAGCTGGTAGGTCTCGGATATCCACAACAAAATCCAACATATAGGAGAAAGGTAAGCGATTTTCGTGCCATTTTTTGGCTCCTTATAAGCCCGAAAATGTAAAGATTGCTGTTGTAAACCTACTTTGCGTAATCATATCTTGATTGTATCATAATAAGTGCATAATGTGGGTTGTATACTGGTGCTGAGTGCATGTGTATTGATCATGGTTGAGTGAATGGCCTGTACAATCCATTTACATAGCCACAATATCTTTGGGGTAATATGGAGCCCCTTGTAAACATGCAGCATTCTATACAATGGATATAGTGTTATCAATGTGTACATGCACAGACTGTTGATGGCTAGTGCAGTATTGTTCTGTTGTGTAGTTATAATCATTACATGATGTATAATTTATAGTTTGAAGAGAACTTTCACTTGTTAAAAAAAATAATTGTTAATTGTATACCAATTACGAGCATAATCAAATTTCAGTATAGATTGTTTATGGGCTCCATATTACCCCGTTCATTGGGGTAATATGGATCCCGTGACACTTTTGTTTATTTTGTCTTTTATTTATACAAGACAATTATTTTTTTTCTAACTTTAGTGATTTTATGTAGGCAATAAATAGTTCTTCCACCAGTAAAAGAGAGAAGTGAAAAGAATGTTTGTTACATGTTCAAAACTATCATTTTGTGCTTAAGGGCTCCATATTCCCCCAGTTTACTCTAGTACATTTGTATTCTTGTCTAATTGCGTCACATAATCCAAGATGGAAAAGAAAATTTATTTGAACATTATACTTTTCTTGGAGGTCTTTCAGAGAGAGAAAATTACCATTTGACTCTAAAATATCATTGACAAAGCGGACTCCCTTTATACATACTGTTTTGTTATGAATTGAGGTAAATAAAAATGCCAGATATTAATCTTACGTTAAAGAAATAAGCAGCCAAGCCAATCCGTAAATACCTCACACGTTATGCTATACTGACAAGATTGTACATGCCCTCATTTCATCTCGTTTAGATTTGTGTAATTCTCTTATGTACACTTGCCTTAAAATCAGCTTTCTCGTTTGCAAAGACTATGCAGAATACTGCTGACCGTATTGTTACGTTATCAAAGAGGTCTTAGCACATAACTCCCATTTTACCATCCCTCTATTGGCTTCCGGTGCAGTTTCGTACAATATTTAAGATTTTATTACTTGTATTTCACTGTTTGCATGGTACTTCCTCAAAGTACAACTCTACTTTGTTCACCTTCCACAATCCTCCAAGACAACTTAGGTCTGCTAACTCTTCCCTTCTTGTTGTACCTAAAACAAATAAATCATTGGGTGATCGATCATTTGCATATGCAAAATCAACGTTTTGGAATCAGCTACCACAGCCTCTTAAAGACATATCAACTCTAAACTCCTCCAAGTCTTCGCTAAAAACACACTTGTTCAAGATTGCATTTGATGAATTTGACAATGTTATTCATGTATCTATTCCCATTGTGTTGTTTATGTATCTTTCTATATTGTTTCTTTATCTCAATTTCTTGTACTCTGTATTAATGTCATTTTACTCTTCTCGTACTTTTACATCTCCATGAGCATTTTGTGTAATGAAAATGGCGCTTAATAAATACTCAATATTATCATTATTATTATTTGAAACATATCAAAATTGCATTTATATCGTCACTTTGACATTGAAACTTGATAAAGTACGACATAGTTCGACATAGTGAAATCGTGACAATAGATGACTTTTCGTGAATTCAGTCGAATGCCCTTATTGCATTTTGCGTTTGATTTCGACTGGCAACTTTTCCAAGAACCTGAACACAAACCACTATTAGAAAAGCGCGCGCATACCAGGGGCGTTTCATCAAGTGTTTTTTTATCAGTGATTTTATTACCGGCAATTGTTATAAGCTACTGAAATCCTTGCATCTGATTGGCTGAGAGCAAATTTGTCGGCACAAATCACTGGCAAAACACTTGATGAAACGCTCCCCAGGCCGTTGTGGATATCCCAAATGTCCCAAATCGAGAATCATTTTATATTATGAAATCGGATGGAAAATACAATGAGGGCATTCAAATGAATATACTGAAATCATTGTCAAGATTTCACTCTCATGTCGAACTGTGGGGTACAGTACGAATTTTAGTTGCAAATCATCCTTATCTACAATTGTGATAAGTTTTGAATGTCCAGGAAAACTAAGCCGTCTTGCATCTAATCACTGGTTGCTTATTCCTGCAACCAGTCACGTTTAAAAAAACGTGACTACAAGTACTAACATCGCGGCAGTCGTATGCCCAAATGCCCAATTTATTTACTATCATTTCTGGCATTTTTATCTCCGACATTTTTACTTCTAATATTTACACCAAACCAGGCTTCCACCACAGACCGTTCCCCGTTCGCTACCTTTCCTTTCACGTTGCCCTCCTATTGTAACAAGAAATCGCTGCCCCTGGTTGGAGGCAATGTATCTTCTATAAATGTCTATATTTGTTGTTATACTGTAGGTTCATCGAGAAATAAACATTAAATCGAGAAGTAATATGTGAGCGAGGTTAGACCCCGGGGGCGATTTTTCAGAAGAACATTTTAGGCTAATATCCCTTTCTCTAAATATAATCGAAGGCACTCGTTTAATAAGTGGCCTCCCCCACCACATGTCGGAAATAAAGGAAAGAGAAAGAGGGTGATAATGAGTGTTGGGCACGGGCGTAGACGGGCATAATTATCCATTGTTAGTGTGAGGATGATCTATTCATCACCCCCCCCCCCTACTGACAATAGAAAGTGTGTACGTATCTACGCTACTGGTGTTGGGGGTGAACACCCTCCTACGCATCCTCTCCATATTCCGTGGCCTTGTTGATACTCATTTTACAGCAATATACAAAATCAGTACCCCCCCCCCCCCCCCCCCCCCCTATGTCCACGACGAGCGCATTGCCACAGTGCTAGACTCGGTCGAGCCACTCAACCGAACTAAAAATTGAATGATTTAATTAAATGGGAGGATAAAAAGTGATATTCACAAAATTCTATGAGAAATGTTTAGTCTTGCTTTGCTGTGATGAAGGGTTGGCTGACTCTCGCTCTCTAATTGGTCAACTCTTTCTCCCCCCCCCCCAAAAAAAAACAACAACAAACACACACGATCTTTTGGGGGTCCGATCTACTGAGAGCATACCATTAGCCCCATGCTTGGTCAACTGTATTCTGATCAATTTTTTCATTTAATTTGCAGATACCAACTCACAACAAAGTGCTCTTCGTTGCGGCTGCGCTATCAGGTCTAGTCGTGGCATCGGGTAAGGTTTTATATACCTTTGTAAACTTTTCTTTTCATTCTTACAGAATAAACAAGTTTTTGTATATATGAGAGAATAATATGTAAAACATAAAGATACATTTCATTTTACAAAAATCTTTACCACGTTGCATGACAAATTACATAAATATATTGATATATATGATATTTTGCTAAAATTGGTTTGTGAACAAGGATAAATGCCAGGCCATACCAGAACAACTACCCTTCCCCCGCAATACAACCAGGATAGTCACGCCCCCCCCCCCCCGAAATACCTGCAGGAGGAAAATAACCCATGGATAACCATGAACGCTAGGAAAACTGCTCCAAAGCAATTACTCCAGTGCAGCGAGGTATTAGAGTTATTTTAAAACAGACTTTAATTAATTAGATGTCTACGAATCCATACCAAATATGCCACGCTATAGTTCCTTTCTATGGCGAATGAATTGTATCGAAGAGTAATGAGGATATGTAGTCTAGATGGATAGCCAATTTGAAATAGCCTTTCCTGATCGGTTTAGAGATTCATCTGAATTTAAAAGTCATGTATCATTGATTCTCAATTGAAAATGGAAATGCATAGAGAATATTTCTGAATACCAATAGATTTTCTTTAATATATTGTTAAGATTGTAAAAAATAATCATCAGTGCAGTAACTTTGAATTCACTATATAAAAAAATGGCTTACTTGATCTGTGTCGGAAACAGAAATTATTTACTGAATTGTAATTATTATCGATTTTACCGTTGTTATTTGAATGAACAGTGCCACACATTTGTAGATGGGTTGGGGGGGGGGGGGGCGTATAACCAGCCCGAACCCCCTTTAAAGCCAATGTAGCATACCTTACACAATAGGAAAAATGTACCCTCATTTTCAAATTTTCCACTCAAAGGGTAACTGAAAATCTGATAACACTTTATTTCTTTCTATTTATTTATTTTTTTTTCTTATTCGTTCATCTATTTTTGCTTGTAGAAAATTTATTGTGTACGTTATTTAGCTAAAAAGAGAGAAAAAATGGCAAAATGCATTAATAGTAATTTGTAATCGGTGTTACATTAGATATACCCTAGAAGATAAGAGGCTCTTATCAGAATATTTGCTGGGGAAGGTTTGAAAGGCTTATCTGGCATGTCTGTGGTACAATTTTGCGCTGATTCTGTAAATGTGAGTCTTACTGACATCACGACATTTCGGTCATTTTGGTCACCTTTTGGCCAAAAATGACCATTTGGGGAGGATCCAATACCAGATCGAAATTTCAAACAGAATGAACAGATGAATGTTTTTACCACCAAAATTATATTTAAGAATGTGTTCTACTTTCCTATCAGTCAATCACAGTTTGGCCACCTTGACACCAATTGACCATTTGCTACAAAGTCGAAGTTTTAATGTGCAGAGGGGATTTCGACTGGCTTTAATTTGAATACTGAGAAAATGCGATGGGGGAACGTTTGAAATGCTGATCCAATGAAAATTTTGCGCTGATTCCCCAAATATCAGTTTTATTGACATCATTCATGACGTTTTGGTCATTATGGTCATCTTTTGGCAAAAAATGACAATTTTTATTATTTGGGGAGGTCCGAAATCAGATCGAAATTTCAAACAAAATCAATTGAGGAATGGGTTTAACACCAAAATTATATGTAAAAATTGTGTTCCGATTTTTACTTATCAGTCAATCACATAATTCTTTTTTACATCATTTAAACCATTTTGGTCATTGAAATCCTCATTCTTATCAATCATTCACATTAAAAAATTGTACAAGATTTAGACCACTTTGGTAATTTTGGCCACTTTGACCCCAGCGTCGAATTTTAGGGAGCAGTGAGAATTTCGACTGGATTTAATTCAGTCCAAAAATACGATGGGGAACGTTTGAAACGTTTATCCTGGGTAACATTTTGCGCTGATTCTAAAAAAACATCTTTCTTATAGACCTCATTCACGACGTATTGGTCATTTTGGTCACCATTTAGTCAAATATGACAATTTGTATAATTTAGGGAGGGTCAAAATATCAGATCAAAATTTAAAACAGAATCAAATGAGAGCAGAAAAGATGATAGGGATTGTTTGAAATGCTTATCCTAGATAAGATTTTGCGCTGATTTCAAAAATATCTTTCTTAATGACCTAATTCACAATGTTTTGGTCATTTTGGTCACCTTTTGGCAAAACATGACCATTTGTAACATTTGAGGAGGGTCCAATAGCAGATCGAAATTTCAAACAGAATTAATCGATGAATGGGATTTACCAGCAAATTCTATGAACAAATTTGTTCTACTTTCCGATCAGTCAATCAAATTAAAATAATTTACACTATTCAGACCACTTTGGCCTTTTTGGCCACTTTGACCATTAACGTCGATTTTGTTAGAAGGTCAAATTTTAGGGAGCAGTGAGCATTTCCACTGGATTTAATTCAGTCAAAAAAATACAATGGGAAACGTTTGAAATGCTTATCCCAGGTAAAACTTTGGGCAATGAGGATTTCAATGAATTTGGATGTCGAAACCCAGCAATCAATAGATTCTGATTACAAATATGACCTGATTTCGGACAAAAATCTATATGAAATGGTAATTTTGGGCCAAAAAGTTACCGAAATGTCCACATTCTTGTTGGTGGGGCAATTTGACCACTTTTTCAAACATTACAGCACATCTTTACATAAGACAGCCTATCAAGTTTTGTGATGGTAACAATTGGAGGAATTGCTTCTGAGCAAAAGTGACCATAATGGTCAGTTTTGGCCAATAAATGACCAAAATCGCCAAATTGTCGTGAGCAGATTCATTAAGACTGACATTTTCGGAATCAGCGTAAAATTCTACCCTAGATAAGCCTTTCAAACCTTCCCTAACAAAAAATTTGATTAAAGCCCCTTATCTCCTATAGTACTACCTGCATGCTGTATAGTATATCTGGCATATCAACAATACCGTTTGCACACTGTATTTTAATCTTATAAATGAAATATCTGATGAATAAAGTACATATATGATAAATGAAAATAAATGAAACAACTTATTTGAACAATCGTAATGAAAGTCTAGTCATCTCGGAAGCACGTAAGCAACAAAAAAAAAGGGGGGGGGACGCAGCACCTTATCTAGTCAAAGCTTATGTAATTAATTATATGTAAAATTTGAATGAATCAAAATCCCTACAAACATACTTTATTTTTTATTTTACTCTCTACAAATAGAATCGAGTTCATGCTCCGATGGCTACGATTTGAACTACACCCTACCGATGTTCGAACAATGCAAGGTGAAGATGATCAATGGTAGTGAGGTGCAATTGATACCCAAGCTCATCCCCCGAAGATTCGGCGCTAAGAACTGCTTTGGCAGGGTACATGAGAATATTCCACCGGGCTATCGCATATGCCGTATCCCAGGTTGGTTTATCAACCATTCACTCTGCAATGATTAAGCCTTTTTCAAGAATAATCATTATTTGGTTTGTGAACAAGGATAAATGCCAGGCCATACCAGGACAACTACCTTTTATGTTTGTTTGTTTCCTAAATTTTCTATTCCTTTTATGTCAGCCTTATCACTTAATACATTTTTTTTGAAAATTCCCCCTATTTATCTGAAACAAGATTTTTTTTTTACTATTCGACGTCATTTTGCTGGAATATTATAACAATTATCAAATCTTGACTTTTTTGAGATTTTGTTTATTTTTTTTCTTAATCTAAATAATTATTTGTCATGTTCTTTTCTAAATGTTGATGACTTTTGCGCTTATACCGAGTGCAATTATTAAAATCTCTTTAATTGAATGCGAATTGAATAATGAACTTAATGAAAACTAGTTAACTTTAAAACATCAATTCAAACTTTCATAAGGATATAATGTTGCAGATTGTGACATTTTTATCAGATGCCAAGAGAAATGCAGAAGAAAGACTGATGGATACAGCCCGTTCTTGTCCTTCTCTGTTTTCGTTGTAGATTGTCTAAAGCAGCCTTGTCAGAACGGCTGGTGTCAGGAAGAGATGACGAACTATACTTGCCATTGCCCACCAGAATTCACCGGTATACACTGTAAATCCAGTAAGTTCTGACGTTTTGTGGACAGTAGCGAATTCTGACCGGTACCCTTACTTGCCTAGTAATTACTAATGAAGGATACTTGTGAGTTGACCTTCCAAAATCATTAATTGCCTGCAAGGTTTAATAACTTCATCAATAGAAATATAGGAGGAGTATATGGAATTTAGTCTCCTCTATTGTGACATGGATGAACAAGATTGGACAAGTATGCTTACGGTGCCCAGTGACCGGGCAATTAATGGTCAAGATTATGAACATATCTTTATGCTATATAAGACAAACAGTTTGGAAATATGGATGTTTTCATAATAAAACGGTTTGGCACAGGAGTGTAATTTTTGTCTTTATCTAAACGACATATTATTGAAAATAAAAGTTTCTTTGGTAGCCTATAAAACCTAGCACTAGTGAAAGGGATGATTTTTTTTTCTTTAACCAAATTATCGGTGTGTAAATTTGACAACCCACGCTCACGCTTAAATAGACGAATAGAGTCATGTACGAAGCACAGTTAATATGACACTCTTGGTCAATTTAAGGGACATTTATATTGGCGCCATCTACGTTTGCAATCGTGATATTGGTTTCGGCAGAGTTGAGGTGGAATGCAGTCACTAAAGCGTTGTACGGAATAAACCGAAACTCTGAGGAGTGAATGAGGGGCGATTTATTTCACGATAACGCCACTGTTTTACACATTTCCATTAAAAAAACTATAAATAATAAATTATAAATGTCCCTTAAATTGACCAAGAGTGTAATATTAACGGTGATTGGTACTATGACTCTATTCGTCTATTTAAGTGTGAGACTGGGTTGAAATTTGATATACATGTATTTATTCACTTGCTAATAACGCAACAGTTATAACTAGAATAAACATGACGTCAGTAAGATGTCAAAGTCATTTAAAGTGACTTTCATGGCATTCCTTTAAAATATCATCCTTAAAGGAATACTTTGAAATTTTTAATTACGTTTTCACTTTTGGACAAATCAAGGTCAGAAATTCTGTATCTGCCAAAAATTAAAAATCTTATCAGCAATTCTAAACACTATTTTGAAAAGTTTGGTGGAGAAATCGTAACATTTACTCCAAAGAAACTTGACGTCCTTCAACTTTGCAATGTGCATACTGCAATCTCTTACGAGTTCCATGTCTCTTTTTTTGTTATGAAGATTAAAAGTGTCAAATTCTTTATGTACTCCTACCATAATTGTTCACACCACACATAATACGTTTATAATATATATATTTACTCTCCAGATAGACCCACAGGGGGGAAATCACCAAGAGAAGCTGTAGCAAAATTAATGCTCAGAACTCACATTTTTCACTTTTTTGGGAAGTGCATTGAGCTCCTTGATCAAGTGTCTTGAACATATAGCTGCTTTGTTTTATAACAATTCTTTTCAGGAATTCCGACAACCCAAGCTCCTCAAAGAACGTCGGCAAACTACCAAAATACATCAGGTAAAGCAAGAATAAAATCACAAAATTCACAATCCTGATATGTTGGTCATGAATTAAACACTTAGCAACACAAAATTTATTCGAAGCATAATTAGAAAATGCAATGACGATTTCCTGTTCTTGCTCAATGTTTGAGTACATTAGTGAATAAAACTCTATAAAGCTTGACGCGAGTCGTACTGGACAAACATGACAAAACATTCAATCGATAATCATTTTCTTTTTAGTCATTTTAATAATATTTGAGAAGGAACTATGACCGTTTAAATACGGATGCGGGCTACTCCATCAATACGGGCTACTCCATCAATACATCTGTGTCAAATCAAGTAATTTCTCTCAATCCGTTTCGTTATTGCTTGATTAAACTATCATGTCTTCGAGAAATTTGAAAGTAATGGAATAGCAGGTAAAAGATGTTTTTTTATTATTATATTGTATTATATATTGTTTGGGAAATATTTTTCTTGACTTTACATTGACGAGTACTTGCCTCCCGAGTGAAGTATATTTCGTAAGGTTTGATGCTTAGTGCATTATTAGTGCAAGTAGCGTAACAACAATGCAGCTAGTCATGTATATTGGACTAGGCAAGTTAGTCCAACCAAGGAGGTTCAAACAGATGGGGTCATAACAGACAGCTTCCCTTTGAAGCTAGCTTTGATGCCGACACAACAAACATGACAAATGTGCGCTCTCCGAAAACATTCTTTTAAACGAGGAAACAATCAAATTCCGATTTATTGCAACCATGGTTAAGTACAATGGGAGATATTTTGTTATAGCGGTAATTAGTTTTCGCAGACCCAAATGTAACTTCGAAAAACTGCACATGAATCATATAACAAGGTTCAAGGGAACATATTTCGTGCCAAATATACCGGATTTTCATGACAATTTCTTGACTGGCCGCGTGTGCCCACTACTTTGGTTGGTTATATTTCCTAGAGCCAGCTTTCACGGTGGTAATATATGAAATTTTATAATCGGAATTAAGCTGAAAGGTGTTAAAATTGCCCTTAAAAGAGTCATACATTGGTGACACTTTCAAGGCCATATCTCGAAAAAAAAGTTCATCCTGAGGCAAGGGAATTTCAGATTGAAATCGATATAAACTGCACATTCACTTTCTGTGTTTGTCGATTTATTAATTTAACTGCGCATCGTAAACATTCAAATGTCAAGACATCTCTAATAGTGGGGTGGCATTTTATGATAAAAGCACCAAATTTGGCACCTAGGTAGATTCATGTGTTTTAAGCAAACATAAATATTGAGCCACCTGGAATTTGGGCCCTGGAGCCCGTTGTGCCCGTTTTTCAAAATGGCCGCCACAGGTTATTTTTTCTGTATGTTTTATAATTCGTTCAAAAATTAATATATTTTAACCAAATTTAAGTTTAATGAATTGTGTTGGATCGTATTTAAGTTTCCTGGGCTCAAAATCTGGAAAAAGCTTTAGGTGTCCATTTTTTTTTCGAAAAAAATAAATTTTAGACAGAAAATGTTTGATGATTGAATTGTTGCATTGCAGAATAAGTTAGAAATTATCCTAATTGTAATCAGGAAAACATTACACTATTTAGAATCGACAGAATAGGTGGCTCATGTGCCAATTGTGCCTTATTGTGAGAAAGGGCCCAAAATATATGTTTAAAACAAGTTTAAAACAACATGTTTTCTTAATCTGAATCTTACTTGTCTAGCACCATGATATAATTGAAAATTGATTTAATACATGTATGTCTATGACGCAGGGTATCATCTCTCTCTCTCTCTCTTCATTTCACTTTTTTATCATCGTATCAACTGTGCCATACCATGGCTATGCTAATGAATAATTACTGGCTTGTAATTCAAAGATAGGCATATTACAGAGGTAATACACGGGACCTAATACACCAAGAAAACGCCTAGTTTAAGAAATGTCCCTGTAAATTGTCTTCCCTGATATAATCACATTAGTTCACCAGGAATTTTGATTAAATCAGGAGGGCACGAAGATTATGGGTAAGGGCCACCACCCCCAATAGATAACGGGCGGGCATTTTTCACCGTCAACTGGGTGTTCAACTGGTGCGCAGAATGTTTGCGACGCTTTGCTGGCACTCCAAAATTAAGACAGAACCCCTGATATTACACAGTTACAAGCGACACATTGATATGACTTATTTTGTCACTTATTCGCGACTATAGGGCACTCAGTCAAGGCCCCAGGTATAAGGTAAAACAATTATCTTGGAGAGACACTTTTGTACGGAATGTATCCTTGAGATCCATTCTTTTCGTGAAAAATGCTGAATATAGGTATCCTACAATACCTTACCTTTTCTTAATGGGCCCTAAAATCGCAAAAGGGCACTTAAGCCGCATTTCGTTCTTGATGCCCTGAGGCCCTGTAAATTTCAAATGAAATTAATCATAGTACAGTACGCCTAAATTAGATTTGATAGGTCTTATAGTACCTTGACTCGGACTAATTACAGGAAAAGTACATTATGCAGACATTTTTAAAGATGATCGCCATGGGCCCCCTGTGCAGAATTTTAGATGGCTCAATATAAAATTTTTGGAATAACATACTCATCTATCTTTCTTCCGAATTTGGTGCTTTTATCACACACACACAATAATTAAGATCTTACTTAATTTTAGAAATAAGTATGTTTTGGGTCCTTTTTCTATATTGGGCACCTGTACAAACTATTTTGTCAATTTTAAACTAGGTAATGTTTCCCCGATCACAGTTAAAATCACTACTTTCCGTTGTGAAAATGTACAGAAGTTACAAAATTATCTGGGAACCTCGTTGCCCAAATAATTATGAGGATATTCTGGCACCTCGCTGCCTGAATATGGAAAAATTTGAAAATAATATTAATAAATTAATAATTAATTATGTTTTGCAAGTCTTTAATCATTTTACCAAAATATACTTTATTCTAGATTATACTGCTGCAGAACCCAGTGCTACATCAGCTCAAACGGAAAGTGCAACAGGTAATATCTTTGCAATCTATTTATCAAAAGCATGGACATCGCTAGAACATGTTGAATGGGGGGGGGGGGGGGGGGGATGTGACACCCAAATTTGTCGACAAATATGCTGCTCCCTAATCTCCCGAATAAATGATAATAAAAGAAAATCGCAGATGTAGAGATCTTGATCATTCGGGCCCATTTTCGCAAGGGGGAGCTGACACCTTTTGCCCGAATATCAAAGCTTTCAATTTCGAAATATTTGCGAACGAGCGAAGTGAGCTAGCAAAATTTTGATAACTTTCCGTAGTGAAAATGTTCAGAAGTTACAACAATATCTGGAAACCTCGCTGCCCAAATAATTATGTGGATATTCTGGCACCTCGCTGCCTGAATATGGAAAATTTGAAAATAATATTAATAAATTAATAGAAATAATATTTGAAGCTCATTTTTTAAAAGATAATATAACGACATTGAACTCCTTAGATACAAAGCAACTTATCTTTTGGCGATTGGTCTCCATTAAAAAGGAGGAAAATAAAAAATCAATATCATATCGACTTTCCACCCTTAACGCCAATAGATTGATGACTGATTTACCATTTGGGTAAGCTCTAGATGACGAGAAATTATAAGGAGAAATAAGGATAACTCGTGCTGAACAAATTAATCACAAAAATAGAATTTAACCGAAATTCCAATTGGCAACCCGAAATGGAATTCCATGCAAATCATTCGATAAAGAAGAAGCCAGGAAGGGTTAAAAAAAACTATACAAGCTACTGTTTTTTTTTTGTTTGTTTTTTTTGCTTACTTGACATGGGATGAGCAATTTTTTTAAAGATTTGATATCCTTAGTATTCCCTAGAAATTGATTTCTTTATTAATTTTCATTTTTTCGCAATTATTTGGATCCGAAATTCTTAGATTTTTCTGCCATTATCAAAATCAACTGATACTTGGACCACATGCAGTCACCCTTAAAGAGAAGAAAATTATATCTTTAATCAGTATACCGTAACATAGTTACTTCATTCCAGATGATCTGACCACTATTGAAGGGCCTACAGCCACTAACACACGAACGGATAGCAAAACAGGTGATTCTAGGTTGTTCTCTTTAAAAGTGAGATATCAAAACACTATAGATTTTTTAATCATTATTTTGGCAAGTGTTAACCTAATATGGAGAAAGAACAAAGATAGATCTTCCTAATTCAAAATCTATATTGTATCGATACTACACCATTAAAGCTGCCGCGGACTAATGAGTGCTCCAAGTTTTTATTTGGATATTTCTGCTTTTATCAAAATCAACTAATAATGGGACTGCAGTTACCCTTAAAGAGAAGAGAATTATATCTTTAATGAGTATACCGTAACATACTTCATTCCAGATGATCTGACCACTACTGAAGGGCCTACAGCCACTAACACACGAACGGATATCAAAACAGGTGATTTTAGGTTGTTCTCTTTTAAAGTGAGATATGACCACACTATACAGATTTTTTAATCATTATTTTTGCAAGTGTTAACCTAATATGAAGAAAGAACAAAGATAGATCTTCCTAATTCAAAATCTATATTGTATCGATACTACACCATTAAAGCTGCCGCAGACTAATGAGTGATCCAATATTTTGTTTGATATTTCTGCTTTTATCACAATCAACTAATACTGGGACTGCAGTTACCCTTAAAGAGAAGAGAATCATATTTTTCATCAATATACCGTAATATACTTCATTCCAGATGATCTGACCACTATTGAAGGGCCTACAACCACTAACACACGAACGGATAGCAGAACAGGTGATTATAGGTTATTCCATGAAGATCATAACACCGTATTGGCATTTTTATCATTATCTTTGCAAGTGTGAAACATATAAGGAAGATGTAAAGGTATATCTCCCTAATTTAAAATCGAAATTGTATCGACACAACACCATTAATTCTGCCGCGGACTAATGCGTGATCCAAGATTTTTTCTGGCATTTCTGCCATTATCAAAATTTACATACATTGGGATCACAGTTACCCTTTAAGATGAGAATGAAGTCTTTAATCATTTTACCGTAATATACTTTATTCTAGATTATACTGCTGAGACCAGAGCTACATCAGCTCAAACGGAAAGTGCAACAGGTAATATCTTTACCATCTATTTATCAAAAGCATGGGCGTCGCTTGAACATTTTGAATGGGGGGGGGGGGGGGGATGTGACACCCAAATTTGTCGACAAAAGTGCTGCTCCCTAATCTCCCGAATAAATGATAATAAAAGAAAATCGCAGATGTAGAGATCTTGATCATTCGGACCCACTTTCGCAAGGGGAGCTGAAAGGATATCTCACTAATTTAAAATCGAAATTGTATCGACACTACACCATTAATTCTGCCGCGGACTAATGCGTGATCCAAGATTTTTTCTGGCATTTTTGCCTTTATCAAAATTTACATACATTGGGATCACAGTTACCCTTTAAGATGAGAATGAAGTCTTTAATCATTTTACCGTAATATACTTTATTCTAGATTATACTGCTGAAGAACCCAGAGCTACATCAGCTCAAACGGAAAGTGCAACAGGTAATATCTTTGCCATCTATTTATCAAAAGCATGGGCGTCGCTAGAACATTTTGAATGGGGGGGGGGGAGGGGGGGGGGGATGTGACACCCAAATTTGTCGACAAAAGTGCTGCTCCCTAATCTCCCGAATAAATGATAAAAGAAAATCGCAGATGTAGAGATCTTGATCATTCGGGCCCATTTTCGCAAGGGGGAGCTGACACCTTTTGCCCGAATATCAAAGATTTCAATTTCGAAATATTTGCGAACGAGCAAAGCGAGCTAGCAAAATTTTGATAACTTTCCGTAGTCAAAATGTACAGAAGTTCCAACATTATCTGGGAACCTCGCTGCCCAAATAATAATGTGGATATTCTGGCACCTCGCTGCCTGAATATGGAAAATTTGAACATAATATTAATAAATTAATAATTAATTAAATTAATAGAAATAATATTTGAAGCTCATTTTTTAAAAGATAATATAACGACATTGAACTCCTTAGATACAAAGCAACTTATCTTTTGGCGATTGGTCTGCATTAAAAAGAAAATAAAAAATCGATATCATATCGAATTTCAACCCTTAAAGGGATACTCAACCGCAGATTGTGGGCGTTTTTATGCCGTGATCGTTACCCGATTCATGCCGTTGCCCTGTAGGGAGCAAACCTCGGACAGACTGGTCGCCGCGCAACATGCACGCTCCGCTTGAGCTCGAGCTCTCGTGCGAGATTCGGTCGGCTTCGTGCAGTCCGAAATATTATCCCAGCAGTCCGACGGACGCGTTCGACGCACAAACTTTGTGTACGAATGAATGGGGCTTACGCAATCTTAAATTTCCCCACGGCCGCCTGGTGGCCTATCCCTTTAAAGCCAACAGATTGATGACTGATTTACCATTTGGATATGCTCTAGATGACGAGAAATTATAAGGAGAATTTAGAGGATAACTCGTGCTGAACAAATTAATCACAAAAATAGAATTTAACCGAAATTCCAATTGGCAACCCGAAATTAAATTCAATCCAAATCATTCGATAAAGAAGAAGCCAGGAAGGGTTAGAAAAATATACAGGCTGCTGTTTTTTTTTGCTTACTTGACATGAGATAAGCCCAACAATTTACTTTTTTTTTTTTAAAGATTTGATATCCTTGGTTTCTAATTTTATTCCCGAGAAATTGATTTCTTGATTAATTTTCATTTTTTCGCAATTATTTGAATCCGAAATTCTTAGATTTTTCTGCCATTATCAAAATCAACTTATAGTGGGACCACATGCAGTCACCCTTAAATAGAAGAGAATTATATCTTTAATGAGTATACCGTAACATAGTTACTTCATTCCAGATGATCTGACCACTACTGAAGGGCCTACAGCCACTAACACACGAACGGAAAACAGAACAGGTGAATCTATAGGTTATTCCTGTTAAACATATAACCTATAAGGAAGATGTAAAGGTAGATCTCACTGAATCAGAACAATGATACCACATCGAAAGAAACCATAACCTCATGATCTTGTATGGTTTCGCTGCGCAAGAAATCAACAAAGTTACGGCGCGGAATTGTGGACAGCATGTCCGTTAAGCCCGGCGCACACTGCACGATCTGACTACGATGCGACTTTGGGAAAAGTTGTTATAACATTTGATATGAACCTTCAAGTTCAAACATGTAAAATTTTCGTGATCAAAGTTCTGAATAGTAGTACGGTATGAATACTAAAATCGAAATGCCGGGCTAATGCGAGCCCCCGTGTAGGAATAAAAGCGAATTCAATTCCAAATCGTAGTGACGTCATACCACTCTTGCAATCGACTAAGATTTGAAGCCGATTTGGCCTTTACTCTGACCAGAAGAATTGCAGTTAACCAAAATTTCGATATAAGTATTCGTATCATTATTCCAAACTTCAAATGAGATAATTTCACATTCTTAAACTTTCACATTTAATGCAAACTGCAATTTGTTCGAAAATCGGGTCGCAGTCGGATCGTATAGTGTGCGCCGGGCTTAAGAACCGATTAAAGGAGCGAGGATGTCGGCTAGGAACTTCGAAGTGTTATAAGCAAAAGAGCTCACACACGAAACTATGGGGCGCAGCGGGGTGTCAGGCTTATGGATCTTATGCTAGGAGTCCACTGGGCCGGCGCCAGTTGGTGCCAGTTCGCGCCAAAGTGGAATAAACTGGGTGCCATATGGCGTGCGCCACATGCCACCCTGCTTGCTCCAAAATGTTGCGCCAGTTTGCGCCAATACACGTCCATTTGATTCGAAAATTCACCCTGTTGGCGCCATTCGCGCCAATAGACGGCTACTTTGCGGCACTTGGTGATTAGTTTGTGCCAAAGGTCGCCAAATTGGTTTGAACTTGCCGCCACTTGGCGCTACTTGCCGACTATATGAAAATCTTGCAAGTTGTGTGAGAAAGTCCTGCGATGCCGCCCTGCTTTTATAGGCGGCAAGTGGCGCTGAATGGCGGGCAACCAGGTGGCATTTGGCGCGAAGTAGTCACCAATCGGGTGCCGTTTGGCTCGCGCCACTGCACATTTGGCGCGCTTTGGCGCGGGCTATCCGCCTCTGTTGGAATTATTTGGCGCGTAGTGGCGCAAACAAGGTGCCACTTGGCGCCATGTGGCGCGAAATCTCATTGGTGCAACTTGGCGCGCACCATTACATTCCAGTGGATTCCAATAGGCGGATTGTTTGCGCCAAATGGCGATATGTTCGCGCCATTTGGTGCCACTTGGCGGACACTTGGCGCTGATTGCTCGATGTAAGTGGCGCGACGAAGATTTCAAACATTTTGAAATTTTCTTGCCGCCAAATTCAAATTTGGTGCCACCACGAGCCAGTTGGGAGGCAGTTTGAGCCACTACACGCCACTAGGCACCTTATTGGCGACACTAGGCGCTACAGCAAATTGCATTGGCGCAAACTGGCACCAACTGGCGCCGGCCCAGTGGACTCCTAGCATTAGGCAGTCCATAGAATCCTCCATCCGTTCCCTTGGCGCCGAAACCGTTGGCTGCGTGCACAGCGAGGTGAGTGCTATCCTCTCCGTAGCCGAACCGCCGAAGCCCAATATCACTCACGGTATGCGCAAGACCTTATTTATTTATTTATTTATTATTTTTTTTTTTTTTGGGGGGGGGGGGGAGGGGGCAAACTCCTCGAATAATTCCAGGGAAAGACGTCCCCCGTTCTCGGCCTAAATTGCTGATTCTGCAATAGGTCCTGTTGGGAGTTTACATTGCAGGGGCGTATCCAGGATTTCCCAATAGGGGGGCGCCAGGAATTATTGATCGCCGTCATGGGGGAGGGGTCTTTGGTCTTCAGAAGGGCTGAGATGCAAAATAGTGCTATATGTGACCAATTTTGAAGCCTATTTAATGAACAATATTTTCAATTGGTATGAGGATTTTTTTTTTTTTGCTAGTTTTTTTTTTTTTTTACGACGGCCAATAGGGGGTGGGGGCGCGCCTGTTGCGCCCCCTGGATACGCCACTGCATTGTCTATTGTAAAACATAGGGGAATCTCCGCCTAAATGATAACTGCGGTTTAGACAAGTACTAGTATGCGAGGGAGCGTTGCCACCGAGCGAGAAAATTTCCTATTTGGAATAGTGAAAGTTTTTATTTTAGAGCAGTAAGAACCTAAACAGGATGATGCAGCCTTCACTTTTTATTTTCTTATACATTTTTGTTTTCCAGTCTTAAAAATTGCCGTGTCCCCCTTTTCCCCCTCCGCCGGTTCGCCTCCCCTGCGTAGGTCAGTCTCACATTTACACGTGTTTAGTACTTGCCAATCGATTGTAACTAACAGAAACAACTGGGTTAACATGCAGATTTGAAAGTAATGGAGCATCAGATGGAGCCAATGTCTCATGTTCTGGTAAGGCGCCGTTGTAGAAGATATATATACATCTATATGTATATATTATATGTACATATATTTGTTATTTTTATTTTCAAATTAATTTTTTTATTTATTTATTTCATTTTATTTTTATATTATATATATATATTTTTTATTTATTTTATTTTTTGTTATGTATTTTTTTTTGTTTTGTTTTTTTGTTTTTTTTTTGTTTGTGTGTGTGTTTTTTTTTTGTTTTTTTTTAAATTTTTTGTTTGTTTGTTTGTTTGTTTGTTTTTTTTTTTTTGGGGGGGGGGGGGCTTTGACATGACCACTGGATGGGACATTCCAGGAAACAATGACTGAGCGGCATGAGCGGGGAAGTGTTTATGAGGGTAAACACCACCGCAAATACTGATATTTTAAGGTATTACCCGACGCTGTTTGATATATTATATCTATTACGAGCAGCCCGTGGACATCCACGGGCGCTAGCTGTGTTTATGATTAATCATCGTACCGTATATTTGTCACAATAATCGAGTGAATAAAGTCGGGTAAAGTGTTAATTTTTTTATGAAGAAGTATTTACAACATATGAGTATGTGTTATTTATCCAAATCTTGCATGAGTTCTGAAGAAAATACATTTTCAGCTTGATGAAGACTAAATGGCGATTGCTTTACTTCATGAATGACTTGATAATGATTTTATTTATGTTACGTCGGCCCTGTGGCCTGTGGAGGATACACGATCTCAAGTACACCGGGCGGGATTCTCGCACATATAGAGCATGTATATACATGTAATTATGCTCGAGAAGTATATCCATGCATAGAGCTAGAGGGAGCGATTTGATCTTGCCATGTTTCTGTGGTTTAATACTCAGAGAATTAAGGCCATGAAAACATATATGGGGCTTGGGAGGACCCACGGATTGATTTTTCCATACTAACCCCCCCCCCCCCTCCCAATCAGCCTCCCGTCACCCCCAGTGCGAGGGGAGACGGGAGTAATATCCTATACGTATTCATATCATAGTGCAATTAGTGGGGAGGGGCTCCTTCTTTACACCGTGGCAACCGATATTCCGAAGTGACGTGCTCTCCTCCCCTCCCCCGAATGATCTCTACAGATCGGTTTAGTCTGTCATAAGGGAATGAATAATATATTTGAGGCGATATACAATAACATGTTTCCAACGGTATGAGGGCAATTTTCCCAATTCATGCCAATTTATTTGTTGATAATAGTAATGACTTATGCGACAGCCACCCAATACTAACGATACTAACCCTGATGATTAGGCCTACATCATCACCATAGACCTCTTTTAGCCAAAAAGGAACCGTAAAAGAAATTTAACCTAATTTGAAACACATTACCGAACTATATCCCCCACCCCCTTCCGTGGATATTCTTGCTATCAGTCTCTGAGTTTCATACACTTTTTCTTGATTTTTGCTTTTTTTGATACCCTAAACGCGTAACCCGGGTGATGCGCCTATTGCTGAAAAGGTACTCCTTTTTATCCGTTGTCACGTGGATGAGACATCCCCCCCGGCGACCGCCGTGAAACCATAGATTACATACACGCTAAACTGTGTATGTAACCAAGGAGCTGTCCAGTACCTCCTTGGTGAAACATATTCAGCAACTAAAAACAGAGAGAGCGCGAAAAAGCGGGGTAAGTGAGAGTAAAAGGCCTAAAGAGACGCTACAAGCCGTTATCTGGCTCTCAAAATGTGCTAAAACGTCAATGTTTTCGCGCTTCGCGCGCTAAGGGGGGGAAATAACTCTCCTCTCCCTGCACCCACCCCTGTTACATACAGTGCGCAGTATTACGTCCAAATAACTGAAAAGCACTCAGGGCGTCGAACTTTAACTTTCCGCCTAAAAAATTGTTTGCTGCTAGCCATTTTTCTTTCTCTCAAATTTGCTAAAAACGTCAGAGCTTTCGCACTTCGCGCGGGAAGGGGAAAACTCCCCACTCCCTGCACCCACCCCGTTACATACAAGGTGCCTAGTGGCGTGTAGTGGCTCAAACTGCCTCCCAACTGGCTCGTGGTGGCACCAAATTTGAATTTGGCGGCAAGAAAATTTCAAAATGTTTGAAAACTTTCCGCCTTACAAAAAGGTGTTTCAAGCCGTTATCTTTCTCTCAAATTTGCTGTAAACGTAAGTGCTTTCGCGCTTCGCGCGGGAGAGGAAATCTCCCCCCTCCCTGCACACACCCCCTGGGGAGCACGCTTAGCGTGCTCATCACCAATTTTGCACTCTTAGCGTGCCCAAAAATCGCCCCCTAAAATAAAATCCTGGCTATGCGGTTGGATCCTTCACGTCTGGCCCCCTAATTGAAAAATCCTGGCTACGCCTGTGATTGAAGCCGTACATGAGGATATGGCCTTGGAGAACACGTCACGTTGTTCTTTGGCAATACACTAATGAAGTTTCTCCCCTTCAGTATGGTATGGGTTGGGACATAACAGGAAGGTTCTTTTTCGTGCGTACGGCAGTGAGCTGTTCCATCGGCGGAATTATTACTCCCTCCGGAAATTCAATGTTTAGAAATGAATTTATGAAATATGGACGGCACGTCAGCACTTAAAAAGTGCCTCCCGACCCTCTGGGAACCATTCCCCGCCCGTGGATACCAAAAGGTGGGGACTGAAAGAGCCAGGGGAGGCGCCTATTCAAACCAAAGAAAAGATCCCAAATTCTTAGCGTAATATATATACCGATTTTGTGATTCAGCACAGCGACCTAGCGAGAAAATTTTGCATCTTATAGTTTGGAACTTTTGAAGAGTAGCGACCAAGAAAAGAGTTCTCTTATTTTGGAATACAAACCCATACATTTTAGTATACTACAAAGGAATTATGCATTGCGTTAAAGATCGCTATTTAGGCTTGGTGTTTTTGCAATTTTTCTAATTTCCAGGATTACAATTGCGCTTAAGATCTTACTGGCACGTCGCCAAGATCGCTAGCCATGCATTTCGTAGTGCAGTGCCTAGGCCTAATTAACAAAAATTGCATTCCACAATGTCAAGTCTCTGCCCGTCGTATGATCCAACATTACAAATCAAAAGACCGATATTTTAAAAATGCGATGCTTTATAGGTGAATAAAAAAAGGGGCAAAAGATATTTTGCACTTTGCAGTATAACAATTTTGACTTTTGGTGGATTCTTCAATAAATTATGTTTATTATTTTGGGGCAATTTTTAGAATTTATTACGCTAAGGATCTGGGGCCTTTTTTTTTTTTTGGTTCGAATAGGCGCCTCCCCTGGCTCTTTCGGTACCCACCTTTTGGGCGGGGAATGGTTCTTAGAGGGTTGGGAGGCACTTTTAATGGCTGACGTGCCGTCCATATTTCATAAATTCATTCTAAACATTGAATTTCCGGAGGGAGTAATAATTCTGCCGATGGAACAGCTCACTGCCGTACGCACGAAAAAGAACCTTCCTGTTATGTCCCAACCCATACCATACTGAAGGGGAGAAACTTCATTAGTGTATTGCCAAAGAACAACGTGACGTGTATACTCCAAGGCATATCCCCATAGCCATAGCTCCGCATGCTGTAGTGTGTATACACGTTCAATGTCTACTGCGCAAACGGTAAATGCAGTACAAGTGTATGGCTTCAATGTATACGGCGCATCAACGCACAGCGCACGTGTACTTCTATTATGTACTGCATGTACTATGTTTCACGCATAGAGTTACAACATTATTTTGTAGCTTCATGACTACGGGGGAGGGGGACATTTCTCATTGAGGCCGGTACATCAGGCATCATCCACAAACAAGAAAACGGATAAAAAGGGTACCTTTTCAGCAATAAACGCATAACCGGGGTTCCGCGCGTTTAGGGTATCAAGAAAAAGGGTATCAAATTCAAAGGTGATAAGAAGATCCACTTAAGGGGGGAGGTATAGTTCGGTAATGTGTTCCAATTAAATTAGGTCAATTTTTTTACGGTTCCTCTTTGGCTAAATAGAGGTCTATGAAGATGATGTAATCCTCAAATAGGTTGTAAAATACCAAGCAAGATATAAAATCGCCTTTAATGGTATAAAAATCAGGGATAAATTAGGTCAATTTCTCTTTTTAGGGTATTAAAGGGAGTGGCAAGTCGTAATCCATGGGCCTGACCAGTTGGCCTGACTCGGGGAAATTCGGATACAATCAGGTCCAATCGTGCGCTACCGAAGGAATGTTATTGCCGAATTCCTCGCGTGATCGTTAACTCGAATCCCTACATACCGACCAATGAGATTCAAATACTGGAATAAAGAACGTGAGATCTTGTTTACTCAAATTTGGGTCAATGTGCGAACTTTTATTAGCTGCGCGCGATAAATTGAAGTCGCTTTGAACTTTGATCCAGAGAAAGGAGCAGCCAACTGTAAAACCGCCCATAGATTGCGACTTGTCGCTCCCTTTAAAATCTGCCCCTACTGCAATCTGCTTTTTAATTTAACAAGTGATTTAAGCGGATGATGTACAGGTCTCAATGAGACATCCCCCGAGGGCGGTCGTCGCGATCGATTCGGATCGATTCAGGTGCCTGTAAACTTTTCTGCCTTTTATTTGTGAAAATTCGGCTCCTTTGGAAGTTTGATTTATGTAAGCATTCCATTACTTAAATTGAACTTTCAACATTTTTTGGTGGGTTTTGTTTTGTTTTTGTTTTTGTTTTTGTTTGTTTATTTTTATTTATTTATTATTATTATTATTTTTTTTTTTTTTTTGGTTGTTGTTAGAATGTTAGAATGTAAAAAAAAAGGGGGAGGGCGATTTCGGCCACTTCCTATTTAAGGACTCTGTATTTAAATTTAATCTATTTCTACTTTTTACTCATATCATGGAAGCATATACTAGGTTAAACTTACTTTGCGACAGCCAACAATATATAGGGTTAGGGTTGGGGTTAGGCTTTAGAGTTTTGGGTTTAGGCTTAGGGTTAGGGTTACTGTTTAGGGTTTAGCTAACCGCACATTTCCTTGGCTGTCGCATAAATCATTCCTATTATCAACAACTAAATTGACATGAATGGGGAAAACTGCCCTCATACCGTAGAAAATATGTTATTGTATATCGCCTCAAATATATTATTCATTCCCTTATGACAGACTAAACAGATCTGAAGACATCATTTGGGGATGGGAGGTGTAGGAGATCACGTCACTTAGGAATATCGGTTGCCACGGTGTAGAGAAGCACCCCCCCCCCCAAAAAAAAAAAAAAAAAAAAACTTCCTTCTAAATATGTCCACTATGATATTAATACATAATAGGATATTACTCCTGTCTCCCCTCGCGCTGGGGTGACGGGAGGGTAGTAGGGAAAAATCAATCCGTCGGTCCTCCCAAGACCCATATAAGGGGGCCATAATCCCCCCGAAAAGAAAATGACAATAAATTTTTGCTCATTTTTTGTATTCTTTACAAGGAACGCTAATTATGCATGTTATGTTTTCATGGCCATAATTTCTTTGAGTATTACCCCACAGAAACGTGGCAAGATAAAAAATCGCTCCCTCTCTATGCATGGATATAGTACTACTCGAACATAATTATATCCATATCATGTATTTTCTTCAGCACTCATGCAAGATTTGGATAAATAACACATACTGACATGTTGTAAACAATATTTCTTTATTAACTTGATTATTGTGACAAATGTACGGTATACGGTGATTAATCATAAACAGAGGTAGCGCCCGTGGAAGTCCACGGGCTGCTTCTGATAATATATAATATAAGTGATATATATAATAAGTGAAGTTGACGAAGATGCGGACCATTTCCATGCATAATAATTATTGCCCTCTACGTCGAAAATTGCATATTTGAGGTAACGAGAATTGAATTGAATGAGAGAATTAATTTGTGTATCTATTAATATAATACACTAAGGATTTGGGGCTCCTTTTTTGGTTCAAATAGGCTCCTCCCCTGGCCCTTTCGGTCCCCGCCTTTTGGTACCCATGGGTGGGGAATGGTTCTTAGAGTGGTGGGAGGCACTTCTTAAGGGCTGACGTCCCGTCCATATTTCATAAATTCATTTTTAAACATTGAATTTCCGCAGGGAGTAGGCCTAATCATTCTGCCAACCCATGAAGCGGGTTTGTAGCTTCATGCCCAGCCAACCCATACCCTTTACCTGTGAAGGGGAGGTATGACAAATTAGAACAGCGTGGCCATATCCGCATGCATGGATGGCTTCAATGTACAGTACAGTATTATACACACGTGTTAGATCGTTCGCACGTGTACAGGTCATACAGGTACATTACGCATAGAGTTACATCATTTGAAGCTTCATGGTCACACACACAGTTTAGTGTGTATGTAACTCTATGGTTTCACGACGTTCGCTACCGGTACGGTATAGTCTGCAAGCACAGACCCTAATGTGACAAGAAAATTCCTTCGAAAATATTTCCACTATGAATATGAATACGTATATAATACGGACTGGGGGTGATGGGATGATAATGGAATGGGGGGGGGGGGGGAGCGGGAGGGGTGGGGAGGGCACGGGCCGGAAGTCCCCCCCCCCCCCCCCCCCCCCCCTCTGGATCCGGCAATGCACATGTTGTAATAAATACTTCTTGGTAAGAATAACTCTACCCGACTTTTACTTGTTCACTTGATTATTGTAACAAATATACGGTACGGTGATTAATCTTAAACATCGCTAGCGCCCGTGGATGTCCACGGGCTGCTTCTGCTAGTATACGTATATTATATACACCCATGTACGGTGTACTTTGATAGCTTCTAATTAAAAAGTTATAACCTCTATGAGCTTGAAATGTATTACATAGTGAAGAGCAACTTATATTCAAAAGTATTGCCAAAATCCTCTTCTACCAAGTTTGGGCTGAAGCAGCGAGTGTGGGTCAAACCAATTTATATGCATTAGTTACTGAAGTTGGAAAACAATTGGTGAGTTATTTTCAATTAATTTTGTGCATTTGAATAGAAAAGGTGTTAAGGTCACCTCAAACTCAAGAAAGGGCTTATTACAAGCTAAATTTATGATATTTTATTTGCCATGATAACACAATAATTATTGGTTTTATCCGCATCCCCTTTTATAAGGTAAGCCCTTGTACTCAGTCATTCAAAATGGACAACATTTATTTGGGAAGATTTTTTTTTCTTGAAAGTCTACCATCAATTACCGTGGTAATTCTGAACCCATTGCATCGTTCTTTTTCTTCTTTTTCTTCTTTTCTTGAAGGTCAGTAAACCTTTGAGTTCATGTGCTATTCGCGAATAACACGGTGTGCCTCTTACGCAGGTGAAATGGTGCAATGGACAACGCAGCAGAGAGATTTTATTTATCATGGTTTTCACGAGACAAAAAGTTAGAAGGTTGTAAGAATAAATTGAAGATTATCATATGGATTGAAACAAGGTCATTTGAAAGCTAAGATACACGGAATCACTTTGAACAATGAAGCATTGAAATGATTTGAGACTAAAGTAACACATTGCTTGACCCACATTCGTTGCATCAGTCCAAACTTGGAACAAGGAGATTTTGACAACACTTTTTTTTAAAACCCGGTGCACGGTCGCCCATGGCAGAAATGTCATTAATGAGGTACCACTGGACAGGCAATAACTTACTCTTCACCATGAAATAATTTCAAAGTCACATCGGTTATAACATTTTAATTAGAAGCTATCAAAGTTGGGTATACTTTTTCTTTGATACGCACTGTATATACGTAAATATATTTTACTGGATGGTGTATTAGGGAGACACTTAACAATGAGGTTAATTCCGTCATAAAGGGACTGGTGTATTAGGGAGACACGAGGACAAATAAATAAGACAAAAACTGTCTCCCAAGTACACCGTACAGGGGTGTATATAATATACGTATATACGCAAATTATTTCTCTCATTCAATTCAGTTGATTTCTCACATTATGTAAATTTACCCACGAGAGTTGCCGATGCTATAGTATTAGAACAAATTTCTCACACATTGTAAATAATTAATTCTAATACATGAATCCGCCATGGATCTAGCTAGGCATGCGGCTTTTCATTGTTCAATACTCCCCTGTCCTCAAAGAAAAGGAATAAATTAACTGCGAAGGGGTTGCAAGGGCTGCCTGTCGGTGTTTGTACCTGGTGTAGCCGAATACCACTCAACCCGCCTCCGTGATCTAGTGGTTAAGGCGTTTGGCGTACAGTGCCAAAGACCCGGGTTCGACTCCCGGCGGAGACAGTTTTTGCAAACCCTGCAGTTATTTCCACAAAAAGGAAGTCAGTAAGGAGGAACAATGAATTTAGCTACGCAAATTATTTCTCTCATTCAATTCAATTGATTTCTCACATTATAATATATTATTTATTATTTTTTTATTTTTTTATTTTTATTTTTTGGGGGGGGGGGGGGTGTAAGGGGGCTTGAGCCCTTCCAGCCCCACCCCCTTAGAACCGCTTCTGGTTCAGGTATAAGCATTTTCATGACATTGTATTTTACATTGATTTTAACGGAATCCATTCACTGTGAGATGCAATAGTGCTTCATAATGGCTTCATAAGGCCAGACGTTTGTAGTTCCAGGTTGTACAGTCATGGGCGTAGAGGTACATAATCTACCTCATAAGCCTACTCATCCACTCAGATTTCTTATTGCACTGTAAATCAGTTTCAGTCATGTAAATAATTTAAACCTTATTAAGATTATTCTTTGATAAATAATCATAAATCACAGTGTTATGAACAAGAACCGTGAAGTTAATCTGTTGTCATTTTTATTACACAACATTTACCAGACAACTAGACATGGCATATAGTACGATCATGTCAATCCCTAGTGTAAACTATTGTAACTAGCCTGCTGTGTCTTCTATTAAATGGGGAAATGGGTAACAAGTAATGGAAACTTAGATTATCATTTTACAAAATTGTTTAATTCTGTCTAACTCTTATTTGATAATTTACAGATAACATGAAATACTACATAGGATGCTCAAAAACCACCAAGGATGAATCCAACTGCCAAGAACATGTACAAGGGGCGCATTTATTCATTCCATCCAGTGAAATTGTTGCTAAAATTCTTTTAAAAGCAGTCAAAATGAATTCCAACTGTGAAGAAGGTGGGTTGAATCTGCAGTGGATTTTTAAAAATTCATATCCAGTCTATACAATAATTTTCATTCATATCAAATTGATGCAGTAACATTAAGGGTGATTCACAACTGAAGGCTTTCAGAAACACCATGTGGAAGCCTCTGTGAAAAGGCTGTTGATATATTCTTTCGTAAAAAAATATCCCACTTGTGGGGCGTTTAGAGGAATTTTGGAAAAGTGACATGAAAGGAAAGAGATGAAAATGGAATGAAATTAAATTAAACACTTACACAAGACTATTTTTAATGAAATGAAATGGAAAGAAGAAAGAAGAAAGAGGAATAAAGACTTATCCAGATCAGGAAAGTTCTGAACAGGTCACAGAACGTTTGGAGAGCGTAGATTTGAAAAGAACTTTGTATTCCTCTTTAGAGTAGTCCTGAAAGAGAGTTTCCGAACTACGGTAATCTTTCAGTAAAGGAGTGACGCGTTTCAAACAGTGTGCTCTGTTCATCCTCAGGAGATTCAATCGGGTAGAGACTATTTGAGCACCAAGTCAACCACATTAATTCAAGACGTACGCGTAACGCACTAAATGAATATTCATGACCTAGTCCAACGGCGGTAATCGCGAATTGGTGCTCATTATAGCGACTTGGTGCTCATGAAACGTGTGCCAAACCCTACGAGGATTGTAGAAATGATTATCTGTAAAAGTTTGTTTCAAATGAACTTTATTTACGTCTCAATATTTTCTTTAGCATCTGGACAATGAATTTGTAGGGGAATGTAGGAGCGATTATCTGTATAATTTTGTTTAAAATGAACTTTATTTACCTCTCAATATTGTCTTAAACATCTAATTATCTAGACACTGACTTTGATTTGCATTGATTATAATTCTTATGACTGTTTTCAAACATTGGTGCTCATTATAGTGACTTGGTGCTCACGAAACGTGTGCTCAACTCTACGAGGATTTTAGAAATGATTATCTTGAAAATTTTGCTTTAAATGAACTTTATTTACGTCTCAGTATTGTCTTTAATATCATTTCATCTAAACACTGACTTTGATTTGTACTGATTATAATCCTGATGGCTGTTTTCAAACAAAATAGCGCATTGGTGCTCATTATAGTGCATTGGTGCTCATGAATAATAATAATAATAATACATTGCATTTATAATGCGCTTAATACAAATGTTTCTAAGCGCCGAAGTATTATTACCCCGGCTGTAGCTAGGCTACCGAATTCGGTGCTCACAGCATTTCAAGGAATAAATTCCTACCGGGTACCCATTTACTACACCTGTGTAGAGAGTGGCAAATGTAGATTAATGTCTTGCCAAAGGACATTAGTGCCGCGGCGGGACTCGAACCGCAAACCATGAGATCCACAGTCCGGTGACGTATCCACTAGACCACGACACCTCTACACGTGTGCTAAACCATTCGGGGAATGTAGGAATCATTATCTTGATTTTTTTTGTTTCAAAATGAACTACTTGCGAGATTTTTTTCTCGCCAGACATCAAAAATTCACTCGGGGGGGGGGGGGGGGGGGCTTAATGGGGGCCCAATTTCCCTCAGGAATTCTCTGACAAGCAAAAAAAGGTGGTTTTTCGTTCTAAAAGGAGGGGGCACAATCGAAAAAAGGGGGCAGTGGGGCACAATGCATACTTTTGAAAACAGTCAAGATTGTAATTTCAGAAAATCAATGTCAGTGTCTGGATAAAATAATAGATGTTAAAGACAATATTGAGACTTAAATAAAGTTCATTTGAAACATAATTTTCAAGATAATCATTCCTAAATCCTCGTAGGGTTTAGCACACGTTTCGTGAGCACCAAGTCACTATAATGAGCACCAATGCGCGATTTTGCCCACTTCGACGCCCACTATTATGACTATAATAGCCACATGTAATAAGAAGGCGCGCGCGCGCGTGTTGCATGAAGCTCATGAATAATAATGTGTCCGACTTGGTGCTCAAATAGTCTCTACCATTAAAGGGATAGTTCACCCTGACAATAAGTTGGTTTTAATAAAAGCAGAAAAATAAGAGAAAAATATTGATGAAGGTTTGACAAAAATCCATCAAGGAATAAGAGAGTTATGGGTGTTTTAATGCTTAAATTTGTGACGTCATATGCGAGCCGCTACCCCATACGTCATGTAATATAAATTCTATAAATTCCCATTTTTCAATGGTTAATGATGACTGAAGATATTTTTCTTAGAGGAGCGGGTATGAAATGATGTTTAAGATGTTATATTGAATGCACAAGTAACACCATTTCCATTTTTCTGAGAAAATGTCATTTTCTGGAATTTATATCACATGACACATGGGGAAGCTGCTCGCATGTGACGTCACAAAATCAAAACTTTAAAAATCCATAACTCCATAATTCTTTAACGGATTTTCGCCAAACCTTCACTGATATGTTTCTTTTGTTTCTCTGCATTTATTAAAACCAACTTATTGTCAGGGTGAACTATCCCTTTAAATCGAGGAAAAACTTCTTGTCGTTGGTTTGTTGGCGATATCCATCAATTTCGATGGTTTACTCCCGACGAGTTGTAAGAGGGCGACATTGCCCTCTTATCTGATCTTGTTCTCGTTATATGATTCGGATACCTTGCCCGGTGGCGTGTTATTTTTTGGTAACCAAGCCTAGGCAGATGTCGCATTTTTTCGTACTAATACGGTTTATTCCGTCAAGACTAATCGGCATGAATATTCATGAAAACGAATTTTAGCTATACAATAAAACGAGGAAGGGCATCGAGCAGCTGTTCAGTGTGGCGCAATCGGATAATCCAGTCCTCTCTTGGTGAAGAAACCACGAGTTCGAACCTCGGCAGAAGATTATTTTACGAAATTTTCTTTTGCTTATTAGGGTTAGGGTTAGGGTTTAGAAAATACAAGTCCTATACTTGTAGTCTGTTTCAAAGTCTTCAAAAAGGGGTTTCTGCCTAGGCTTGGTTACAAAAAAAAAAGACGCTGCCGGTGTGTGAGATAAAGACTTACCTTTTAGCGCCATCGCCGACCCAGGGAAGACATCTCAAAGCGCTTTGTATCCAGTGGAAAAGGCGCTATATGAATTGCTACTATTATTATTCTTACCTTGCCCTTTGGTATTGGCGTAGTGCAAGTTTAGGGAGGATTAATGTATACTTGTTATTCCTTATTAGTCAGTTATTTGGTATTAGAACTGGGTAAGACAAAATATTATCGTAGTGTTAACTTAGGAGTTACAGATGTATAATGTGTCCTGTATTCAGTTATAGTCCGCCGGCCGCCATATTTTACTTGCAATATCAAGACTTTGTATGCGAATCATCTACTCACCCCACTCTTTTTTTCCTTTTTCCCCTCTCTCTAATATTTACCTGTTTATTTATTTATTGGTATGTATATATTTTTTTCGATGATCTTTATTAATGATTCCATGAAATACAAATTATACAATCAACATATTCTCTTTGAATGTTTTAACAAAATTAACAAATAAATACTTTATCATCACTTATATAATTATCATGCAAAATATTCTTCCTCTGAATGTAAAATCAAACTAATGAATGTACGTTTCAATGTTGTAACTGAATTGAAATTATTCCATACATGATTATAATTTAAGATTTAAACATATTAGTGTGATGATGTATATCCAAACAAAGTGATCAAATCATAATTTTACGGAATCTATTATTTAAAAAAAAACACAAGGACCCCTCCCTACCCACATCCCTACCCACCCATTCCCTCCGAAACTATCACTTCCAAGCTTAAAGGGATTTGGTAACTTTGTGGAGGCTTGATTTAATAAATTGTTGAATTTTGATATCTGTCTTGTATAGTAATGTTCAGAAGGATAAATAAATAGCCAGGCATATAAAGGTTTTCAAATATATAATGCTATTATTAAGATATCTTACAAGACCAAACAATACTATACCGAAAGCGTATAGCCATACGCTTTAGTCTAACGCTGAGTCTATGGGGGAAAAATTTCCGGTCACTTGCATATGTTTACTTTTGTGAAGCACATGATTTTAAGGTACACCATAATACATACACTGATAGCATGTAAGGCCAGGCAGTTCAGATTTTTTCAAGCCTCCACAAAGTTACCAAATCACTTTAAACCTTTAGAAACCTTCCATCCCTCCCACCCACACTTACTTCCCTAAAACCAGACATTCACTCACACACAATATACCCACCCCCACATACGCATACACATATAGACACACCCCCACATACACACTATAATGTGCCGGAAACATATATATAATGATAAACCATTCTAAAGAAATACATTTATACATAATTTCCTATTTTATTTTTATTTTTTCTCCTTATAGTTCTTTATATCTTCCAGTGCCTTTTATAAAGGCTAGAATGATTGGGTAGTTTTCTTCTTTTCCAAGGAGTTTTTTTTTTTAGGTTAGGATTTGCCATGTTGAATCTACGATACTTACGGTTCCTCTGCCTTTCATATTTAGGGCATGATAACATAAAATGTTCGATGGTTTCAAAAATATCACAATAATTGTCACTGCAGTGCGGCAAGTATTTATGCAGTTATACGGGCCGTACCGCGAGTTTACTGCGCGAGCCCATGTTTTTCGCGATTCCGGGCCTCTGCCTGGTCCGTTAGTGGAAGTGGGCGTGGCTTGCGGTTGCGTGGTCTAAATGTGTGTCTGTGTTGGAAGGGTCATTGAAATAACGATATTATACAATTACTACTGTGACAAAAACATAAATAACGTAGCCGGACTGTGGATTAGAATGTGAAAAAGCTCAATATTCAGTAGTAAAATGGTGCGGTCAGACTATTGTGTAAAGCCGAGCAGAAAGACTTTGGGAGGGCCAATAATAAATGTCTTTAATTTCACGGCGCCGCGCCGCGCCGCAAACATCCCGTATAACCACGATAAGCTGCCGTAAAGCCACATGTTAGCCACGCACTTGCCAGAGCAAACCATCTTAAAACTTGGTTGTATCTGTCTGGTAATAATGTGTAATTTGCACTGTTTAAAATAATCTACGTAAAGCCAGGTATACGGTTACGTAACCCCACCCCCCCCCCCCCCCCCAAAAAAAAAAAAAAATAAATAAATAAATAAATAAATAAATAAATAAATAAAAAATATAAATATAAATAAAAAATAAAATAAAAAATAAATAAAATAAACAAATACATAAATACAATTAAAAACCATGGAGTGCTAGCTAAGCCCTGCGGAAAGTAAAGGTCATTATAAAGGTAGTAAAATCTTGAACATTATGAACCTCCGCCCTACCTTGCAGGAAAGGCTAGGTAGACTCCGTCAAATAATGCAGATACGTTGGTATAGGCTCTTCAATCACAAGACTTGGCTGTAATTGTAGGGATGATCACCTCCATAACTGTGCCTTAGAGTGACGGATCCAGGGAGGGGAAGGGGCAGGAGCATGGTCAGGTGGCCCTCTTTAAATCCATAAAAGCTTTTCAGTTTTACCAAAATCAGTACCCCTCCCCCCAAAATATATATATATATATATATATATATATATATATATATATATAGGCATATATATATATATATATATATATATATATATATATATATATATAAATAAATAAAAATAAATAAATGAATAAAAAATTAATAAATAAATCGAGAGCACCCCCCCCCCCCCCCTCTTGAAAAATGTATTTGGGAAAGCTCGAAGGATTTCCAAATCATGTAATATTCCCTGTAAAAAAAAGAAGTCCATACAAGGGGGGGGGGGGGGTGAACTGACCTCATGCCTCTACCCCCCAGAAAGATCCTAGATGCGACTTGTCTGCAGACTCAGACTCTATTTTGACACTTAAACGTAATTCCATAGAGCCTTATGTAGAGCCTAACCTTGTCAGTTTCTGGCTACCATAGGGCCTATGGTAGTCTTATAGTTCACACACTATGTTATGCGTTTCTACCGACAAGGGTTTGTGTCTGCAAACTAAATACAATGTACTCATAAATGATTGATAAACGTCTGTAAAAACCCAATCACACACACACAATGGTCGCTGTTATAGTTTTTCTTCCATTTTTATCCCATCTCAAAAGAAGGCCAATCAAATATAGTGACTGCTGATGCTTTCTCACTGGAGGACATCGAAGGTTCTGAATTAAACGACATAGAATTATGGCTCGGTTGCATGAAGGAAGGCAATGAGTGGATGTGTGGGAACACGCATCTGCCCAGCTGGATAGACAAAGATGACAGTAAGCAAGCAATCTACCTCGATATCATTTGGAGTATGAAAATATTAGTGATATTATAGTATACCGATATTGCCAGAGATACTCTTTAGATATTCTTCATACTTTCCCTTACATATGATTTTTGTTGAATGTCATACAAAGTGGATTACTCCTACTATTGAAATTCTTCTATTTACGTGTGCAACGTACGAACGAGATTAAGGTCATTAAGCCCCTGTCACGTAGTAGCATATCGAGCCAACATGTGCCCAACGTTTTTGGAAATTTGGGTGTACATTTGCGTATTAAATTTGCCATTCGTTCGTGACACGTTTGACATAAGTTGAATTCGTTAGCTGTTCGTAAGGGTTCGCACAGGTAGTGTTGGTCGAATTTCAATTTTGGACATGTTTAAAGTAGAACGTTAATGATTTTAAATATTGGCTTAATACTTATTATTGCATAGATGGCATAAATTAAACAAGGTTATCCAAATTCAACGCTTGGAAACATTTGAAGTAATGATTACTATCAATTATAAAACGGTAAAATACAGCCCCCGATATAGCAGCTGAAGAGCTCCTCGAACGCTGCTGAGATATGTGACGACACACCCTGGACCAGTCCTGTCTAAGCAGACGATGTCCCATAACATCTTACACATTTTTCAGAGCCTATTTTGTCAGCTCCTCTTCACTTATTTCTCTTCCTTCACTAGCGTCAGTCTTAATGTTAGTCTGTTGCCTCACTCTTAACTTCGTGTATGGTATTATTTTGATGAAAAATGCACCGTTAAAAAAATAAAGGAATCAGTCACTTGTAAACAAAATAAGACGCCATTGTATTTTCAGCTGCTTGCACCGGGCCATGTTCGGCGTTTCAAGAGGGAACGAATACCATCCTGCTATTATTCGGAGGGCTTTTCAATTTGAAAGTGGGGTTTATTTCATTGATCATTGACCCTTCTCCTATGTATTTACAATCAAACGGTTTTAGCTATCAGAATCAGTTTCACTTTCCCTTTATAATGGTGTGAAATAAGGTCATGTTTAAATACACCAAACTCTTTATAATTTGATAAATAATTGCATTGCAATTACGTTCATTCATTATAGGACGTCGTCTGCTTAAGCAGGATCGATCCCGAGTGTGACGACATCAAAACATCGCTATATTTCTGGCGAATCCTCGGATATTCCAGATGCTGAGAAGAGCTTTTATTTGTGTTGTTTTTATAATCACAAGATACGCAGTTGACATAAAACTTATACGATTGCCATCTGTAAGCTTCCCAGTTTCTAGTGATACATTAATTGCCATATTTGTGATTTTCTTTGAATATCTACTTTAAAATGTTGATCGTGTGACAACGAACTGATCAATACGCTAGGCTTACGTTGGGCATTCGCAGGTCAGGTCGTTGTCTACGCTCAGCATTCGTTGGATGGACGCTGCAAATGTGCTGTCCTTCGCTGTCCTTCGTTTCTGGGCGCTAGTTATCCGATCAACTTTCCTTCCTCATTCGTTTGGCACATTCGTCTTATAGGCCAAGGAGTTGGTAATTAAGAAACAGACTTTGGCTGAGAATTTGAGCGTATTTGGACTTTGCCAAATTTCGAGAAGAAAATAATATATGCACGTTAATCATAAGTTAGCTATATACGCTAGTAACGCTACTATGTGACAGGGGTTTACATGGGAGGTCATGTTGGTAGGATGAAGAAAAAGGTGTCACCCCTCAGGACAATATTGAAATGTCGTATCGAAATCAAAGTCATTTTTTTTTACAAATTAATTAAGAAGAGATGGGAAAGAGAAACGTCCGCAACCCTATCCCCCTTCATTCATGCAATTTTTTTCACTGAAATACATTGATCACCATTGGCTTAAGTGCCCCCCCCCCCCCCACGTCAAGCTCCAGAGATACCGATAGGCATGATCATAGGACCGACACCGAGAATCCTTCTTTTTACCCATCGCCGCTTCCCCATGGAGAAATGAGTTCAAGGACACGTAAACCGATGTCATCATCACTGGCATCACCGGAGTATTTTGTTAGGGTGCAAAGTTCTCGAAAAGTTCTGACAAGTTCAAAATAATTTTTTATTCAGTTTATGTGGATAAGACATTAAATTTACCAGGGGGCTCTGACGAATAAAACAAGAGGTTCTCACATTTTTTAAAGCGTAATATGTCTCGAAAATTATATCAAAAGAAAACAAAAATTAAAACTTCTCATTCTCGGGAGGGGGTACACGTACAAGTTTTGGGGAAAAATTTACCCCCCCCCCCCCCACTCCCCCTCCCCCTCCCCTTCTGCTAATCCCCTAACAACGATCTTGATCACCATGATATCATCATAAGTGGCATGGAAGCATTGGTTTAACGAGTTTGTTCATATTTCATTATTTTCACACAGTTAAAGTTGGCCAAGGATCAAACCATAAATGTCTTCAGGTAGAACTTAGAGATCATGAATTTGAGTTTAAAGGAAAGAAATGTGACAGTCACGATGCATACGTAGTCTGCCAATTTCCATGAAATAGAAGTCTGCGAGATTCACCTTCAAATGACATTACTGAGGGGGAGGAATGTTCGCTACACAAGATGTTGTTCATGATTATTTCATATTTCTGAGAACATAATGAAATATCGGTAATTAAAGTATATATAATGAACAAATTATGTCCAAAGTGAGATTTTTTAGGGGGGGGGGGGCAGTTGGACATATTTAAAAGCAAAATTTGTATATTACATGCCCAAAAACTTAGATAACTTAATCAAGATCGGGTCTTTCAATAATACTGATTTCATAAAGCATCGTTACAAATAATGAAAAAAAAGTGAGTTGAGGCAGATGGACATTTGCCTCAAACCCAGAAGAAAAATAACTTATGAAAGTAAAGTGAAGGTGGTAGACGGTGTGGAAATAAGGAGAATGAAGAGAAGTATAGGAAAGAGCAATGTGGAGAAGAATTGGAAAGTGCGTGTGTATGTGTGTGAGAAGACGGGAATGAGAGAGAGAGAGAGAGAGAGATGGAGGGAAAGAGGGAAAGAGAGGTGGGTCCTGCTCGCTCAGTTAGAATTTACTGAATATGATTGAAGGAGATGATTTTTCAACTTGCTTTTGAAACAGTTTAGACTTCGGGAGTTTATTATGTCGCTGCTAATTGAGTTCCAGTATTTCGGGCCGTGAAAAGAGTGTGGTTGGATTATCTGGTATGGAACTGTGTTTTGTGAGTGAAAGCGGGCCGCGGCTTACCTAATTCATTAGCACCCCCCCCCCCCCCCCCCAACTGTAGTTCTGAATCAGAAAGTACAGTACAGTTCCTTTTTTTAATATCAAAAGTGGTTATTCGTGAAATACATGTAACTATATGGTTGTTGATGGAATGCGATTGAATAATCAGTTTCAACGATTGAGCAGTTTGTAATGTAACTCTCGTGTGGCAGGTAGGCCTACATTCAGAAGTTGATTCTAATGCTAAGTGAGTGGTCTTATATCATTTGTTTAGACTATCAGGTTTAGGCCTGATCTCATAATTTTGAGGAAACGTATAGGCCTACATATATAGAGCTACAAATGATACTCCGATGAGAGTCATGATGAGTTTCAAATTTTCGAATTTTTATCAAAGATCATCTTCAGGAACTAACAAATTGAAGTTTCAAGAGACGCAGACACTTGAAATTAAAGGGAAATCATCAGCGTACTAAAGCATCATATTCTTTTGAAGATTTATAAATTTTTCGGTTCAGATCGTTCTAGCTGCACTAGCAAGTCGGTTCAAACAGATGGAGTCTTAACAATAATTATTGCAAACACCCGACATATTGAAAAAATGTACAATTGAATTAATGAACCGCCTTGATTCTTTGATGTCGATGTCTGATGCCGCCAAAGTAAACGGGAAAGATTTAGAGAGGTTTGACATTTTAAGGTTTTTGATGCGCAGTTAAATTATTCATAAATCGACTAATACAGAACGTGAATGTGCATTTGCGATGTAAACAATTGCAATGTCATTCTGAAATCCCCCTGCCTCAACATGAAGAATTTCTTGAAAAATAGTCTTGAAAGTGTAAGGGCAATTTTAACTCCTTTCTGCTGAATTCTGGTTATTAAATTTCATACATTAAAACAAAACCAACCAAATTAGTGGGCATACGCGGGCAGTCAATATGTTGTCATAGCAATTCTTGTATTTTTGGCACTAAATATGTTTGCTTGTCCCTATGTATCGTGCTATAAGATTCATGTGCACTTTCCCGAAGTTTCGTTTGGCCAACGAAAACTAATTACGATTAAAATATTAACAGAATATTCGCTATTGTACGTATCCCATGGTTATGAGATAACACGGAATTCACTGAACATAGTTTACATTTGTTTGCATGATCTAAAGGAGAAGAGATTGATGATGGTGTTATTACTCTAAGCAAATTAAAGCAATGTATTATATAAATTTATGTACACTACGATCATTGCAGATGCTCGAATACTGTGTACCTTACTTATGCTTATTATATTGTAGTATAAGTGGTACCTGCAATAATTTCAGTAATAGTGTTCCCCTTCACATTGCGAATTCAAGTTCAAGTTTTGTATTCATATTATTAACCTAGGGAAACATTTTCTGTTAGATGTATTTGCTGCAGCTTCTCTTTAAACAGCTACATTAATAAATGTATATATCATGGAGATGTTAATAAATTGTTAAACTTGAGTAAGCAGAACAAGAATATAGTTACATTGTTTTCAAATGTTCTGTCATATCTCTTGACATTTTTTATCATGTGATGATCAATATCCAATAATGTTGTGTAAAACACACTGCGAAGTTGCAAGAAATTATTTTTTTGTTAAGCCTTTGGTTTTAATCTAGGTTTGTGAAATAATTACCGGGTGTCCCCCAAAAAAGCGGAACGGCGGATTTTCAGTAATTTGCCTTCGAAAAGTATATATATATATATATAATTTATGTATAACAATGCGCCCTCCCGGCTATTACCATAATATATATATATATATATATATATATATATATATTGTATATATATATATATATTGTATATATATATATATATTCACTTGACAAAGACGGTGAGAGGATCGTCGAAAATTCGTGAGAAAATAAAATATGTATGGGAACTTAACAAGAGAAGCATCGACTACGAAATTATTTGGAGCATCATGAAAAGATCTAATACGCATAGGAGAAAAAGCGGAAACTGTAACCTCTGCCTTGAAGAAAACCTACTGATAATAATAAACAAAACAAACGCGTTGAATAAGCGCAGTGAGATTATCTCTAAATGCCGCCATCACACCCGAAACCACTCGACCGTATCAAACCACATCGTCCCATGCGGATCTAACTATGCCCAGTCATTCGCCTGATGAACGCCGTTGCGTGAAACCAGTGGTAGCGAGATTAAAGCACTAGGAACAAACTATATATATATATATATATATTTACATCATTGGGTAAAGCATCTTCTAACGAAGAGAATGATATTGTTTGGTAGAGTAACTTTTATTCTCTGCCCGTTTTTTAAATACATGCAGTCATTTTCAAATTTCGCTTGTTTTTTGCGACTGATTAGAGTAGAAATGTGTCGGGAATGGCCTTTTATAATTGTGGCATGTACAATAATTAGCGTCGTTTCCACTTTTCCCGAGCTAGAGTGCACTAAAACCCATTCCCAATACGCTCTTACACTCATGGGTCGCAAAAATCAAGCGAAATTTGAAAATGACTGTGTTTTAAGAAACGGGCATAGAATCAAAATTACTTAACCAAATTCAGTGATCTTGATATCATTCTCTTCGGTAGAATATGCATTAACCAATGTTGTAAAATAATTATATACTTTTTTGAAGGCAAAGTACTGAAGTACTGAAAATCCGCCGTTCCGATTTTTTGGGGACACCCGGTATAGGTGTGATAGTTGGCGTGTTTTTGGTGACAGGATGATAAATATGCATGCTTTGCCTTTACCTGATAACGTTATTTTTACACTGTAAATACTATGCACATTACAATGTCGTAATTTGTTTTAATAGAAATTGGCTGTTTGGTCTTTAACTAAAATACGTTTATGAATATGACATAAAAATGTGTAAACATGTAGTTAAACTGATTTTTTTTCTTCTGATTGCTAAGGAAACAAAATGTATAATTTTCACAAAATTCAAAGCTTTGCATAGCTTTGCACAATGTCATTTGATTTATATCGCATGGGACTGACTTTGCATCGGTATGTAAATACAATCATATACATTTTCTTTTTTGTACTGCGATGTATACCCACAGGCATAGCCAGGATTTTTCAATAGGGGGCAGACGTGAAGGATCCAACGGCATAGCCAGGATTTTTTTTTTTTTTTTTTTTTTTTGATTAACGGCTTGTAGCAAACAATTTTTTTAGGCGGAAAGTTAAAGTTCGACACCCCGATTGTTTTTCAATTACTTGGACGCAATATTGCACTGTATGTAATAGGGGTGGGTGCAGGGAGGGGAGTTTTCCCCTTCCCGCGCGAAGCCCGAAAGCTCTGACGTTCTAACACCTTTTTTTCGGCGGAATGTTAGTTCGACGCCCCGACTGCTTTTCAATTACTTGAAGGCAATATTGCACTGTATGTGACAGGGGTTGGTGTAGGGAGGGGGAGTTCCCCCCTTCCCGCGCGAAGCGCGAAGGCTCTGACGTTTTAGCAATTTGAGAGAAAGATAACGGCTCGTAGCAAGCAATTTTTTTAGGCGGAAAATTATAGTTCGACGCCTGGACTGCTTTTCAATTTTTTGGACGCAACATTTCACTGTATGTAACAGGGGTGGGTGCAGGGAGAGGAGAGTTAGTTCCCCCTTCTCGTGCGAAGCGCGAAAACTTTGACGTTTTAGAAAATTTTGAGAGAAAGGTAGCTTGTGGCGCCCTTTTAGTGCTTTTTCTCTCAGTTTCCCCGCTTCTTCGCTCTCGCTTTTTTTAGTGGCTGAATAAAGGGGGGGGGGGCGTGGCCCCCTTGTGCCCTCTGTCTATGCCAGTGTGTATACCTGATAATCAAATCATTAAGGCAAACATCTCTTCAGTCGGGCAATTTTGCTTTTTCTAGACTTATGATAACATTTTACAGTTCTGAAAAGAAAATTTGGGACAGATAGATGTAGAATTTCATAAGCATGAAGAAATTAATATTGGTACGTTATGTTCTGATGATTGCTTTTCTGTTTAAACGTCTGTAATATCCGATGGTTTTACTCTTTAAACAATTGTAAGGTTGTGAATATTTCATGAGTATGTAGTCTTTGTCAATTAGTACGTCAAAAGTGCATCGTATTTAATGTAATGTTTTGAGTATTTAGTATAAATGCGTCGTACAATTCATAACTAGTACTTCCGTGTGTTGTTTAATATTTTATTGGATTTTCATCAGTGGAATAATATCAAAACGTCAGAGACACAGAGACACATAGCGAGGGAGAGGGAAACACAGGAAGAGAAAGAGAGAGAAAATGGAGCAATCTAAAAGGAAACTTAAGGTAATTGAAGCCGAGGTGAGAAGGAAGAGGCGTGAGAGGAGAGAGATACACATATCAGAAACATTAAGGGATTGGGAAGAGAAGACAGAGAGGATAGAAGAGAGTAAAAGAGAAGGGAGCGTGAGAGAGAGGGAGAGAGAGAGAACGTCGAGAGCGCGCGAGATGGGGAGACTAAAAGGAAACTACAATATCATAAGAGACAGATATAAAAATGTAAAAGAGTGAAAAAGTACTCAAAAGAAAGTGAAAGGAGTTAAATGAGGGACAACCCTTTTTCGAGTGCAAATGAGTGGTCAATATTTCACTCAGGAAAGAGTGAAACACCCATTGGCGTTTTAAGCCAACGACCCGGGTTCGATTTCCGGCGGAGACGTTTTTTCAACCCTTGCAAAAATGTCAAAAAGGGAGGACAGCTCTGGGGAACTTTGATTTAAGTTACGAAACCATTATTCTCTCATTTCCTTTCACATTACCTTGACACAAATGAAATGTACATTCACATAAACATATGTTTATGTGAATTTTTGCAAGGGTTGAAAAAATGTCTCCGCCGGAAATCGAACCCGGGTCGTTGGCTTAGAACGCCAATTGGTGTTTCACTCTTTCCTGAGTGAAATAGTGACCACTCATTTTGCACTCGAAAAAGGGTTGTCCCTCATTTAACTCCTTTCACTCTTTTGCATTTAGAGAGTAGGTCCAGTCATTAATGGCGATCTGGTGGATAAAATGCCAGAGAATCTTATGTTCTTTTCACCGTGCCTTCCCACTTTATCTCTTTCTCTCTCTCTTTCTCTCTTCTTCTCTATTTCAATAACAAAATCAGCAATTCGATTACTCCCTTTTCACAGCGATGGGTAGGTAATGATTCATTTCTTCATTCCTTTTGTTGACATACCGTTACACAAAATCATTTCCCGCCAATAACACTTTATAACCGTTTATAATTTAGATCATCTTTATCTACAGTTTTTAATATTGACTACGGTAAAATACCAATGACTTGCTGCAAATAAACCTAACTTGAAAGTAATTTGTATGAAAAAAAATATACGGGACAAGACATACTGCACTATATTCAAGAAAATTTATTTCATATATTAATGTTATAATTATCGTTTACTCGACAATAGCAATTTCAAAGATACGGTACCAACATGAAGCGGATGGTTATTATTCAATCGGATCCGCAGAGCATTATGTTGGTTGCAGGGTGAAAAATATAGTATACTTCATTAGCGTAACCGAGTGGTAAGTAAACTTAATATTGAGCTCACTCTAAATATTTACTGAGATTTTATTTTTGAAATGTGAAGTAGTGATCGTGAATGTGCAATCATGCCTTTTAAAAAGCTTAAAACAATGCGCATCATTTACCTGCATGTATAGACTGAAAAAAGGAGAGTTGAATTTAACATTATGCTACACACAGTTAAATGTACATACTGTTATACTTGATTAATAATGTACATGATGTAAGTGAAACATACGTCATTCAAGTGAATCATTCAACAAATATCGGAAACAAAACAATGCAAAAGTTAGAAAACAGATAAAGCGGAACAGGTCATTTAAATAACCATGACTGCATAAATTTAATTTACTATGGCATTTATTTGAAATGATTATTAGAGTCCTATGAAATAATCATACGTCTGCATATACTATATGCATTCAGCGATTTCGTGACTGTATGACATGTATGTTACCATGGTTACCGTGTATGAAGACATGGTAGAGGAAACCAAGCATATACATGTATATTGACCCACATCATTCAAACGGGACAACAACAAGAAGCACAACAAATACCCCCTTCTACAACTTCTTCACATGCTGACAATGTAGGACTTGGCGGGATTCATGCCGTTGCATGCTGTTGTCATGGCAACAATAAAACATCGTTGATTCTTATACGTACGTCTGACCATGATCCGGTTTCCCTTTAAGGCGTATAGAAATTCCTGCAGATAACGATCATCACTCAGAATTTGTTAAGAGAAGCCTATCATTTTCCTCTGTCGGGACAGAGACGTGTTTTCAAGTCGGTGGTAATTATGGGAGAGATTTAAGGATGATGAAGCAGTTCCAGCTTAATTGGCAAGAAAAGGTGAACCACATACTCACCCAAAAGAGTGGTGTAGCATGATTCCAGTTCGGGGAGGGGGGGGGGGGGGGGTGAGGTGGGGGTGCTCAGATCATACCAAAAAATCCCTTTCTCAAGAGCGGCATTAACAATGACTGAATTCGAGAAGAAGTGTAAAACCGGAAAGTGATTTATTATGTCACCTTTGTCCCTATCTTCGTTTCCTTTTTATCTCAATTCGTTTCATTCTGGTTGGCCATTTTGATTAGGGGCACGTCATCCGCCCGTTAGCGCAATTCCACTTGGTCACTATGTTTTCTTTCGCTATCAATCATGTCAAACAGGATCATTTTGATTTTATCACACTACTGTGTAAAAATAATACCCTTCGTCTGATCAGAGCCAGAAGGGCGTTAACCCTGTGATAAACTATATGAGTTAACACCCTTCTAGCTCCAAATAGATGACTTCTTCTGAATGTCCATAATCTAGTACGTACGAGAAGGCCGGTAAATGCTTCGAAATCAGTACAAACATCAAACATCGGGAAAAAAAATTGCCAAGGCAGCAGATCGTACAAACAACAACAAAGAGATATTTTATATTTTGACATCATTCGTTGCATTTTTAAAGGCTCCTCGGATTTGTGTAGTTGCCGAGGTAAGCTAAAAATTCAAATTAATTTGGCAACATTAGTTATGGGCTAACCGACGAAATATTTTTAATGACAACCATCGAGGCTAATTCTCTTTGAAAAAAAAAATTATCAGATCTCGATCATATTCAATAATCATCAATATTTAAGTATATAAAAGTGGGGTTTACAAATAAAAGAAAATGTTGTCATAGTGGCGTACCCAAAATCCAAAATGGGTGGTGAGTATCGAAACAACTACATGTATATCCGTAGCCGGTGTCGCAGCCGAGTGATTAAAACCACTCAACTGGAAATGCATGGATCGTGGGTTCGGTCCCCGGTACGGCACTTATACCCTTGAGCAAGTCATTTTATTTATCCTGCTCTTTTATCGTTCATTAAATAAAAGATGTTTGGCATATTAATACGTCTGTGGGTGTATTCCTTTAAAAAAAATAACAATACGCCGGAAAACAATCACGGCTGCACGGGCGTTCATAAACAGAATAGTCCCCCATGGGAAAATTACCATTCTTGCAAGTAGCCAGAAGAGTTACCCCCAAGGCGATTGCAGATTTCATAGTTTTCCATAAAACACTGGGTAATCTTCTGGGTGCTAATAATTGAGGAGAAAGTTGTCCTAGGTTTCCATGGTGAGTGAGTATTCACAAAAGAATATATCAAGATCCTTTTCACAAACGCTCACACAAATGATGTAACCGAAAGCCTTCAGTTGTGATCACGATTCAGAGTTTTGCTAACTATTTAAAGGAGTCCTTTGAAAGAAGAACAATCACAATTTATTCCGTCTGGAAAATCTCTTTGTCAGCATCTTTTTAATCATATAGGGAAAGTTAACGTCCATGAAGACTAAATTTTAAAAAAATCTATGGTTGTAATTACCACTTTTATTTAAGGCAAAGTTTAATAACTGATTTTTTCTGAAAAATACTTTTCCCCCCTGCTCAATTATAAATTACCTGAAAGAATTCCCTATAACTTTTGAGGAACTACTTTGAAATGTAATGTGGTGAACTAATTTAGATATGTACATTGACGAAGTTGGATACAAAATAGAATTCATCAACTAACTTTAAAATCTTCCAAACGTGCTATGCTTCCAACTCCTCATTACCGATACGTATATCGGTGCTCCGACATTTTTCATTATTATTTTTTTTTAAATTTATTTGCAGTTTTCAGTAGCTTATAACAGTTGTCGGTAAAAAAAATCACTGACAAAACGCTTGATGAAACGCTCCCCAGGGTTAAAGTAGCTATTCAAAGAAAATCACAAATATGGCAATTAATGTATCACTAGAAACTGGGAAGCTTACAGATGGCAATCGTATAAGTTTTATGTCAACTGCGTATCTGATGATTATAAAAACGACACAAATAAAAGCTCTTCTCAGCATCTGGAATATCCGAGGATTCGCCAGAAATATAGCGATGTTTTGATGTCGTCACACTCGGGATCGATCCTGCTTAAGCAGACGACGTCTTATAATGAATGAACTTAATTGCAATGCAATTATTTATCAAATTATAAAGAGTTTGGTGTATTTAAACATGACCTTATTTCACACCATTATAAAGGGAAAGTGAAACTGATTCTGATAGCTAAAACCGTTTGATTGTAAATACACAGGAGAAGGGTCAATGATCAATGAAATAAACCCCACTTTCAAATTGAAAAGCCCTCCGAATAATAGCAGGATGGTATTCGTTCCCTCTTGAAACGCCGAACATGCCCCGGTGCAAGCAGCTGAAAATACAATGGCGTCTTATTTTGTTTACAAGTGACTGATTCCTTTATTTTTTTAACGCTGCCTTTTTCATCAAAATAATACCATACACGAAATTAAGAGTGAGGCAACAGACTAACATTAAGACTGACGCTAGTGAAGGAAGAGAAATAAGTGAAGAGGAGATGACAAAATAGGCTCTGAAAAATGTGTAAGATGTTATGGGACATCGTCTGCTTAGACAGGACTGGTCCATGGTGTGTCGTCACATATCTCAGCAGCGTTCGAGGAGCTCTTCAGCTGCTATATCGGGGGCTGTATTTTACCGTTTTATAATTGATAATAATCATTACTTCAAATGTTTCCAAGCGTTGAATTTGGATAACCTTGTTTAATTTATGCCATCTATGCAATAATAAGTATTAAGCCAATATTTAAAATCATTAAAGTTCTACTTTAAAGTTAAGAATTCAGATAGTGTAGTGTATTGATCACGGAGCAATAGACCGCTTCGGTAATGTATACAAATTTATGCACATATTCTCTGATGAGCACCTAGTGACGAGCTATTCCATGAACATGCTTTTTATAAATGAGCCTCAATGCTTGGAATCCACTTTGCATACATTATTTGTTGCTATGCCTGGCAAGCTTTCTTTGAAAGGTATGCATAAAATTTGCATACATTAACCGAAGCGGTCTAGTGTCACCGGAGCATATGTGTCGTATAGCTCGTAAAGCCCGGCGCACACTGCACGATCTGACTACGATGCGATTTTGGGAAAAGTTGTTATAACATTTGATATGAACCTTCAAACATGTAAAATCTTCGTGATCAAAGTTCCGAATAGTAGCATGAATACTAAAATCGAAATTCCGGGCTACTGCAAGCCCCCTTGTAGGAATAAAAGCGAATTCAATTCCAACCCGTAGTGACGTCATACCAATCTTGCGATCGACTAAGATTTGAAGCCGATTTGGCCTTTACTCTAACCAGAAGAATTGCAGTTAACCAAAATTTCGATATTAGTATTCGAATCATTATTCTTAACTTCAAATGAGATAATTTCACTTTATTAAACTTTCACATTTAATGCAGATTGCAATTTTTTAGAAAATCGGGTCGCAATCGGATCGTATAGTGTGCGCCGGGCTTAATATGTCGTGTCTAGTCGACCGTGCAGACTGCTGTAGCTGTACGATCATTACAACGTTCTCCCTTGAATTCAAACTTGTATTGCTCGTCGTTGGGTTTCCCAAGCTTTGCCTTCACTTGAAGACACGTTCTATTGATGTCAGAAATGCCAGATACTACATGACAAAAATAGAGAGAGTGAGAGAGAGAGAGAAACAGAGAAACAGGAAGAAAACAAATAAACAATTTGTCAGAAATAATCGATATGAGTATACACTGTAACATTTGATGAAAGTATAATTTCAACCGTTTCATCATATTAATTCAAACGAAAATTCACTTATTAATAACTTAGAGTAATAAGAGAAGGTAGTTTATCCATAAATTCAAATAAATACATGTACATTCATGGTATACAGTGATGCATTTGGCCGAAGTAGGCTTCTAAGGAAAACAACAGAACCTACATGAGCTCTTTCGGGAATTCTTTTGGGAAATTTAGCACATTTTGCTCACATCCGATTTTATAGTGAAATTCCTATTTAATGCATATTTACAAATATAGCACGCTGCAAAGAAATCTTCCATGCCAACAGGTGCAGGGGAAACCATCTCGTTCGGGGTTTCTCTGAGCGTAACCTACGAAAGATCGGAGAGCGTTCAGTTTGGTTTAGGTGACGACTTTTTTTTAGAAAAGTTTTCTCACAGGGGCGTTTTTTTTTTCTTCTTTTGAATACTGACTGATTCTTTAGCACATCTGTTGAGGATATACAAAAGCTGTTTTAAAACATCGTATTTACCTTTGTAGCTGGTTGTCCAGTTATATAAATTCACCATGCTGGAATAGCCAGAATCATCACCATCCTCCTGCACACAGTCCCATCGGTCCAGCATTTTCATCATACCTTCCATGTCTTCCTCGTCTAGAGTCTTGTTCATCTTCAAGAAACGGCATCCAAGCCAGAATGGCACGTCACCATCTTTGCGATGCCCTTCCCGGCAGGTCTCAGTCACAGCTTCGGCAACGCTTCCAAGGAGAATCTTGCTAGAAGGAACCAGAAGGCGCCCATCCCGATCTCTGCATAGGCTTTCAGCTTGTTCCCATGTGGTTTCTTTCGAGCAAGATATGTAGAAGGTACTTTCATCTATCCGTCATGGAAATAAACAAACGAAGAAACAAAACAAAGCAAAACAAAACAAAAGAATAATAAACGTGTTTCCATTAAAAATGTTAAACCATAACACGTAATTTTGATAAGCCCCATAAACCTTCGTAATATTACTTTGTAAACATGTAGCAAGACATTCACATTAGAAACAAACAAAAACGTAAATACTATTACGTTTCCACTAAAAAATTTAACCACTTTGCAATTTTGATTGCACCTAAAAAACTTTAGTAAGATTTCTTTGATTTTTGTTAATTAATAGGAAGATATTTACGATTTCAAAACACAACAAAATAAAACAAACTAGAACAAAGCAATAACAAAATTTAAAGAAACAAGAGATCATCAAATTTTACAGTTGTCCAACACAACAAGTATTTTCAACTTTGAATTTGCAAATTTAACTACAGATATTATGGGTTTCCAACAGAAACACCCCTCTCTACATGCTCTAGTAATATCCCTAGCTGGATTATAAGGCATTCGATTAAAAATGATACAAGCGAGAAAAACACAAAACAAACAACTAAAACAATTTAAAGCATGGAAATTAATATTTAAAGTTGAAATCCACCCTTATATCAAGTTGCTTTTAAAAGAAGGAGAGAATATTAAGAAACAGATCAATGAAAGATAGGCCTACGTCACCGAGTGGCCAATTTGTGTTTGATTGATTACAACTTCAAATATTCACAACTTTCTAATTTCTTTTCGGATTTTGTTCAAACTTTCACTAATCTGTTTCTCTCATTTCTTTCTCTATTTTTTTTGTTAGTTTTATTCCAATCAACTATCAGGGTCAACTTCCCCTTTAACATAGGCAAAAAAAAAAAATAGTGTTCGTACAAGTGTAATGTACGTAATGATGATATGATGAGTTGAAGAATAAATGGAAAAGAGGGCATGTACTAGAATAGCCAAGAGGAAGGCTTTATATTGAATCGCACACACACCCAAAGAATCTTGATCAGTGATATAATTACACTAAGAATGTGGCAAGTACCGATTAATGAAAATATAGTTAAAAACTCTAAACTAAAAAACTAAAAAATTAAAAAAAATATATAAAAATTAAGCTATGCATATAAATAAATGAATATTTGTTAATGCATTGGCATACTTATATTAATTGTGAATGTATCCATGAGTCCTGATAATCCACTATTGTAGTGAGCCGTCTTCATTTCTGAAGGGAATATATCAAAGACATTAAAAAAAGAGAAATATATAGAGGAATCTTGTTAAAATAAAGACACGGGCTGGCCATAATTCCAGACGTTGTCATAAGAAAAACGTCCTTTTGAACTGGAGGTGAGTGTACTTTGACACAATATCAATTGTGATGAAAACTTCATTTGGAACTGGAATATTCAATTATGCTAAATGGTTTTTGTTTTGTTTTGTTTTGTTGTTGTTGTTGTTTTTTTTTTTTGAGGGGGGGGGGGGGGTGTTAAAGTGTGGTAATAATGCATTTGCGTTTAAGATTCCTTTTTTTTTACATGAAAACGTTTTACCTGATGAATCATCGTCTATGGAGGCCGTTCCAGTGAAAGTCGAGGGGGTTTCATTTTCTATTTAAAAAAAAAGGAAATGAAATATGTATTGCATCTTATTCCCTCCCTCCCATTCATACGTTGGCGTCTTTACGTTCCGACTACCCTATTTTACGAAATGCATGCAGTTTAGTATTGTTTTTCTCTCACCCTTAACAAGCGTATTTTTGCAACAAAACATGTCACACTTTATTTTGCTTAAGGAAAAATTGGTGTCGATGCGTATTTTAAGTTTCTTTTAAAAATTGAACGACAACATTTTTTGTTCGTTTCATCATTTTATTTTCTTATTCTCAACCAAAGGCAAAGGTCCAGATATGATTTATATTTTTTTTTCTGGGTATTTTTTTACAAAGTACTATTGTTCAAATCAAGTTTTACAATATAAAGAGTGCTGTAATATTATTATGTTTATGAAAGAGATATGATATAATTCTTTCCTTTCCTTTTTTTTCGACATGGAAAGGTTTTACCTGCTTGGTCATCTCTGACAGAGGAGGTCCCAATAGTTGTCGACGGAGTTTCAGTTTCTTTAAAAAGAACAAGGAAAATTAAATACTGTATGCATTTCATTACTTAAGTTGATCTTATTCCCGCACATCCATACGTCAGAGAACCCACGTTTCGACTACCCTTTTGTACGAAATTTAGTGTAGTATTATTATGTTTACAGTTAAAATATGATACATTCCTTATTTCATTTACATGAAGAAAAACAATTACCTGATGAGTCGTCCTTTATGGCGGGTGTTCCAGTCGTAGTTGACGGGGTTTCCGATTCTTTAAAAAGAAAAAGGAATCAAAATATGGATTTTATTACTTAAGTTCATCTTATTTCCCACATCCTTACGCTGGCGTCCCTACTCTTCACCTACACTTTACGAAATGTATAGTGTAGTAATATTGTGTTTGCGGTTAAAATATGATATAGTTATTATTTTCTTTACATATAAGAAGGTTTTTACCTGATGAGTCGTCTTTTATGGCTGTTCCAGTGGTAGACGACGGCGTTTCAGCTTCTTAAAAAGAAACCGAAAGGAAATGAAATGTATTTCATTTCTTACTCTCTGAAAAAGTCGAGTGACTACTGACGCGACTCCCGGGGGAGTGAAAATAGAGTAAAAATAGAGTAAATGTTCACGCTTTACCTTTTAGAGAGCACTCGATATTCTCTCGATATTCACTCATTTGACTCCTAAACAAGACTTAGTGATCATTGACGTGACTCCCAAACGAGTGAAAAAGAGTTCACCTTTTTTAAGAGAGAGAGAGAGTAATCTTATCTTATTCCCGCACGTGCATACTTTGGAGTCCTTATGTTCCTACTACCCTATTTCACGATAGGTAGAGTAGTAATATTATGCTTACTGTTAAGATAATGATATGATTCTTTCTTCTCTTTTTTTTTCTTTTATTTTTGACTTGAAAAGGTTTTACCTGATGATTCATCAATGGAGTTTCCAGTGGTAGTCGATGGGGTTTCATTTTCTTTAAAAACAATCAGGAAATAAAATATTGATTTCGTTGGCTTTTCGACTACTATATAATGTTTACGATACTTTTGAGATGTGGAGGTATTGTATAAGAAAGATTAATATTCAACAGGCTCTGCATTATCTTTGCACGCGCGTGGTGTTCTTTTTATGTCGAAACTGGTCATTAAGTTTTTAATTCAGGCACATGATCACTTTATTTTACATGCATGCTCCAATTTCAATATTCAGGCTGAAAACGATCATTTTTTTTTCTATAATTGAAGTATAAAGAACAGTAATAATAATAATAATAATGATAATAATACCGGTCATATATAAATGAAGGTAATACTTCATTGGTTAGCTGACTGACGGAATGACTGCTTTACCTGCTGAATCATGGTCTACTTGAGTGGATGAGGCTTCTGCTGTGTGTTAAGAGATAAAATAAGAAGATAAAACCATAATAAATCATGCCTCCACGAGATCGTCAAATATTATTTGTTTTGATTTCATGCCTATGCTGAAATCCTAATTTGAAGAACTATTTCTCTAATGATACTTTTCGAACTAAGTACGATTTCCATGACAGTAGAAATCTCTTTAAAATCCATATCATCCATACTTATTATATTTAAAAGTACACAAATAACTTTAATAAACTTTACCCGTGTCGGTGACTCGCGTGGCTCGAGTAACTCCTGTAGTGGGCGGATTTTCTTAAATTGAAATAACATGGCACAATAAAAAAATAGAAAAATTGAGACTCCATTTTAGTAGGTAGAAAAACTCTTCATATGTTGTAGGTTTTATTTAATATCATCCATACTTATCATATTTAAAAGAACACAAATAACTTTAATAAACTTTACCCGTTTCGGTGACTCGCGTGGCTCGAGTAACTCCCGTAGTGGGTGGATTTTCTTAAATTGAAATAACATGGCACAATAAAAAAAGAAAAAATTGAGACTCCATTTTACTAGGTAGAATAACTCTTCATATGCTGTAGTTTTCTTTAATATCATCCATACTTATCATATTTAAAAGAACACAAATAACTTTAATAAACTTTACCCGTTTCGGTGACTCGCGTGGCTCGAGTAACTCCCGTAGTGGGTGGATTTTCTTAAATTTAAATAGCATGGAACAATAAAAAAATAAAAATTGAGACTCCATTTTACTAGGTAGAATAACTCTTGATATGTTTTAGGTTTTATTTAATATCATCCATACTTATCATATTTAAAAGAACACAAATAACTTTAATAAACTTTACCCGTTTCGGTGACTCGCGTGGCTCGAGTAACTCCCGTAGTGGGTGGATTTTCTTAAATTTAAATAGCATGGAACAATAAAAAAATAAAAATTGAGACTCCATTTTACTAGGTAGAATAACTCTTGATATGTTTTAGGTTTTATTTAATATCATCCATACTTATCATATTTAAAAGAACACAAATAACTTTAATAAACTTTACCCGTTTCGGTGACTCGCGTGGCTCGAGTAACTCATGTAGTGAGCGGATTTTCTTAACTTGAAATAACATGGCACAATAAAAAAAAGAGAAAACTTCAGACTCCATTTTAGTAAGAAGAATAACTCTTCAAAATTATGTTGTATGTTTTATTTTATATCATCCATGCTTATCATATTTAATAGAACACAAATAACTTTAATAAACTTTACCCGTTTCGGTGACTCGCGTGGCTCGAGTAACTCCCGTAGTGGGTGGATTTTCTTAAATTGAAATAACATGGCACAATAAAAAAAGAAAAAATTGAGACTCCATTTTACTAGGTAGAATAACTCTTCATATGCTGTAGTTTTCTTTAATATCATCCATACTTATCATATTTAAAAGAACACAAATAACTTTAATAAACTTTACCCGTTTCGGTGACTCGCGTGGCTCGAGTAACTCATGTAGTGAGCGGATTTTCTTAACTTGAAATAACATGGCACAATAAAAAAAAGAGAAAACTTCAGACTCCATTTTAGTAAGAAGAATAACTCTTCAAAATTATGTTGTATGTTTTATTTTATATCATCCATGCTTATCATATTTAATAGAACACAAATAACTTTAATAAACTTTACCCGTTTCGGTGACTCGCGTGGCTCGAGTAACTCCCGTAGTGGGTGGATTTTCTTAAATTTAAATAGCATGGAACAATAAAAAAATAAAAATTGAGACTCCATTTTACTAGGTAGAATAACTCTTGATATGTTTTAGGTTTTATTTAATATCATCCATACTTATCATATTTAAAAGAACACAAATAACTTTTTAAAAAATTACCCTTTTCGGTGCCTCGCGTGGCTCGAAAAACTCCTGTAGTGGGCGGATTTTCTTAAAGAGCTCATATTATGTTGATTTTTTCCGACCCCCAATTGCAAGAATATGGTTTGTAAATAAATAATAAACATATTGAAATAAAGGTTTCATCAATTTTAGCAAATCAAATAGATTTTTTTGCCTAAAATGTACCCTTGATTTTTGCCCTTATTGAGCCAGATTTCTCAAACAGACCGATTGAAGCGGGGTTGACCTGCTATGACGTCACTGGGTAGAGTTGATCAATTCATCCAGGTGAATTCATCCGGTGCATAACGCGCGCTATTGAAATCGTGTGTAAAAAAACCAACATCAACGAGAGTCGCTTTCTTTTGGGGGAATCCTTACGTTTTGTGGGTGAAGTTTGTGAAAATTCGGCGAAAAGATTTCACAGCAGCAACACACAGCATGCACGAATTTGTACTATTGTAGCGACCATTTCGAAATATCAGCCTTCGAACGTCACTGCAAGATTGACTTTGGAAATGTAGCTGGCCCGAAATACAAGGCTAGGTTGAAGAAGGATGTCTTGCCCACAATACAGAGCATCAAATATTCAAAAACAGCAACAATTAAGCCGCAGGAGACCACTGCCGGAAGACAGACTGAGAACTATTTAAATGTGAGCAACTTTCGCCGTATTGTGAAATTGTATTGTTGAATCAATGCCGACATGGTCGTTCTTGCGCTGATTTTGTGGACTCATTTCGAGGTCATAGCGAAGTCGAAGCCAAAAAATGTCAAGTGACAAGTTAAAACTAACCTTTATTAGGTGTTTCACCAGATATTTCACTGCTGTGACCAATATTAGGAAGAAAAGAGCGATTCTCGTAGAGCAGCTCTGTTCTTTTCCTCCACGTCAGTGTATCAGATCTAGCCCAATTCTCAAGCACAGCCCTACGGGGTTTCACAGCGTCGCTGTACATGTAGCCGACCATGATGTGTACGGGTCCGAATTTTTAAAGTTTGTAAACTTGTGCGAGCTGTCTGAAAAATGGTTGCTTATTGGAATAAAATGTAAACTAGTTTTCATATAATATTTAACAAAACTGATGGATTTGGAAACATACTTTTGAAGTATCAAAATCATGTCAGCAAAGTTTCTCTTCACTCTCGGTTGCCAGTCCATGCTATGTTGTGCAGCAGTATACCGCGGAGGTCATACGACTCTACCCAATGACGTCAGTGCTAATTTGCATAGAAAAGTAAACAAGCTAGCATTTTGCCGAAATTGTACTGCGAGACAATTTCAAACCCTCAAAAAGGTGATTTTTATTTTTTTTAAATTGCACTTTCTAGTTGAGCTATTTGAGAAATTTAAAAAGGATTGTTTTCTTTGATACACAGATTTTAATATTACCAAATAAAAACGCATACCACTTCTTTTCTCAATATGAGCTCTTTAAATTGAAATAACATGGTGCAAAAAAAATTGAGACTCCATTTTGCTAGGTAGACTATAAACTATTCATAATATAGGTTTTCTTTATTTCAATTCAAATACTTTTCGCTTTTACTCCTATACATGTACATTTCCACACGCTGGTGCTAGTATATTTATTTAAATTATCATTTAGGATTTAGAGGCACTGTCAGTACTTGACGTGACTTATATTTTTATAACATTCTTTTCATCATGCCCGAATATAGGTGAATTTTATCTGAATATTGTACAAGCAATTTATCTTTTGTTCTATTAATGTGTACTGGCGGTTCCTGGACCAGGGGAAGGGCGAAATGAATTCACTGACACTAGTGGTCAGTAACACCCCCCCCCCCCCCTCTTTGGACAATCCTGGATCCATGCACCCCATGCATGTGGTATGTACTGAAAATGAATTTGGTAACCTCAAACAAAATAGAGAGAGAGGGAGAGAAGGGGGGGGGGGGTGGAAATCAAGAATTTTGGAAATTGTGGTAATTATTTTGAAGTCTCTTACCTGTTGTAAATTCCCTATGTGGAGGTATGGATGTATTAGTAAGTGTTGGAATAGATGCTGGAGTCATGGTAATGACCAAATGATCTGAATATTGAAGGAGGAAAAGGTTCATTATTCAAGCTCATTTTAGACCATACCATCATTTTCGCACAAACATTGACACTGTATAGTAATCATCTGTTATTTCAATACCTCTTTCACTTCCGGAATTCAGATACATTGGCAGGTATTAACTCTTACTGTGCCAAGGGGTTTAGCTCTCTTCAAAATTGTACCAAAATGTGATCAATGTTTACTTTTCAAATGTTTCGCTTCATTAACCATCTATTATTTCATCAAACTGGTAAAACGTCAAACTGGCCATCTTACAGCGACTGCTAAAATTATGATTTGAAAATTAATTGCATTTTATTTGAAATTTTTACAAACAGCTTGTTTGGATAATAGGCGCATTTTACAAACTAGAATGGGGCATGATGGGGAAATGAGAGGCACAGACACTTTTCAAATCCTGTCAAAAGATGGCGCCATGAGGGGCTTCAGTTTACTGTCACTTTTTTTTTTAACCGCCTGAGTCGATTTAGTCCACTGATTTATGGAGCGCAAAAATCAACCTTTTATTCCTTTTAAAATTACCGGTATTATATAATCAAAATTAATAAACAAATCCAGTCATTGTGAAATCAATTCCTCATTTTAATTTCAATACATATCCGTATAGTACAGGAGATCATAATATTCTTTAGAAATAATTTCAGCACTCCAATTATTAAAGGAACCCTGCAACCCAAATGCAAGTTGATTCCTGTTGATGTGCAGGGATGCATACAACTTATGTTATTCAAACATCTAAATATGTTTCAGAATTTTGTTAAATATTTTTAAAATAATTTTCTCAAACATGCTAACTTCCACCCCCAAAATGCCCCAGATTGCATTCCTGCAATGATATCATCTGCCAATCATTACTGAACTAAGGACAGACAGTGGTATAACCATCCGTTCTAATATACCATGCCTACATAGGAGTTGCTATGTCAGATATGCTGTAGCATCACCAGGAAAAGAATGGTATTGAGGAGGTAATGTTTGAATGCACGCAATTTTATTGTGAGCATGTGCTGAGCTGGGGGAAGTTACATTCCACTGTCTATTGTAGAATGTTAGTGTAGCTGACTGATGATTGACAGATGATGTCATTGCAGGAATGAGATCTGGAGCATTTTGAGGGTGGAGCTTTGGTTGGGTAAAATATTTCAAAAAACATTAAAAAATCTGTGAAAACATATCTAGATGTTTGAATAACAGCATATTAGTTGTATGCATCCCGGCACATCAACAGGAATAATCCTTCATTTAGGTTGCGTTTGGGTTGCAGGGGCCCTTTAAACTCATGAAAAGTCCAAGGAAAAACTTAGAAAGAGACGTTCAGGGAAGCGTTTCATCAAGCCGTCATCACGACAATTTCGCCGACATCCTATTGGAATGCGTGTATTAAAATTAACACGCGTTTCAATGGGATGTCGGCGAACTTGTACTTATGACCGTTTGATGAAACGATGCCCAGCATTCAAATAAATCTATCTAAGGAAAATCGTGTTTTTTTCAGTTGAGTGGATACCTGCTTCACTGCCTCGTGTAGACAATGCAAAATGAGTCACTGCAGAGGATGGATTTTCTATTTTAAAAAATCATTAAAAAATGATTAGAATGGTTTAGTTATTAAGAGGACAAAAATACAAACTTAATTCAAGCACTCAACTCTTTACGTTTTCATTGAAGTATTTTGTGCGGCTTATTTTTGATTAAGCTGTACATGCCAAACTGATTTCCAATCAGTGCAAATTAATACATCACCTTGGCTTTTATTCTGTTTCTGCCCGCAAAATGGTAATATTTTTGGAACATGTTCTTGAAAGTCGGCAAAAAAGGGGGTCATTTTCGAATCCGCTATTATTCAAGGCATTTATTCCTACCATGTCCTCACTATAATTTAGGTTTAGAGTGGCAAAGGTACTATATGATGCCTTGCCAAAGATATGCTAATATGAAATGAAACTCACCGGCTTCGCAGCGTTCTCCGGAATACCCCGATGGACAGTGACATTTATAATTCACTATAGTCTCCTCGCACCAGCCGTTCTGACACGGTTGCTGGAGACAGTCTTCGGAGCGATGTCAAAAATATAAACGTAAAAAAGGGGAGGAATGTTGGGAAATGTAGCCCTACATATCAAATCAAAATTGAAAATAAAAGTGAATAATTATCGGCTATTTGGAAATTATCAGTGTTTAGTAAGTGATCCTTTATGAAGCCGAATCAATCTGGACTTTAACCGATATTTCATTGGAAATTATGACGGTATTTGGATTATTAGTATGTTTCTGCAAAATTATGTGTCAATGTAAACAATCGGTGAATGAAAATGACAAGTCTATCTGTCGCATATATGTGACATCGGCACTGAAAGAGTTAAAGTGGCATCAAACTGGTAAAACATCAAACTGGCCATCTTACAGCGACTGCTAAAATTATGATTTGAAAATTAATTGCATTTTATTTGAAATTTTTACAAACAGCTTGTTTGGATAATAGGCGCATTTTACAAACTAGAATGGGGCATGATGGGGAAATGAGAGGCACAGACACTTTTTCAAATCCTGTCAAAAGATGGGGCAAAAAAAGGGGGTCATTTTCGAATCCGCTATCATTCAAGGCATTATTCCTACCATTTCCTTATTATAATTTGGGTTTAGAGTGGCAAAGGTAGATTATATGATGCCTTGCCAATATAAAGAATCGACATGTGTTCAGTGACTAAATCAGCGCTATCCGAAAAACGAACGGGCTTGCCGTAAACTTTTTTTTCTGGCTATGCGGTGATGTCAAAAGAATTATTAGCTGGTTATAGAAAAAGGATGAAGCTGTCATTTCGGAAACTGGTCAATACATGTTAACGATGACCAAGGCCCTGTTTCATTTATCAAAAAATTATGATCAATTGCAAGTTGCAATATCTGATATAAGCTAGTGAAATCCTTGCCTCTGATTGGCTGAAAGCAAATTTGTTATAGAACTGTGGCGGTTGTTATTGATAACAAGTTTTATGAATTTACAAATTTGTTCTGCCAAACCTGGGATGCGGCAAACACGATGACCCCTTAGGATCCCGTCATCTTGCCGTCTGGAGCAGTTATGAGGCACGTAACCTGGTAAGAGCTTCGGAATGAACTGTACTTTGCTGCCTTTGACCGTCTTCACATTGCATTGCTCGAGCAGCGGTAGAGTGTAGTTCAGATTGTAACCGTCTGAGCAGTAACAACAAACTACAGAGACGGCGAAAGAATATATAATTTCTGTCACATTAACACACATTCGTGTCTTCAGTACTAATAACTGCCCCTGGAAAAAAAGCTTATGAGTACATCAGATATATTATATACATGAGCCATGGAACCTGGGGGCTTGGGGCTGGAGCCCCACCCAAAAAACCAAAAAACAAACAAAACAAAACAACCTTTTTGAGTAGACACGTTTCATAAAATCTGGAAAAAAAAGTTCGAAAATTATCATTAAAGAGTGAAATCAAATCAGCCCCCCCCCCACTTTCAAAACCGCTCCGCGGCCCCTGATAAAAAAATCGTATGACCTGCATTATGGTTAGGTCAAGCGACTGTTTAGTCTCCCTTTGTTTTAGTGATCATCTTTGATATCTCCAGAACTAACTCTGTGACAACGAACATTACAAAAATATTTTTAGACGTTTTGTCCCTCTTCTCCCTGACTGGCTCACTTCTCCACGTTCAAGACTTAAAAAAAAATGATCAATTACATGAAAGCTAGCAAGTTAGAGGTGTACTAAGTGTCATTATGTAGCCCTGTCTTAGTAAGATATAAGTAGAGAAGCTATAATGCATAGTTCCAAAGTTCCAAAGTAAAAAGTGCAGCATCCTGTTTTTTGTCCCATTTCACCATATTCTCCCCTATCATTATCTCACCTGGTGCCACAAAAAGACTTGACAATGTAGCTGCGAGAAAAAGTGCTTTAAAACAATCCTGCAAACAAACAAATATAAAAATAAACAAATTTATAAAGAGAGAACCTGATGCTTCAATTTTTAAATAACGATTTAAGACAGACCTGTTTAGCTTAGCCTTTAGTTATCCCTCTGTTTTCATCTCTCTCTCTCTCTCTTTCACTTTCCCCTCCACTCCCACTGTCTCTATATACCCCTCCCTTTCCCTCTCTGTCTCTTTACAGCTGTTTTCCTATTCTTTTCCAATGTTACACTCATAGGCGTACGAGGCGGGAGGGCTGGGGGATGCAGCCTCCCCCACCCATCCCCCCCCCTCGAGGATTTTGAAAGTGCCGACATTCGGGCAAATATCACCTCATATTTGGGTAGTGATTTGCCCGAATATGTAGTTTCTGCATATTTTCGTCAATCGCTCGCAAAAGTTTAAAAGCGGAAATTTGATATTTCAGGAAAATGCCCCAGCCCCCTCTCGAAAAAATGTGCCCGTACGCCTATGGTTACATTCATACTTTATCATGATAATGCACTAATATTCTCTTTCTGCCTACTTACGCTTTGAATTTCACTTGTCCCTTAACTCAATTGTAACCATGGTAACCTTGCACATAACCCCAAATAATTATCTTTATGATTTTAGTTACACTTGGAATTCATACTCGGTGCACGAAATGATGGAGTTGTCATGAATATTATTCCAATTACAGTTAAGATGCATAATACATGCACTATTGATGGAATCATGATCGAGTAGCCATGGTTGGTGTTTGCTTTTCATTATTTTGATTTGGTTGTATGACAGGATGGAACTAATTTCCTGTCAAACCTTTCATGTCTTTATCGTCGGACTGTCACGTTTATCAAAATTCATTAAATTCATTAAAATCTAATAAAATGTAAAGATCAAGCCATCATGAACAGTTTTAGATATTCATATTTATATACAGATAGATATACAATGTATATAAATCAGGACGAATTCGTACAGATTGTATGAGTAAATGGAACACGTTTTCATTCTTAGATGAATTTCTCATTAAAATCTAAATGATCATATACAACATATTAACTACATGTGTGTCAATGAAATACATATTCCTTTCCAGAAGGAAAAATAATGAAAACATGGGAAAAGGAACATTAAAGCACAAATACCAAGTGAAGAACAACAAACAGGAGAATAAAGTTATCAAAATTGAAGGAAATTCGGGAAAAGAAAATTAAATTCAATTGGCACCACTGCTTTAAGTTCTTTGGTTATTTTCTAGTCATAATTTATGGAACAACCTCATTCTCAAGGTTTTCTCTTCCTCTCGCGTGCGTCGTCGCTTTAAGTCATGTTGCTGCTGTAAATTACATTTTTTTTTAAATGTATAAATACGATGGGATAAGTACACAACAACTAACTATAAGTACAAAATATGTTTATTTACATGTATATGTATGGGAAGTTATGTATCATTTTAGAATTTCATTCTGATGTACAATGTGTATACCGTTTAATATCTGACATTAAAATGACCTTTCAACACACACACACACACACACCCTCACACGTTTACATGGCTTTACTTCCGAGGACAACTATTGTTCCTCTATTATTACTCGTCCTCGGACAGTCGACGGAATAAGGCATAAATTCATTGTTCGACGTTCGAGGACTATTGTCCGGCTTCCGAGGACCATTGTTGTCATGATTTTTTTTTTGTTCTCTGTCCGAAAATGTCCTCGGACATAATGCTAAACAAACGCACACCCACACACACCAAACACAAAAAACAACAATGTAAAACTACCCCAAAATGAAGAGGTGGCAGCTAGGCCATATTTTTTCTACAACTTGAATAAAGGCAGTACAGCGGGCAGAAATGCCGTATTTATTGATTTTATTTTAATTCCTCCAGAAAACATGAAAAATGAAAAAGCACAAAGCATGAATCTTTCTATAGAATAATTTATCTACATAACGAAAAAGTGTTCGAATAATTATGCAAATTTCAGTGAGCCTACTTGAATAAAAAAAATATATTTTTCTTAACTATATGAACATAATTTAAAGTAAATAATCATGTAGGCCTAACTTACCATTTTCATAATTCTGAATTTAGCCTCACATGCATCGGTTTACAGAATTTTGAATTCCTTCTCTAGAAACCTCTCTAGAAACTTTCATCCCAACTTGGATCTTTGTGACTTTAAATTATTTAAGGCGGTGCAGTCCCATTCCTGTTGACTGTCAATTTAATAACAAGATGATTTTCAAAACTGACCAGAAGTGTTTTGAGCTGAACTCGAATTTCATGAAGAATCATCCAAAAGCTTGATACAATCACGCGGAAAGTGAAGAAGTCAGTTAACAGTTGCTCAGGCATAATACATTCGTGACAGATTTCACAGACAAACGTGTTTAATTCCAATTTCCTTCTTTTCACCTGAGGGTGGTTCTCAAGACCAATGCAATGCAATTAATATGAGATCGCGCATGCGTAAGCATGTAGCACTCATAGTCTTGTTTGTTATACTTTTTTCACAGAGCCTTTCTCAACAAGCAACTCCCGCAAACCACATCTTCCTGTTGATGCAATAAATCGAGCTTGCATGATATAAGTATTGGTTTTAAATATTTGAGTTCACCAAACGGTTTCTGGCGCTTGGCTACATTTTAATGAAGTACGTGCGCACCGACACATTATTAGCTTAGCTTTAATCAGTCTTTACGATCTAGGCCTAGTCACATTAAGTCATTTCTATGTTGACCTTTAAAGACAGGGGGATTCATTATCTTTTGAATCATGTAATGATCTCTCAGCATGATTGACGTGAGCAAGTAAAAATGGAATTAAATAATGGATTTAAACAGGGGCACGTCAAAGCTATTTTGCCACACACTTTACAGACCACATCTATACGATTTAACGCATTTGATGACTGTATGAAGCTAATGGCCCTTCTAGAGCTAAAATCAGACAAAATATCAAATTGAATGATATTTCAAATCAATTTATGTCTAAAATTCCATAATACAAGTCTATAGTACTTAACGTATCAAATGATTTATCTGTACACATAGTACAGGCAAGCTTTTACAAACATATGGTATATGCACATTTTTCTCATCTAACAAAAGTGAGCTTTATTCTTTATCATTATCCGGTGATGTGTTTAAGAAATAGCTCCTTGCATACCACCTAAGGGTCATGCGGTATCAACAGGGGGGGGGGGGGGGGGGGGGGGGGGGGGCAGGGTGGACATGCACCCCCCAGCCCACGATTAGGATGGTGATTGTGATTATGACTGTGGTAGAAAGACTACATATAATGTACACAAATATAAATGGCCCAAAAGAGATCATGACCGCCGAATAAATTTTCAACAAAAAAAAAATGAACAAATAAACAAACATGAAAATAAAGCGATGTCCCAGCATGTAATGTCCCACACCACACACTTTGCTAATTCTACATGTCGGTGATGTGACTAGGTATAAAAAAAATTATATATGATCGTTCAGTTGCTAAATAGTGTTGATTTAGTGGGTATACAACCCTAGTGGGAGCAAGTGAAATGTTTGTTGCTCACTATACCGTATAATTTAAAATGAATATAGCACGGAACGAAGCTAGCGGATTTATATGAAGATTGGGTGAGATTAACATGATTAACGTGTTTATTTTGTCTGCAAAGCGTGTGAAGTTGTATGCAAAGAAATGAATTTAAATTCACGGAAGGCGTTATTACGTAATGGCGAATCGTTTTAATTCGAATGCAAACAAAATGTTTTTGAATGACAGTTTTATGAAATCGAATGCTAAAAACAGATTTGAATGATAAAACACAGCTACGGTGGCAGAATCGGTGAATTTGAATGCACATAAAATGAATTCATGTGGCCAGCTTACGAATTTGAACGAGAAATCCTATATTATATTTTCTGCACAGTCCGGATCGTAGCATGGCAAACTGAAAGGCATAGCAGACTCATAATGCAAAAAGTCCGATGGCAAAAATTTAACTCTTGGTAATGAAATCACCGGGCATCTTTAAAACTTCTGTAGATGATTAGAATGATATTTGTTATTCTGTGCTTGATTGAGACTATCAAATACATGCAGCTTTCATATTTAGAGCCTTGTGAGGAAGATTTGCTTTCAGATTAGGAGTAAAAAAGAGAATGATATTTTCAATAATCATACGGTAAGAAACATTAAAAGAACAGTGGAATTACCACATGTATAAATATATTCATGAAGTTATTTCTTTGTATTTTGTTTATTTAGAGCAATACAAGCAAACAAAACATTAGCCGACTACTTCAGGTGATACTAAATATCATTTGTACCTTGACAAAACTAATACATATAGATGAACCTATACATTAAACGTAAACTGTCAGCGATTCCTTCACAGTCCTTGTAAGAGATATCAAAATCGCAGTTACAAGGAGGTAAGACTTCTTGAGTCTGTTGTGCAGGACTGACAGTCCAATATTCAAAAGCGTGTTTACCTGTGCAGTAATTTTCAATGCACTAATGAGAACACACTTATCGACGAAAACAAAATAAAAATCCATGCAAAGTACATCACTATCGAGTAGATAATTATATTTAGAAAGAAATCAATGGTACATGTAAATTACATGTGAATAAGGATACGCTTAAAACTTCAAGATATATGAATCCAAGAGGGCGCTATTGTGTATAAATGGATCGACCGTGACAAATATTTCTATCCATTCCCACAGGGTAATATTTCCCATGGTAACTTCATTAGTTTTGTCTGGACCAATCCTTAATTATACACAACAACGCCCTTTTCTGTTCATGCATCTTACATACAGACATTTTATATGAAAAAGTTCTGAGCAAATTTACTGACCAATGCTCTCTCAGTTTTATTGTTCAGAATTATACCTTGATATAAATTAGTTTAAATCTGTTAATGCAAAGGATTTCACTTAATTAGTTGTTCAACTTGAATTCGGGTATAACATCATAAACCAAAGCATGTTGATATGGGGTATTCTCTTGTTTTGCGCTTGCTTAACAAAGCAACACGCGCCATGTTACCAACTGGAATAAAGTTCAGTGGTCAAACTTTGGTCTCATAAGCATTAAGCGTTACACTCGGGTTTATAAGTACGAGAACTTGCCACAATGGGCTGCTTGATTTATCATTATCACCGAATATGCAAGTAGGTTCTCCATGACAATGATTATTTAATTTACATTAATTTTTTAAAATTCCAAAATGCATGTAAAAATGTTCAGTTACAAAAACTGCAGATATCATTTGTATTTATCATATTTTTCAGTGAAATTCAATTCAAATTGGTAAAGGTAGTGTCATTACGTAGTTTCTATGCAGCGGCAGAGCGAGCAGCGGACCTAGATTTAAAAAAAAAAGAAAGAAAACGATAACGAGTGTTATGCCGTTAATAGGGAACATGGATTGTCCTCCAAAAACGTCCGTCTCCCTGACTGATAACCAGTCACGCCAGTTTTGTTCTACGCCCGATAGTCCGCGGGGGCGATAGACCGCGGTGTCTGAAATGCAACGCATTTTCACATCACGTCTTAAAAGCATAATGACTCAAATAATTCATGGATCTTAATCCGGGGGGGGGGGGGGGTATCTTCCATTGAAATCCGTACAGCATCCGCGAACCTGAAAACGAGGAAAAAGGGTAGTTTTGCAGGGTCGGGGGCGGATCCGCGCGGATCTGCGTTTAGGGTGTCAAAAACGAAAAATATATAATAAAAAAATAATACTTTTCTTTTATAGCGCATTACACATAGCAACACTGCAGGTCCCTATGCGCTTTATAAAGTAAGAACGAAATAACTTAGAAAGAAGAAGGTGCATTCAATATAATGTTGGACACTGAGTTCATACTCTAAGTATGAAACAGATATCTTTTAAGGGAGATTTTGATCTAAGTTGCTTTCGTATCTCATGATACCCTAAATGGTATCAAAATCACACTTCTGACCAAATGCAGGGGAAAAGGGTATGACATTTAACACGGCCAATCCGCGGAAAGGGTACAATTTATTCAGAATTTGAGAATGTCGGGCATTTGAACTCATTTCCATGAATCTTATCGGAGTTTTCTTCTTGACATTATAGAATTTAAATTTTATTTCTGCACCAAGAAAAGCTCTTAATTTTATTCCCTTTCAAAGGATTTTCTCCAATTTATTTTATATTTCAGGAAATGGATAGGACATTTTCTGCAAGATGAATAACGTGGGATTTGCACAAATAAAGCTTCTTTTTTGAATGATCGAACTTTCTTGCCAACCCTCCCCCTCCACCCCATTTTTTTGTTTCGAATATCAGTTTTTTTTTCTTTGAAAATAAACAAATATATTTCCGTGTCCTAACATTCACCTGATATTACTGGCGTGTACATTGAGAAGCCGCGGTCTATCGGCCCCGCGGTCTATAGGCCCCGCGGTATATCGGTCCCGGGTCTATAGGCCCCGCGGTCTATCGGCCCTACGGACTATCGGGATTCCCTCAGTTTGGGTAAATCATGTAAAGTTTCCAAATAATGATATTTCATGATGAGCACAATTAGATGGAATTACATCAATAAGTCAGCTTATTTTTTGTTCATACAAAAGGTCCCAGCGTATCACATGATCTACTGTTTGGTAGCAGCTGGACCAACGTTTGCCTCCAACCATTCACGTGCCTCGTGTGTCATTAGGTGGGTCGGGTTCTGCATCTGTCCCAGGATGCAGTTACCAATGAACACCATCTTGCTATCGCGGATGAATATGACGCGGTCGGGGTGCACCCTGAACATCCGGGTGAAGAGATCGTCCATCTTATCCACCACCAATCGGAACTTTGACGTGTCTGTGACGTCATCAGTCATGCAGTTGCTTGTCCGTGCGTCAACCTTGAGAAGATCTCTGAGAAGACAAAAAGAAATTAAAAGTCAAGGTGCTTAGTTGATAAGAGTTGGCATTATCAGGCCCTACAATTCGTGTTTTGGAAGCATTTCATAAAAGATCTGGATCTTTTCTAAAATACCGGGGACAAAACATGAAATTTATATGCCCGTTCGACAAGACATATGATAAACATCATCACCACCGTATTATAAGAATCTAAAGACTGAAGAATATTTTAGATTTTTTTACAAGGGGGCGATGTTGCTATAACAAACATGATGTAGGTCTACACATCAAGATTTCTCAAACATCAAGCGAAGCTTCTAAAATACCACACAGTACCTCAACAAGTAAGCATGCCTGAAATGATCATGTAAATATGAAAATTGATATAGGATCATAAAAATTACTCCTTATCAAAATGAAGAAAAAAAAAAACAAACATATATCATATAGCTGTGTCTGTTCTTCAATTGATGAATAAATTTCGCCTTTGATGTGTGCTTGCTTTATAGATGGCAATAACATGAATGCTAATTCTTTTCAATTTTTGACTGACTACAAATTTGTTTACTGCGATATAACATTAAATCCACAAAATTGCTAGATTTCATAAAACAGAGGATCCGCATAATTTGTAAAGTAAAGTTCACACTCCCTGAAGAAGTGCACGACTGTCAACTTTGTCTGACTTACTTGGCTGCTTCAATTCTATCCTGAATAGATGCATGGTCCTTCATGTAGCTGATGTTGTGGCCCATCTCCCATGCTCCTTCAGCGTGGGCCTCGGCCAGGTACACGGCTAGGAAATCGACCTGGGTTCGGTAGTCGCGGACGAGTGTCGACAGCGTACCACCTATTACACAGGCCTAATGGAATAATAACACAATAAACAATAGAGCGACGGATTGTTAGTCAGAAAAGGTACGAAGCAATATCCCCACAAGTTAGTTTAAAAATGCATACCAAGCAAAAAGTACATCAGGGTTCAGAATTTACCAAAAATTGGTATAATAAAAGTCGTTTAGACCAAGCTATTTGAACGTAACGTTCCAACAGGAGAAATGAATGAGGTTCCTGAGATTTGCAGTCTAAAGTAAAAGAAAGTCCTTAAAATTTACAAGTACGAGAAATATTTGTGAACAAACATTTTTTGTTAGGGTTCCCCCTACCCTTCTAATAGCACCACTGCTGTGGAGGAGACCAAGGAGTCTAGAAAAAACTATGCTCACTCTGATTATAAATTATAAATCATTGAAAAAATATTATGGCCAAACTGAAATTTCATGGCCTGTTGTAAAAAAAAAAGAAAAAAAAGTAATTAACAATAGCATGTACCCTATAAAAAAACCACCACCTAGCACGCACTAGATCGCAGATTTTATAATAGTATAGTAGGGGCCGATCCAGGATTATCAAAGAAGGGGCGGTCCGAAAAATTTCGCGACATTAATTTTCCTGGGAACATGATTTCAGAAATCAACAACCAATCAGGATCGCTTAATAATTATGTACTTGCGTTTAATAGCAACTTTTTATGCAAGATGGCCCAGGCTTAGGGGGAGGGGGATTAGGAGTAAAAAAAATGGGATGGATGTGTTTTCACCCAGAAAGTGCTTTGTTTTCATGTTCTTTTCACTACTCGGGGAGGACGTTTCACCCCTCCCCGGATGCTGCCATATTATGTATAGCCACTGTCATCTTCCCATCTCCAATATCATTACCCTGAGCGGTGGTCAAGAACCTGAGGATGCGAGGATCATCAGGGGTCTGTCCTTGTTGATATGGAGATCGTCGAGGCTCACGCTTCGACCTGCCAGGGATAAGAGATGGAGGTCGGGCACGGCATCGCCCACCTCGACGAAACTCGGTGGAGGGATGTTCAGGGCTGGGTTATGAACAAACGAAGCAAGGCTCAAGATCTGTAGACAGATACAGATCAATGACAAATAAAAAACAAAAAGCAAAAACTCAACATAATCATAATGAATGTCACTGACTATTTAGCTTGTTCAAAACTGCATTTGATTAATTCGAAAATGTTATTCATGCATTTATCCCATGTTGTTTATGTAATTTCTATAATGATTGTTTCTTTATCTCAATTTCTTGTACTCTGTATTGCTCTCATCGCCTTGAGCATTTTGCGTAATGGAAATGGCGCTTTATAAATACTCAATATTAATTATTAACTTTCCATCTTTTTTCCTCCTTTTTCTCTTTCTCTATTTTGTTTAACTTTCTCTGTTCTCTTTTTCTTTCTATCTCTTTCCAAATCTCCCCCCCCCCCCCTCTCTCTCTCTCTCTCTCTCATTATGACACTATATTTCTACCTAAGATTACATTACCTCTAATATGACAAAAAGGCATGACCGTTTACAATGGGTTTTTTTAAAACTTAGATATTAACATTTGGCATCACCCATGGGTTACACAGTTACTTTTAACATACACGTACCTCTGGACAATCTCCATATGCGGTGAACATCAGAGGAAGAAGGTAGGGGATCTTTCCACGTCCAAACATTGGTTTCAGGTGATCTAATCCAAAGTGTTCCAGGGCTTGAAAGGTCGAATGAAGCCATACTTTCTGAATAAGAAAAAAATGTAGACCCAACAGCTCAGTGGTTAGAATAGTAGTACATGTGTATATTAATTTGAACTTGGATATTAGTTCTAGACTTAGGGGATATTATAGATCGCAATGACATTTAAAATATCTTAGACAGACACCCTTCTACCAAATTCGGTTTCCAAGGTAATTTTGAATTGGGAAAACCTCCATGATATAAGCATTTGCGGAGAGGGGAGTGGGAAGAGAACGACAAAAATGCCAATAGTTTACCGGAAATTATTTTCCAGTGGGAATGTCGTCAGCCCTCTAGAGTCTCCAAAGGGGGTGTGTAGGGGTGCGCCTGCCTATTTTTACGACTCCAAGGGCAATTTTAGTCTGTGGTGTGCTTTTCTTTAATTGTAATAATAAAGTTATAATATTACATTCATAAAGAGCACTATGTAAATTTACTCTACAATGTTATTATCATTAACAATGGTCACTGGATTTTCATCTCCAATCCATAGGGAATAGGCCTAATCCTGTACCATTTTTAGACCGTTCACATGCATTTCCTTATTTGGAGGGGGCAGCTCGAGCAGCCTGTTTGTTTTATCTATTTATTTACTTTTTTCTCACTACCTGCATTTCAACAATGACATCGGGATCGGTGAAATCTAACCTCTCGTCGAACATCTTCTGGGTCTCTTGCGACCTCATCAATCTCGTATACTCCGTGAAAACCTTTATGGCCTGCGCTGGTTCGCCGAGTATTTTGGGCACCTTCGGAAGGTCGGTATTTCCTGTGCCTTTGAAATTGGGGAACTTGGCGCTTAAACATTGGTCTCCATTGGGAGGGGTTGACTGGTCTGGACTGTTGTGGGCCGACATCGTCGATGTCGACGCGACGTCGTCTTAATACGGATGATTATGATGACCGGTTTCTACACCTGCAATTGCGTCAAGAAAATAATAAACAGAAATATACATGTATACCGCTAGATGTCATTTCAACCTTTTATTTGATACTAAAGAGTAGGAAAACGGAAAGTGATATTATTGTAATTGAGTAAAACTTCGAAATAATATCCCGAAAAACTTCTGCTTTAAGGAATTAAGAGGTGGGGGATATACATGTTTAACTTTAGTTAAAGTCGAGATACAAATATTTCCATTAACATGGAATTTGGTATGAATTTGTTTTATAGATAGTTTATAAGTTTATATAATTTTGTACATGTGATTACATGTACTTCTATGTAGTTACATAACATTCTGCATATCAGGGGCGGATCCGGGATTTAGTATAAAGGGGTGGGGGCACACAAATGCAGGTTTGTTCAACTATTGGAAAAGGTAGACCGTAATTTTTTGGTCTTGCCAGCTTCTCGAAAAATCGATCAGTGCATACTTTTCTTCCAAGGGGGGGGGGGGGGGGGCACGGGCCGGAAGTGCCCCCCCCCCCCCTGGATCCGCCAATGCTGCAGATGTAGAAAACATACCTAGTAAAGACCATGTATTTTAACATTTAAATCTTAATTATCATAGAATTTTTGTGAGGATATATGTTTTAATATCTTAGGCCCACATTGCAGCGGCGTCGCTAGAGGGGGTGGTGCGGGGTGTCACACCCCCCCCCCCTCTCCCCCACCCAAAATTGCTGTCGGCAAATGCACCCTCTGTCGGCAAAAAAAAGGGGAAGGGAGATGAAAAAGAAAGAAAAAAGAGAAAAGGAAAGAAAGGAAGGAAAGGAAAAGGAAAAGAAAGAAAAAGAAGGAAAAACTTGCCATTTTCTTTTTCGCCCCCTTGCGCAAAACACAGGAAATTTAATTTAACACATGTAATGAAAAGGAATACAGTCGTGCTGGAGAGAATATGAGAATGATAAAGATATAAGATATCAGATGGTGAGGAAAGAATTGGGGGGGGGGGGTGGCGACAAAAACAAATTCGCCAGACCTCCAAAATTCGCTCAGTGTGTGTGTGTGGGGGGGGGGGGTATGGGGGTCCAGTTTCCCTCCATGATTCTCTGACAAGCAAATTAAACATTAAACAACAACAAAAAAAATGATAATAATCTGCATTATATGGCTCCTTTCCAGTTATAACTGCTCAAAGCTCTTTACAGTGTATTATTACCTCGGTTATTTGATCCTATTACGAAAAAAAAGGTTTTCATTCTAAAGGGGGGGGGGGGTGGGGGGGGGGGGGGGGGACACAATTGACAAAACGGCGGATCCTTTATCGTCAAAATGCATACTTTTCTTCCAAAGGGGGGGGGGGGGCACGGGCCGGAATGTCTCTGCCCTGAATCCTACCACGTATATAGAAAAACAAGACAAAACACAACGATGAAAAATAAAGATAAGCCTTAGATGACCCATTTGGATATGTAAGCCTAGGCGTATGATGCGGGGAGGGGGGCAATGTGCTGCAGTCCCCCCCCCCCCCCCCCCCCCCCCCACCCCCAACGAGGATTTTCAAAGTTCCGATATTCGGACAACCACCATTTCATATTCGGGCAGCGAGGTGCCAGAATATCCAGATATTTGGGCAGCAAGGTCCCCGGATAATTATGTAACTTCAGTATGTAACTTCTGTACATTTTCACGACGAAAAGTATATAAATTCAAAAATGAAAAGTTGATATACGGGCAGAAGTCGTCAGCCCCCCCCCCCCCCCCTTCGAAAATGGGCGCACATGATCAAGATCTCTACATCTGCGATTTCTCTTATTTTGGGGGGATAGAGATTACGGTGCACCAATTTTGTCTGCAAATTTCGGTGTCCACCAACCCTTCCCCCTTCAAAATGTTCCAGCGACTCCCCTTACCACAATGGAAGTAGTTTGACTGTTCCAAAATGCTATTGTGTGAACTAATATTCTTTTATTGTTTGAAATCTAACTCATAATTAGTTAGGACTGAATATGGTAGAGTTGTGCCTTTAAATCTGACTACATGAAAAATAATGAACTAAAAGGGAATCATTTTCTAAAAAATACAAATGACCACGTCGTTTCGTATAAGGGACTAGGGAGAACTGAGGCCTAAAATACAAGTCTGAAGTCATTCTCATCGAATCATTTCCTAACTTTACGAAAATTTCGTATATTAAAACACTTCACAAGGAACACAAAATACATGTACTAAAGACACATAAATATGCGCCCGATAAACGGAAAATGTGTAATTTTTTGAAATGTTTGTCTAAGGTATAATTTTAACATTTAAGATGCAGTATATCACTATAGCGTAGACTGCCCCCTCCCTGACCGAAAAATTGTGCCCCCCCCCTTTTAGAACTGACCCCCCTTTTTTTTTTTTGCTTGTTAGAGAATTGGACCCCATAAAATCTGATAACAACTCCCCCCCCCCCCCCCCCCACCCCACTGAGCGACTTTTCGAGGGCTGGTGAAACAGCCCTGCATTTAGATTTGACCTCCCCCCCTTTACAAAATCCTGGATACGCCACTGCAGTATATTTTACATGTTGTGACACCAAAGTTACAGAGACCACGTCACTTTAAAAGACTTCTACACACTCAGTGGACAGTGTTCACCTAGACAAAACTGTTCTCGTGCATTTTTGTCCTTATGAGCATGTATGGCCAGCTGTTTCTTGTAGGACGTGTAGTGATTTGTTTTTGGAGAGAATTTCTCCTTCAGATTTGCAATGAGGTGACTTTAGTTCTAAGCAAAGATATTTTTTATTTTACAGTAATTTAATGTTTGTAAACAAATTTTTTATACTTTTACTCCCAGTGTTAAATATCGTATGCTCGATCTGTAATGAAAATCACAAGTCAGAAAAAATTACTGATCGAGCATACGATATTTAACACTGGGAGTAAAAGCCTAAAATTTCTTAACAAATTAAAAATTCCTCCCATTAAGCTTCTTCATTTATTAATTTAATGTTGTTGGCCTTGAGTCGTATGAACAAACAAACCCACTTGATGTATTGATCTTTACTTTCAAACAACACTGGTTACCTTTGATCATCATATCAAGTAAGTGTACATGTAAATGCTGTTTTTGAGGGGCCAATCACATCCAATGTTAAAATGACAAATCTTCCTCTTTCGTAACATCGACGGCATCACTCGCCTAAATAAGATTCACAAAATCCAAAAGATTTTATCGATAGCCTGTAAATCACTCATATTCCATGAAATATTGACAATCAAATGAGATTCTTACCTAAATGCCTTACTGTTAAGAGCGCCACTTAGACTAGAGTCTGGACAGAAATAACCGTCTGGTATGGGGAATCATGAATTAAAACTGACATTTGTCAATCTTCCCCATGCACAGTAGAGCCAGGCGTAGTCTCAGTGGAACAACCGACGATACAGAGAGACTGAAGCTTTTGGTCTACACAAAGACCAAGTTTCTGGCATACTGTATTTTCACTAGATTTGGGTTTTCCGATTTCAGAGGCAGTTCCGGGTCTATTTTCACAAGGGACAGGGTAAAAATCATATGCCCAATATCTCTAACAAGCAAAGAATAATATAATATTAATGAAATAAAAGAGAAAAAATGAAGAGTCAAACTTTTATCGGGAGGGGGGGGGGGGGGGGGGGTTCGCCTATGTTAAAAGGAATATGCACTTTTTATTGGGGTCGGGGCGCTTGTCCCTAGACTGTCGGCTAGCGACAGACGGGTTGCCATTCTCTGATTGGTCAGTTAAGACAGTGCGATATACGTGTGCGCTGTGTGTGTACGTGAGCCGTGGTGTGTGCTATGATATATTACGTACATGCTCTACACGCTGTATAATGTTGTTTTTGTGAAGTTTCTTCAAACTCTTTGACTCTGCCAGTTTGTTGCTGTTTGTATAGTTCTAATCATATGTTATCTCTTATGTTTTCTCTGTTTATTGGTTCTCCCATCAAAATCCCAAATCTAAATTACTCTTTCATTTCTGTCTCTAGAAAAATATTCTCTCCCTTGCTCTCTCCATCTCACTATCTTTCGATTTTTCTATCTATCTCTAATGATTTAGATGCCAGTCAATTAATGGACCCTATCTACCTGTATTTATATATAGTGAAAATGGCAACATGCCGGTCAATGTACCTATCTACCTGAAAATGACAACATGCCGGTCAATATACCTATCTACCTGAAAATGGCAACATGCCGGTTAATATACCTATCTACCTGAAAATGGCAACATGCTGGTCAATTCTACCTGTATGTACTGAAAATCATAGCACACACCACGGCTCACGTACACACACACACAGCGCACACGTACTACATGTACACATGCAAGTACATCGCACTGTCTTAACTGACCAATCAGAGAATGGCAACCCGTCTGTCGCTAGCCGACAGTGTCCCTAGCCACCACCCCCCCCCCCCCCCCCCCCGATCAGAGTCACTGAATTTGAGTGGGTATTTGCGGGAAAAAAACACGTAGATTTTATCTGTCAAGTGCGTAGAATGTTTACTCTCCTTGCATGTACATTGTTCGTTCCTGGGCTTTCACACAAAGAAATTCTATCACAGCAAAAAAAATCACCATGTATTGTCACAAACGACACTATTCAAACTTCTGCGACCTACTTTAATACAACCTGTGCCCTTCAGCACTGAACTCTAGCTTATATAGACATCTCGTTCATCTCGCTTTATACGTGTACACATTAGACATGAAAACTCGAAAAATATGTATTGTCTTGAGTTAGTGTTTTAATTTACTACAATAATACATCATTTATTTTACCCAGCCAGGGTAGTCTCAGTGTCACTACTGTTCTCCTTTAAAGGGTCTCTGAGGCCAACAAAAAAAATCATTTCATCACCCCCGGCTTTAGCCTTTAGCCCGGCTAGCATAAAATTTGTATTACATAAATGGTCGATCAGACTTATAACACAAAATCATAAATTATAAAATACCAACAAAAACAACATTTGCGCTATGTAAATGAAAGACATGGTTCAATATACTGCATCAATAAGCATTTCTTCTCAATTATTCAAACATTTCTGGACTGGAATTATTTAAGGGCTAAATTGATCACATTTTGTTCTTCAAATTGGCAACAATGTTTTTCTTTTAACGCTCCATGGCTCCAGTAAGGTGTAATGTCAATAATGATGAAAAAAACAATGATTTTTGAATCTCTCAATATGTTGCCAACTTTAGGATATTAAAGCTTATTCTCGTTTTTTAAATTTCCTGGCATCAGACGTAATTATGGTCATGCAACAAAAATGGAAATAGCGTGTGCAGAAAAAATTGCTCTTTGTACTCATGCATCTGGTATATTTTTTAAAGCTCTGAATCAAAGGTTATTGAGCCAAACCACAAAATGTCAAGTTCTCAAAAGCGTTAATTAAACCTTAGACTGAAAACATCCTTCATCATTAATATCTAACCAAATCTAAAGCAAATCACTTACCCATAATGTCTACAGCAAGTCAATTGTCAATTATGAGAAATTTGGGTTTAAAAAAAATTATTAGTTTAATAAATTCTGTATTAGCAAAATACAAAATACTTATGAAATTGTGCATATTAGTAATATATCCATGAACCTCTTTGTCAGCTCAATTAATTTTTTGGTGTCAGCTTTCATAATCAAAACTTTTGCAAGATTGTTTTTTAAATCATTTCCTGAAAATGCTGTGAAATGTATTGCTTATGGTGTAACTTGCAAAGCCAGCACTTCACTTTTTAAATGTAAAATAAATCCATAATTCCTGTTGCTATCCTTGATTTTACTGTCACTATCAAAACATAATTAGTGAGTTATGTCATATGGTCAAACATGTCATCAATTTCTGTAAAAAACAATTCACAGGTTACGATCAAAATTGCACATGAAATTTAACGTAATATTCAACTTTCTTTAGATATCAAATTGCAAATGGTGGTTCATTAAAATTGCATAATGAAACTGAACATTTTGGTGGACAATGTTAATGGAATTACATGAAGGTCAAATATACAGATATCTATTCTTTTTACTTAAACAGCCATTGAAGTATTGCACGGTTTTTTTTTATAACAGTGAGGGGATACAGAAATTGAAAATAAGTGTTGAGAGAATAAAGAGAGCCAGAGAGAGAGAGAGAGAAGTAAAATGAAGTAAGAGAAAAGTAAAAATAGGCAATGTGAGGACAAGAGAACAGAAAAGAAGCAAGAAGTGGAGGGAGGGAAAAGATATTTAAAAAAAGAGGGGAAAGAGATGGAAACAAAATCACAAGTTTGGGCATGGAACAAAACAACATACAACATACAATTAAAATGACTATGAGCTATTCCTTGAATGATGAAAGTTAAAGACAAGTATAAAAATATAATTATTACAAGAATTCATAATTTAGGGGAAATCAAGATATTCCAGTTGTATAAAAATTATCATGTATACGATCAAACAGTACTGTCACAATATTCTAAATACAAGTTTCTTGTACATGGTCTAGTGGTCTACTACATGGTGTATTACATTTTGAGTTCAGCCTGCTTGTCTAGATTTCTAGAGTACATGTGACACATAGGTGAGATCAGAGAAATGATGCGTTAATTTTGGGTAACGTTCGTCCATATTGAAGACAGTACTGAAGACACATAAAGATGCGCTGATAAACGGAGAAGATGTAATTTTTGGTAATGTTTGTCTGTACTGAAGTGCCATTTTACTTATATCTAAATGACAGTTCCGAGACCAGTTGTGGAATGTAATAATGATTTTCAACAATTACGCACTTCTTCTTTCTGGACGCGTTATATATGTGCCCCACATTTTTCTATGATATATGCACTTGAAATAAATTAAATGAGTTAGCATGTATTAATAAGAGCTGAAAAATACTCTTATAATATATCTGAATATTCAATTGTACAGAAATTAGTAACTCAACTTGCTATTTGGAACTTCACTGAAATTTAACAAACAGAATAATGTACAATCTATTATACAAATTCAACAAACAAACTCGGTAAAATTTCATTTAACTGCAATTACCTATCAGCATAAAAAATTTTTTTGTAAGTTATTTGAAAGGACTTTTCTCATAGTTTCACAGAAACTTTTTAGTTAGCTTAGCGAAAACGAAGTTGCACGAAAAGACGCGTCTGGAACGCAAACGGCGAAATTGTAGGTTATTATTAGTGGTGAATTGGTAAAAGTTTTAATTTGACATTAGTATCCCTTCAAGGTATTAGAGGTATTTTGACATGCTCAGTGATATGATATTTTTCTACCTGCAATAAAATTGTGATTTTCAACAATATGCATTTTGCGTTCCGGTATTAGAGGTATTTTGACATGCTCAGTGATATGATATTTTTCTACCTGCAATAAAATTGTGATTTTCAACAATATGCATTTTGCGTTCCGGATGCGTATTTATGCGCCACTTCGTTTCGCTAACCTACCTTATACTGAATACAGCAACACAACAGCAGCAGCAGCACCAACAATGACCAGAAAAGAATAATTAAAAAATCTAATATAAACATAATTACATGCAAATTCACCACATCATAATATGTGCTAATACAGTGGAAACTCACTATAATGAGGACCTTGGGACCATAAAAATTAACTTGTTATATCAGGAATCTCTTTATATCAGGGTAAAAATACCTGGAACTAGCAAAATTACCTTGTTATATCAGGAATCTTGTTATATCAAGTCTCTTTATATCGACTTTCCACTGTACACCCCTTGTAAAAAGTACCATAGTACCCATGGTAATTTGACAGTAATTTGACCAAATTACCATCAAATAATGCATAGTACTATCAAATTACCATGATTTGATGGTAATTTGGTCAAATTACTGTCAAATTACCATGGGTACTATGGTACTTTTTTACAAGGGTCTTGAAAGACAAAAGAAGTTCCATTTCTCATATAGTCCTTATACTGTATATCAGTGATTGTCATTTCAAAGAAAGACAATTAAGTTAAAAGGCAATGATGAAGGATAATTGAAGGCAGGATAAGAAGTAGAACCAAAGCTATTAAAGTTTTTCTACATTCCACTATAAATATAACACATCTTTGGCCGTGCAAATACATCTTAAACAGTTTCAATTAAGGGAAGGTTGAGTTTTGGGAAAGGTAAAAAATAATTTGTGAGCTTTCTCATTCTTTTTATGTTAGTTTGGAAGATTATCATAGTAGAAATGTCCCCTGTTGAAATGCCCTTACATTCAAGATATGACAAGTAACGGCTGAAATGTTTGCGTCAAACATTTGTGTGTAGTCCCATATACACATATCTGTGTGCAGTGCATGTGACTCTCAGCAGGATAAAGTATCTTTTTGGCGATTCCGAAACATTACAGCATACACCAATTCTTATCAGTATGCTATATAATCAACCTTTCCCAATTGCTTTACGACAGTTTCTTTCACTATTCAATCTCGTGACCAGAACTCAACTTTATCTTTAAAGGACCAATTCTTCTCTTTTCTTTCATCCTTGATACCATGATTGCCAGGCCTTTTTGACATTCACAAGGGCAGTTCTACAAAATTCTTTCCAATTATCACAGGAACCACAAGCGGAGTTGAGAACAGATCTGCCAATTTTTAAACTGCAAACCTGAAAAGACCCAATGTTGGGGAGAAAGTCCTACACAAGTTCCAATTCAAGACACACTACGAGATGATAACTTTATTGTAACAATTAACCCATTGCCTACCGGAATGGGATTGTCTCTGTATTAAGACTGCATGGGAATGAGAGATTCCAGGTGTTAATGGGTTAACAATGTGCAAAAATCTATTTTGTGCCAATATACATGTACATGTACATGTTTTGCTCAAATTGTTATTGCTAATGATCAGACAACAATTTGAATTTCCTTCAGCAATGTTTGCATACTACCAGTACATTTACCCAAGACAGCAGAGAAGGGATCTGATTCATACATCTTGATACAATGTACGACCAAAGCCAGAATATTTTCATAACTGAAATTACTACACTGTACTTCTTAATCATGAAAGTTTTAAAATTCCCTGTGGTACATCATTGCACTGCCATACTGAATATTCATTTCCGCAGCTGCTCAATTCTATCTTACCCTGTAGGCCAGTATACACGCAATAATGAAATAAAATCATTATCTGGAGTGCTTGAAATATCAGGATCAGTATCCTGTCAAGTAAGAAAAGTCTTAACAAGAGGTTTGTAATTTGTCGTAGTGAATTGAGTAAATAATTGAAAAGATTACACTGAACAAACACTGTGTATCGGAGCAGACAGCAAGTTTAAACATCTATCTTACTGAACTCCCTGCATACACAGCCCTTATTGTCTAGACATAGAGCAAGACCTCACGAGAACCGCAGAGGTGTAATCGAGTACCAAGACACACAAAGACACATATTGACATAATATCTCACTCAACAATTCATAAAACCCTGTTTTTAATTTTAAGGCAAAAGACCAGCGTTTGATTCTTACTTTGACAATTTACAATTTAAAACTGATCACTGAAAGGATAAACATGAATTTGTACGACAGTAATTACTAGACCTCCTACAACGCAACGGGAAAGACTCTTGAGAATCAACCTAATTTCATAAGCCTTTTGCACCACCTTATCCTACTGAAATTTGTGAACATTACAATGGCTTTTCTGAATATGACTTCTATTGGCAATACAAAAGGGTATTGAATTGCTGTTCAGTGGATTTCTTCAGAGTCATTGCAATCATGTTCTACACACCAATTAGTCTGTGATTAAGTACACAGAACACAATTGCAGAGACTTTCGAAAAAATCCACTTAAAGTAGAACGTTAATGATTTTAAATATTGGCTTAATACTTATTATTGCATAGATGGCATAAATTAAACAAGGTTATCCTAATTCAACGCTTGGAAACATTTGAAGTAATGATTATTATCAATTATAAAACGGTAAAATACAGCCCCCGATATAGCAGCTGAAGAGCTCCTCGAACGCTGCTGAGATATGTGACGACACACCATGGACCAGTCCTGTCTAAGCAGACGATGTCCCATAACATCTTACACATTTTTCAGAGCCTATTTTGTCATCTCCTCTTCACTTATTTCTCTTCCTTCACTAGCGTCAGTCTTAATGTTAGTCTGTTGCCTCACTCTTAACTTCGTGTATGGTATTATTTTGATGAAAAATGCAGCGTTAAAAAAATAAAGGAATCAGTCACTTGTAAACAAAATAAGACGCCATTGTATTTTCAGCTGCTTGCACCGGGGCATGTTCGGCGTTTCAAGAGGGAACGAATACCATCCTGCTATTATTCGGAGGGCTTTTCAATTTGAAAGTGGGGTTTATTTCATTGATCATTGACCCTTCTCCTGTGTATTTACAATCAAACGGTTTTAGCTATCAGAATCAGTTTCACTTTCCCTTTATAATGGTGTGAAATAAGGTCATTTTTAAATACACCAAACTCTTTATAATTTGATAAATAATTGCATTGCAATTACGTTCATTCATTATAGGATGTCGTCTGCTTAAGCAGGATCGATCCCGAGTGTGACGACATCAAAACATCGCTATATTTCTGGCGAATCCTCGGATATTCCAGATGCTGAGAAGAGCTTTTATTTGTGTTGTTTTTATAATCATCAGATACGCAGTTGACATAAAACTTATACGATTGCCATCTGTAAGCTTCCCAGTTTCTAGTGATACATTAATTGCCATATTTGTGATTTTCTTTGAATATCTACTTTAAGGGCAAATTCAATACCCCATTGCATATCCCATAGAAATCGTGTTCAGATTACATCATTGTAATGTTCGCACATTTCTAAAGGTAATTGACAACTGAAGGCTATTGAAATTGCCTCAGGTTGATTTTTTTTTAAGTGTCTTTGCAATCGTGTGGTGGAGCCAATGACCTGACATATGCAAAGATGTTTAAAACATGAAAAGATTCCACTTGATGCATATTAGATTAATCACTCCCCCCCCCCCTACAAAAAAAAGAAAGAAAGAAAGGCTTTATGAATACCAGTAGCTTTTGTTTCCTCCTTTCGAAAAAGATACTTCCATCTGTGTATCGTGGAAATGCAGTTGGTGAATAAATAAAGATTTATGGTTTAACTTTCATGAGCATGTATCGAATATTAAGTGGCTACACCGTTTGGGTAGAAATGACCTTTAAGGGCATGTCCAAGCTCATTAGCTGTCCTATACACTAACAAAAATAAAGAAAAATAAACAAAATATAACATTGCAAATGTTGTTTTTCTTCCTATTCGGTCTGATCCAAGCTCTAGTAAGGCTGTAAACTTGACAGAATTAACTTGACAGAATCAGCCGGTATACTAGAAGCTTTGATGATGTTGGTAATGTAAAAGGATGAACTACAGTCAAACCTGCTTTAGCGACCACCTGTATAGAAAGACCAGCTGTCTATAAAGACCACAATTTTCGTTTCCCTTGAACAACGTTTCTCATTGAAATGTGTATTAAAGGAACCTGTCCATAAAGACCACCTGCTCATAAAGACTGCTTTTCTTGTCTCCCTTGAGTGGTCTTTATAAACAGGTTTAACTGTACCTTCTTGGCCAGCCCACATTGTATCTGCTCTTGCACAGACTGTAACTGGGTCATGACCCAGGTTGGGGCAAAAGCTATGATGATGTCCATGTAACGCTTGTAGGAGACTTTCTATTACGCATGGAAGATGAAATCATCCGTTGGAGATTTTTAGGCAGTGAATATGTATAGTAGTGCCTAGCCAGAATCATTACTGTTTCCATTGGTACTATTTCAAAGCTTTGCTTTATAAAATAAATTTCTTTTTTTTACCACCGTTACATGGACAATCACATTTATATAACATTACATAAAATTTTGGTCTGCCATACTGATTCACCATGAAGCTAGAGTACTTCTCAACATATGTGGCTATGCTTCTTACACTGAACTAAATATTTAGCAAACATTGTTATGGTTGATACGGTTGATTATGGGTATGTCACAAAAATTGCTCTGATTCCGTGCAATGACCCAACTTCAAAATGGCCTATATACTGCACTTGCATCTTGACCTAAGCAGGAGAGCATTATTCAAAGGTAGTGGGAGATACGTAATTGTCTTTCAATGTATTCATCATAGCCCATCAGTGATATCCTCATTCTCCAACTTATCATACTTCCCGTCACCACCTCCTCCCTTTCCGTCAGGTGTCCGGTAACTGAACAGCGCCCCTACCAGGAATATCAACCCTGCGACGTTGGCCATGAGGACGATGAAGAAAAAGACCACGGACAGCTCTGAGTTCTGGTACAGCCAGCAGGTCTTGGACCCGTCGCAGGACTCTTCCCAGACCAAGCAGGACTTGTCAATAAGGAGACCAAGAACAACCGGTCCTGGGATAGTTCCTATCATGGAATGGGCAGATAAAATCATGAATGCCCTGCTTGCTTAACACATGTTTATAATAAATAATTTAACAATAATGTTCATGTAAAACATAATATCACATTTAGATATGCAATGTAACATTCCTAAGCACTTCTAAAGAGTTTGGATATCATTAAAGCTAGCTTTAAATGATGCACCACGCGTTACCCCGGGGTAGCGTTGTACCCGAGGTACCATAGTGTCCCTGTATTAAAGAGTTGCGACATGGACGTCTCACTTTTCTGGAAACAAAATGCCGTTCAAATTCTTTCTATTGAGAACACCCTGGAATTGAATAGTATTGTTATGTAATAGTGGAAACAAAATGGCGTTCAAATCCCCAGTTGTCGCAACTCTTTAATTAATACAGGGACACTATGGTACCCCGGGGTACAACGCTATACCCCGGGGTAACGCGTGGTGCATCAAATATGACAGCTATTATCAGGTGTATTTCAAGGAATAAATCTTGCCAGGTACCAATTTAACACCTGGATGAACAGAGACAACTCTAGATGAAATGCCTTGTCTAAGGGCATACCAAGTGAACATAGAATCAAACCCTCAACCCTTTGATAGAGAGTTAAATAAATGAACCATATTACCATTATACTCATTGATAAGCCACACAGGGACATCAGTAAGGGAGGTGCAGCCCCCTCCCTCCTCCCCCCCCCCACCCCAGTTCAAAATATTTTGGCAGCAAAATTGGACTGGGAAATGGCAAAATGTTATGAAATCTTCCAGTATTTTAATTCCTGTGAGTTAGAAACATTTCGAAACCTCCGTTGGCAATTTTGAACATTCTAATTTCTTTTTTTTTTCTTCTTGAAAACTGTGGGCTACCTTTTAGGCAAATTTGGTTACCCCCCCCCCCCCCAACCTAAAGTAATGTGGAGCATGTTCAATTAAATATATTGGAATCTAAAGAATGTTCTATCTTGGGGAACACTTGATTTTTAATACAGGAGTTTATTGGAGTGTAATCAATTTGTGTTATTCAATTATCATCTAACATCTTTAAATAATACTGGGAGTAAAATGCCTAAAAATTTGTTTACAAACATCTTTATTCATTATCAATCACTCAGATTCAATATACATGTAGATAACTATTTTAGGTAATTAATCCTAGATTACATCACTGCTAAAAATCAAGTTTTCAGCTCATAATATTGTCTAAAAATTTCTTTTTTCCTGAAAAAACTGTGTGTAGGAGAAAGAATTCCACACTCACCCAATGCACTGTACAATAAACTCTGCAGTCCTAAAGCAAATGTCCTTTGTGAGTGTGGCACACATCTGAAAGAAAAAGCAAAGTGGGTTTTTGACAAAATGCAGGCAGCATAAAATAGTGTAAAAACACAATGGTGGGTAAACATCTTTTTATTGTGATGATAGTTTATTCAAGATATTTAGGTTGCACAACTTATAATCATCATCTTCATCATCATCATCAATATACAGATACTTAGTTCATCAATGAATATCCAGCTATACAGTCAAAAAGGCCTGGCAATCATGGTATCGAGGATGAAAGAAAAGAGAAGAATTGGTCCTTTAAAGGCATACATGTATATGGACAATTTTAGCAGGGGACAGTTTATAACTCTACCCTGATTATCAACTGTGACAATTTATAATAGTTATGATGCATATATATGAACGTGAACAAATATCTAATTAGTTGTCTCGCTATGATGATGTATACTATTTCCAAGTTTGAAGTTTATGCTCGCTTTATCATGTAAGTTTCATATGACTCCTGCTACATATTGCGCCCCCAATATAAAGTGTATAAAAAAGCATTTACAAATTAAAGGTTCAACTTTTGAAAGAAATCTCCACTCCAGTTAGCCTTGCTGAATTTCTCGACTCTTTCTCAAGCCTTTATAGGGTTTCTGTTAGTTTTGCTCCCGATTATAGAAGTGAGTGACTAGAAAACCACTTATCAATGTATAAAATTCAAGATGCCATAACCCCTAGATACGCCACTGTCTTGGCTCCCTCGTCAGTCATCCCCCAATCATGAACACGGATCAACATCCCTGATTATGACTATATTTTTTAATAAATACATTTTGGGCATCAAATGTGCCCGGGAGGGGAAAAGCTAACTTAATCATACATGTAGTAACCCTCGGGTCTCACCTCCCATTATAACTGAATGGGATGTGGAGGTGGGTCAATACACCAAGGCTTCCCCGTAATTTTTTCACAGATATTCAGTAGGTTCTTAACGTGCATAGAAGGTAACTCTCCTACACACGGGCCTCAATTTAACATCCTATCAGAGGGATAGGAGTGTTCTTCACTGTAATCTAGCCTGCGTTTATGGAACAGAACAGGGGCACATTAACTCACAAGGAAGGCTTTAGTCATTCGCTTAGGCTGATTTCAATCCAACAGTCTTTCATTCAACAGCAAGATGCTTTACACCTGAGCCAACCCCTCTCCTCTCAGATGCTGATAATACTGACCTTATAGTGGCTGTCCACACTGGCACCAGAACCATTCCAGAAAAGGCCAGCAACAAGAACATAACCAGGAAGAAAGGACGTGTAGCACTGCAGAAAATGGAACACTTCCCAGGCTCCGCTGTGCCCAGTTTTGGACTAGAGCTGTTCCTGATGCAAGAACAGTTTGTGTACTGCAATGGTAAAAATTGAAGGAAAAAAAGGGTCTTGATCATCAGAGACAGCTAGGAGATATGCATAATTTAGTAACGGGTTGTAAATTTTTTTTAATGTAAACATTGCATGATCATGATCATGCCATACAACCGAAAACTTCAGACAGACTGGTCGCCACACAACATGCATGCTCTCCACCTGAGCTCGAGCTCTCGTGCAAGATTCAGTCCGCTTCGTGCAGTCCAAAATGTACTCCCAGTAGTTTGATGCACAAACTTTGTTTAAGTGTGAATGGGGCTTACGCAATCCTGACTTTCCCCACGGCCGCCTGGTGGCGTATCCCTTTAACCCTCACTGACTCCCAAAACAAAATCTGCCACGCATTTCAAACTGCTGCATTTCACACAACGCATATTTCTGAATTTTTCTTTTGAGGATCTTTTGACACTAAGTTTGCAAAAATCGGTCATACCTTTCCAAAGTCACATGATCTTTCATTACCTAATGTCAGCCTGAAAACAGAGAATTTCTTAGTTTTATATGCAAAAAGAATGGGAAACTGCATTTCCTCATGTTCCTCTTTTATCACCTATAATTTCTTCTTTAAGCTGTAATTATCATCTCTTCTAACTAAATATTGGTTCATATAACACTTTGAAATAGCAGACTTAAAAAAAAAATATAAAGAATTTGCAGTTGAAAACAAGGCATTAGCGATAATGTGTCTCGCCCACATGCGATAACTAGAAATATTGTGATCTCTGTTGCCATGCAACAGGTCCCCCAAGTGCATAAATCTGCATAAGTTATGCTTGCATATATCTACATTACTGTTTGGAAAGTGACGTTTACAAAGTTATGTCATAAGAGAGTCATGCGGGTAAACTATAATGTTTGACCTGAAATGACCTTTGACCTTACCATGTGACCTCTGATGGCAGCATAACATGCAGGTCCCCCAAGTGCTTCTAAAACCCAAGTTTGGTTGAAAAGTGAGTTATGGTTGCAAAGTTATCTGTCATAAGAGAGTCTTGCAGGTAAACTTTAACGTATGACCTTTGACCTTATCATGTGACCTCCAACGGCACCATAACATGCAGGTCCCCTCAGTGCATCTACAACCCAAGTTTGGTTGAAAAGTGAGTGATGGTTGCAAAGTTATCTGTCATAAGAGAGTCTTGCAGGTAAACTTTAACGTATGACCTTTGACCTTATCATGTGACCTCCAACGGCACCATAACATGCAGGTCCCCTCAGTGCATCTACAACCCAAGTTTGGTTGAAAAGTGAGTGATGGTTGCAAAGTTATCTGTCATAAGAGGGTCTTGCAGGTAAACTTTAACGTATGACCTTTGACCTTATCATGTGACCTCCAACGGCACCATAACATGCAGGTCCCCTCAGTGCATCTACAACCCAAGTTTGGTTGAAAAGTGAGTGACGGTTGCAAAGTTATCTGTCATAAGAGGGTCTTGCAGGTAAACTTTAACGTATGACCTTTGACCTTATCATGTGACCTCCAACGGCACCATAACATGCAGGTCCCCTCAGTGCATCTACAACCCAAGTTTGGTTGAAAAGTGATTGACGGTTGCAAAGTTATCTGTCATAAGAGAGTCTTGCAGGTAAACTTTAACGTATGACCTCAAATGACCTTTGACGCTATCATGTGACCTCCAACGGCACCATAACATGCAGGTCCCCTTAGTGCATCTACAACCCAAGTTTGGTTGAAAAGTGAGTGACGGTTGCAAAGTCATCTGTCATAAGAGAGTCTTGCAGGTAAACTTTAACGTATGACCTCAAATGACCTTTGACGCTATCATGTGACCTCCAACGGCACCATAACATGCAGGTCCCCTTAGTGCATCTACAACCCAAGTTTGGTTGAAAAGTGAGTGACATTTGCAAAGTTATCTGTCATAACGTTTGTGACGGACGGACGGACGACGGACGGACGACATTTGGATACCTTAGTCTCGCCTTCACCTCCGGTGGGCGAGACAAAAACTGATGATCCACTTGGATCAACATAAAGCCTTCTACAGGGGCAAAATAAAACCATTTTGCTTGCAGATGAATGGCAATTGGGGGTTAAAAAAGGGGGATGCACTCAACAAACACTATGAACATGGCAAACAAAGAAGCGGACAAAATATACAGCTCCTTATTGTACCTTCCACACTTGCTCTGGTAGACAAAAGAACATCCCTTCATTGCTAAACGTAAAAATATGTAGAACGGGTGTCACATGCATATTCACCTGTTCTACATAATAGCAATAAAGGGATGTTCTTTTGTCTACCAGAACAATTGTGGAGGGTACAATGAGGAGCTGTATATTTTGTCCGCTCTCTTTTGTCATCGTGTTCATAGTGAAAGGCCTCTTCGCGTACTCCCTTATATGTAGGCCCAAGTCATATCAAATTTTTTTAAATCCCAGGCTCGATTGCTGAAAACTGATTAATTCCGGTGCATTGATGTACATTCGGACAATTTTTGCATTGATATGATTGACTTTATTCATGCCTTAAAGGTGGGCTGTGCATGTCAAAAATAGTGGCTTGAATTTCACTTTTTACTCTAGGTGAAATTTATTGGATTTCTGTTTCATAAAATCCGTTTTGCTTTCAAAATAGTGCTTTTCTCGGATTATCTTTCTTTCCCACACACGTATATGGTCACGTATGTCATGTTCACGATCGCGATCGTAATTTACGCTAACGATTATGACAAACGTAGAGTAAAAAGTGAAATTCTAGCCACATTTTTGACATGCACAGGCCAAGTTTTACATACATGTATGCAAAGTCAATGCAAAGTCTGTACTGTTGTCTTAAAAAATACATGGAGAAATTGATGTGTCGGATGAAAGGACACGAGTCTGGGCTTCAATCATCAAGATCGAGGTCTAGTTTTCGAATCTAATCGACTCAGGCTTACTTATATGATTGTGTGTTATTGGATGCAAAACTATGAAGTGCACTATGCTTACATGATGTACTTTGTATGTCTGTTTTGTTTGCCTCTGAGCAGTTACCATGTCATGCATGAATGAGGCATTAACCCATTGCCCAATGAAACCAGATGGTCCCTGTATTCAGCCAATGGGAATGAAAGAATTCAGTCGTCAACAGGTTAATATGCGGTTATTTACCAAGGTGTCAACGCCCTCAGACTGTTCCAAACATCCGGCGTAGCAGGCCGAGTAGTAGAGTACATCATCGCTGCCACACACTGGATCAAAACTTCTTGAACAGCTACATTCCATGTTGCATGTAGCTGTGATATTGGGATGCGATTGGAGTTCTTGCGAGCTGTGATAGAGTAGAGTATGGTGTAAACAAGGATGAATAGTGACAAGAAGTTATATAAAAAAAAAAAAAACGTAAACCTGCAAATCTCGACTGTGATAACAAAGTACAGTAATGTAGGCCTATTTATTGTTTTCTGATACCTAAAATAGACAGCTTTTCTGACTGCAAATGTAAGTCTGCTAAATGAAAGTTTAATTAAACATTGTGGTTCATACAGAATGTTCTGGGACAGCCACATTAGTCATAATTTTTTTTTTTAACTCATCCTGCTTATTTTACCAATACCACCTTGAGGATAAAACTCACCTATTTTGGTACACCACCGTCACACCAGCCATAGGAACATTGGGACACTTCAGCAAGAAGGCACAGGAAGCTCCAAGACATCCCACGATGCACACAATGGCAAATCCAATGAGACCTTTGAACCTGAGGTCAAACCTCTTGATGACCCAGCCTCCCAGCAAGGCACCCGTAACCATCCCTGCCATCGACAGCAGACCTAAAGATGACGAGTTTTAAAAAAATCCCTCCAGTGATACCGAGTTTCTGAATAATTGGTATAACTGGAAATTCAAGAGTTGAAATTAATGTTCAATACAATATTTTTTTGTTAAATTTGGCATAGCTACCTATCAAATATCACACCACTGGCACCACAATATGCAGGGTTCTCAACAGTACATCCCCCTTGCTGCTAATACCAAACTTGATCTTCTGGGTAAAATGCCAAGGGCAAATTCTTCACCAACAAGGGTACCGACAAGGGTGATAAACATGTCAATGCCTATTTTCAATTTGCAAAATTGCATTGGGCCTCCCAAACAACTTCTCTGCAATGCCATAAGGTCATATATCACTCGCTTTGGACATGTATAGTGTCACTGCATACTTCAACTAGCAATACTGCTTTGGCCCTCCGAAATCAACCCCTGGGATGCCATAAAGCCGTAATTCTTTCAATAAGCCGTTTCGTAATTAGTGCATGGTACAAATGACCCTGAAATGACCCCCACTTTGAATGCGCATATGCATCTGTTTGGGTGGACACGCTACTTGTCGTGTAAAATCATACTGGTGTGTGTATCATGGTGCAAACAAAATGTCATTACAAACTGGCTTATTTGGAAAGAGGATTAAAACATGCTACAAGAAAGTGATAAATAATATAAATGAAAACAAATCATGACAGAAGTTAGAAAGCAAAAGTATTATAAAAATATCCTTATAAACGATTATCAAAAAAAAATATTTATCTTGACAACAATCAAAAATGAAATCTACTGTAATATTGCAAAATTCCACAAATGGTGTTACAAAATAAAACGATTTACTATAATGTTTAATGCAAATCAGATATCAATGCTTTTACAGTGGGAATATAAATGCCATGTAGGAGTTTAACAATTTGAGAAAAAAAATCTTACCAGAATAGAATGCAGCATCACTGGATGATAAATTCATCTCCGATTCCATGTACTTAGGACCAAACACTGACAGCCCCGAAGCAAAGAACCATTCACAGACAGTAAAGAAGCATACGCACATGAAAGGAACATTGGTGATGAGGTTGAGAACAGCCCGCGGAAACGCCTGCAGACGCTTCTTCCATCCTCGTCCAGACTCAAACTCCTGACCCCGCTGCACTTCACTCTTTCTCTTGCTGGCGATTTCTTTTGATCCTGTGATAATTACATTGTAGGGAAATAAGACACCAATCCAGGAGTTTGTAAAAGAGGGGTATCAATCTCAGAAAAAATTATGATAACCAAAGACAAAAAGGGTCAGCACATTTTGGGGATCCATATTTTTAGGTCCTTGTCCTTGCAAATTCTCTGTCAAGCAAAAAAAGTCATCAGCCATATTAAAAAGGGGGTGGAGCACAATGTACAAAAGTGAGAGCAAAGTGTACACTTTGCTTTCAAAAGAGGGGGCACGGGCAGGAAAGCCCCACCCCCCCCCCCCTTAATTCTGCCACAGTAAAAATGACATTGTAGAGATAAAAGAAAACTCTTGGAGACCATGGATAGTATTCTGAGAATGATTTTATCTTTAATTTCATAAAAAGATTTTAATTTTCATAACAAAATGTACACTTATGGCGCATAATTGGTTAATTGCACAAAGTAGCTGCGTACACTGAAGTCATCTCCGTAAACTCCAATGAAATGCTGCGATTTTATATTTGTTATGACAAATAAAAAATTTTCACTAAAATCAAGATGAAAAAATAATTCTCAGAATACCACCCCATGCTTTTATTAGAGCCACGCTCAAACTCCACAAATATTATACTTCCCTCATCCTTTTTTTTTAATCTACTCAATGCTTACATTTTCAAAAGAAACTTTTCTAAATGATGTCAAACAACAAAGTCCAATCCCCCCCCCCCCCTCCCCATTGTCAAATTTTAAGGCCTGCCTGTTTGAATATCTATTTATATCATCAAGTATGTTTTTATTAATGAAATGTCATTTCTCCTCATGTTCTTGTCATATCACGTAGGCCTACAGCTGATTCAAAGTGTGTAGAAATTGCACAAATATACACCTGCATGATTATCACTATCATAACTGAATCATGTACGCTGCATTGACTAGTTTCACAAAGCGTGCTGTTGATAACAACTAGCACAAATCTACGACAAATTTGCTCTCAGTCAGTCAAATTCAATATTTCAGTAGCAGTTCAGTAGTGGTTGTCCTAAAATGATTTATAGTTGTCAAGCAGCATCCTGCCCCTTGTACCCGACAATCATTTTATCTAATTCTCTCTTCTCCTACATGAAGATGTATGTAGATCTAGTTTGAGTTCATGCTGATTGGAAGTCATACTTGTAAAATACAATGTGCAATCACAAAGCTCCCAAAGCATAATGTAAAACATGCAAATAATTATGTGTACATGTAATTCAATGAGGTTTATTAAAACATGATTAGCCGTACACAGACTGAATTGTACATATACAGTAAAACCTGTCTATAAAGACTGCTCAAGGGAGACAAGAAAAGCGGTCTTTATGAGCTGGTGGTCTTTATGTACAGGTTCCTTTAGCACGTGGAGCTTCTTACGTCTTTCGGATGGTGACGTTAAAGGTCGGTCCCAGACGTAAATAATCATATCTGATTGATACACGTCTGTAAAAACCCAATGACACACACACACACACGTGTTTCAATGAGAAACACTTTTCAAGGGAAACAGAAATTGTGGTCTTTATAGACAGGTGGTCACTAAAGCAGGTTTGACTGTACATGTTTTACAGCAATTTAGATGCTGAAAATCAAGGTATAACCAAAACTATGATGGAATATTTATCTCAAGATTATAGGCGATTTTGCATTTTCTCTCAAGATCCAAACTTCATTTGCGAAATGCCCTGTGAAAACAAAGATTTTTAAAATGATAATTAAAAATATTTTTTGCTGGGTAGGCTAAACATATTTATACAGATACATTAACTGTCAGGCAGGTCTACTAGCTCCTAGACGAATTCTGTAGTTTGTGATTGTCTATATTGTACTATGTTATCAGTGCACACGCATCAAGGTAACATATCCTGCTATATATACATGTACATGTAATGGTATATAGTAGTGGTACCTTACTATCCCCATAACAATGTCAATGTCGACCCACTCACCCAGCAACTCACCATCATTGTCTCAAAAGTACATATTATGGACGAATGATTTCTTTTCAATAAAAATGCACATGATGAAAGAGGAAAGAACAGAAATAGAATTCAAAACAGTCCGCCACAAGGCAAAATAAATTCATATAATAGTTTTACACAGTGACAGCATTTCTTTTTGTCCCTTTAAAATCATTCCAAAGTCAAAGCAACAGACCTAAATATTAAAGCAATATTTTTGCCTAACTCAGAGTAAATAATTATTCGGCTGTAACTGTCTGACTGTTTGAACAGATAAACAAATTATAGAAAATAGCATTGATCTTAGACTATTATTTAAGCTCAACGCATGCGCATACAAACAGGTAGCTAGCAAGCTACCAGTACATATTAATGTACATGGTAAACACATGTGTTGCATGTATAATTACAGTACTGCACATCTGTAGATACCATTTGGAAGCTGCATGAGCAACTATTAAAAAAGATCATGACGTCTCCAGAGAATCTAATTGCAGGCTTTTTATTCTTCATGTCTGCTCTCCAACTTACAGGACTTGCAGAAACACCAACTGGTATTCCTAAATGCCCAGCAGACCACAATATTATACCACACGATTTAACGTGTGAGTTGAGAAGTGAAACTGTTTACCATGGCAGAGATGCTACACTTAAGATAGACATACACATGGAACCCTCCAATATAACTTATGTTTTGAACAACTATATGAACTTGCAGATAGACAATGCAGGTGTCATCATTGCTCATGGAGAGGACATAGTGGAAGATGAACATGCTAACAGTTTTCGTAAGAGATATAGGATAGCTATAACAGCTGAGGTAGATAAAAAGCTCAGCCCACCGGTTTTTCTCAGGTAAGATACAATAAGATGATAATAATAATAATAATAACTAGAATTTAATTCGTCATGAGGACGAATTAGGTGGTCTGTCTTTCAATTTGTATGATCATGATTGTAATCAGGATGATCATAATGCTAGACTGAAGATACATGTAGGAAGTCAAGAATGCCACGCATGGAGATGCTTCTTGAGGACAGGAATGTAGAAAAATGTGTGAAACGGTCATTGGAAAATGTGATGATGTTGATGATAATCATCATCATGAATATCATGACAGTGATGATAATGATGTTGATGATAATAATCATGATGATGATCATTATATCCTGACAGTGATGATAATGAGGAGGATGATGATGGTGATAATTGTGATGACCATGACTGGAATGACATTGACCTTAACTATGCCAAATATGAAACAGAAATGACATTTCGTTACGAAGGTACGACCATAAGTTGATTTGTAGAAAATGGCGCGTAGATGACGTCACAATAATCTGAGGACCTTGAAAAAGATGCGGGAACTTAACCTTATTAGGACTGATGACTAACGAAAATTTTAAGATAATTGACTGAGCCAATTTTGATAAATTTTCCATAGGGTTATACATAAACCACTGCACAGTACTTTCCAATAAACATAACACGCAAAAAAAGGCAGTTTATTACTTGGTTTGTGATTGCTTATGTTATAATAGTCGAACAAGATGGTAAAATGAAAGGCAAAAAGAAGCAAAAAAAAAAATTTAATGGACCCACCGGGGATCGAACCTGGGTCACCGGAGTGAGAGGCAAGTGCTTTGACCAATATACCAAAACATTTCCCATAGAGATAACACGTGAACGAAAAACGGGATTCTCAAATCACATTTTGTAGTGAAAAATTGGGCATGATCCCGACATCTGATCAAAAATTGGAGACAACACTTGTAAAAGCTTATAGTCTCAGCTATAACATACTAAAATCTGGAAGAAAATAGACCAAAAACAACTGAGATACAGCTCAGAGAACAATGTCATGTAGATTCACGATTCGAAAAAAAATCATCTTCCATAGACATAACACGCAAATAGGGAAAATTCTGACATGGCATCTTTAATTGAAATTTTCACTGTGATGACGTCATCAAAATGAAAAGTGGTGAAGACTAATTTTGTAGGAAATTGCCTCAGCTACAACATATTAAAATCTGGGCGAGAAACGACTAATAATTACGAATCTAGAGCAAAATTTGCATAAATGTGATGACGTCAAAACATGAAAAATGGAAATTTTGAATTCTGGCGCCATTTTGATGACGTCATAACGTTTATAAGGGTCAAATGATACATGAAATAAAATCTATGATTCATACCCTACCTGATGATGAAAAAAAATTTGGGGGTTTATGGACTATTTAAAGAGCTAGAGTTAATTTTGTAGAGGCATGTTTTTGCACGTTTTTACGTTATTTTCGCCATAGATGCGCGCACGGATTTTGAACTTTGACGCGCCCGTACGACCTTATTATTGATTGAAATTGATTCCAAGTTGATGGAAATGATGAAGAAAAGTGTCAGGATTGCAAATCAATCGAAAAAACAGCGTTTTAACGTTATTTACGACTTGCGGGCGCGTAAAACGCGCGCGCGGACGCTTACGCACGAACATTTTTGAAATGCTCAAAATGACCTGAAACGTGTGCAGACTTGATCCTACTTGATTTTGAGCATTTTTAAATTTTGACGCGCGCGTACGCGCACGTCCTGACCTCTAGATGACCTATGAGGACATGACTTGATGACCCGTCATGTGAAGTTTATGTGATGTGAATATGGTTGATTTTTGATGATCGATTATGAAGATATAATCGATCTTGAAAATTTACAAAATGGCGTCTTGATGACGTCACGATGACATGATGACCTCCAAAAGCTTAATGGATCATGTCCATGATTGACCTCATACATGACATGAAACTCGATGATAGTGACCTGGCCGATTTTGAGATATGGTGGCCACAAGAATTTGTTATAAAAAGAAGAAAGAAATAAAAAGAAGAAAAATCTTGACAAAATTAAAAGGTGATCTGTCGATACCGACAGACCACCTAATAACTAGAATTTAATTCGTCATGAGGACGAATTAGGTGGTCTGTCTTTCAATTTGTACGATCATGATTGTAATCAGGGTGATCATAATGCTAGACTGAAGATACATGTAGGAAGTCAAGAATTCCACGCATGGAGATGCTTCTTGAGGACAGGAATGTAGAAAAATGTGTGAAACGGTCATTGGAAGATGTGATGATGTTGATGATAATCATCATCATGAATATCATGACAGTGATGATAATGATGTTGATGATAATCATGATGATGATCATTATATCCTGACAGTGATGATAATGAGGAGGATGATGATGGTGATAATTGTGATGACCATGACTGGAATGACATTGACCTTAACTATGCCAAATATGAAACAGAAATGACATTTCGTTACGAAGGTACGACCATAAGTTGATTTGTAGAAAATGGCGCGTAGATGACGTCACAATAATCTGAGGACCTTGAAAAAGATGCGGGAACTTAACCTTATTAGGACTGATGACTAACGAAAATTTTAAGATAATTGACTGAGCCAATTTTGATAAATTTTCCATAGGGTTATACATAAACCACTGCACAGTACTTTCCAATAAACATAACACGCAAAAAAAGGCAGTTTATTACTTGGTTTGTGATTGCTTATGTTATAATAGTCGAACAAGATGGTAAAATGAAAGGCAAAAAGAAGCAAAAAAAAAAAATTTAATGGACCCACCGGGGATCGAACCTGGGTCACCGGAGTGAGAGGCAAGTGCTTTGACCAATATACCAAAACATTTCCCATAGAGATAACACGTGAACGAAAAACGGGATTCTCAAATCACATTTTGTAGTGAAAAATTGGGCATGATCCCGACATCTGATCAAAAATTGGAGACAACACTTGTAAAAGCTTATAGTCTCAGCTATAACATACTAAAATCTGGAAGAAAATAGACCAAAAACAACTGAGATACAGCTCAGAGAACAATGTCATGTAGATTCACGATTCGAAAAGAAATCATCTTCCATAGACATAACACGCAAATAGGGAAAATTCTGACATGGCATCTTTAATTGAAATTTTCACTGTGATGACGTCATCAAAATGAAAAGTGGTGAAGACTGAGTTTGTAGGAAATTGCCTCAGCTAAAACATATTAAAATCTGGGCGAGAAACGACTAATAATTACGAATCTAGAGCAAAATTTGCATAAATGTGATGACGTCAAAACATGAAAAATGGAAATTTTGAATTCTGGCGCCATTTTGATGACGTCATAACGTTTATAAGGGTCAAATGATACATGAAATAAAATCTATGATTCATACCCTACCTGATGATGAAAAAAAATTTGGGGGTTTATGGACTATTTAAAGAGCTAGAGTAAATTTTGTAGAGGCATGTTTTTGCACGTTTTTACGTTATTTTCGCCATAGATGCGCGCACGGATTTTGAACTTTGACGCGCCCGTACGACCTTATTATTGATTGAAATTGATTCCAAGTTGATGGAAATGATGAAGAAAAGTGTCAGAATTGCAAATCAATCGAAAAAACAGCGTTTTAACGTTATTTACGACTTGCGCGCGCGGACGCTTACGCACAGACATTTTTGGAAAGCTCAAAATGACCTGAAACGTGTGCAGACTTGATCCTACTTGATTTTGAGCATTTTTAAATTTTGACGCGCGCGTACGCGCACGTCCTGACCTCTAGATGACCTATGAGGACATGACTTGATGACCCGTCATGTGAAGTTTATGTGATGTGAATATGGTTGATTTTTGATGATCGATTATGAAGATATAATCGATCTTGAAAATTTACAAAATGGCGTCTTGATGACGTCACGATGACATGATGACCTCCAAAAGCTTAATGGATCATGTCCATGATTGACCTCATACATGACATGAAACTCGATGATAGTGACCTGGCCGATTTTGAGATATGGTGGCCACAAGAATTTGTTATAAAAAGAAGAAAGAAATAAAAAGAAGAAAAATCTTGACAAAATTAAAAGGAGGTCTGTCATAAATGACAGACCACCTAATAATACCACTGTTCTTGTATAGCGCATATCACATTATAATATAACTTTCCTATGCGCTTCCAAAGGGTTTTGGATGTTATTACCCTGGCTTTAGCTCCGGCAGCCATAATCAGCGCACAGTGCATTTCAAGGAATAAATCCTGCCAGGTACGCATTTACTACACCTGGGTGAGATAAGATATTGAATTTATCTCTCGGGGTGTGAGAGTAGAAATGTTTTAATCATTATTAGTCTATATACATTTAAAGTGTTAACATACATGTAGTACAGGTACTTAGATAAAAACAACGTCAAAATTTCTTTTTTTTTATAAATTCTTGCGATTTTGGCCTTTTGGCTTTTCTTCCATGTTCCACTACAAGTACATACAGACAATATAGGATTTCTTTCTCTCTTACTTTCTGTATAATGTCATTCTTACATGTAACTCTTAACTTTTTGGTGTCTATAAAGTAAATTGCATCAAAATAATTCTGGCCAGGGGCAGATCCAGGATTTTGTAAAGGGGGGAGGGGGCACAAATCTCAGGAAATTTTCTGACAATAAATTGATTTGATTTGATTTGACAAGGGGAAAAAAAAGCAAAAAAAGGGGGGTCATCATTTTTTTGTTGTCTGTTTGTCCGTCCAAATTCTCTGACAAGCAAAAAGAAAGAAAAAAAGGTTGTCAGTGGGGGTACAATGTACACATTTCTTTCAGGGGGGGGGGGGGGTATAGGCCTGAAATGCCCCCCCCCCCCTTAAATCTGCCACTGGTTCTCACAGATTTTCGTATTTTCTTAGCTGGCAAGTAGATCTACTCACAGAATTAAATGATTGCAATATTTGTAACCCACTTGGTCTACTTGTGTCTACTTTTATTTACTTTTTATTTACATTTTTCAGGTATTCGCTGACTGTGACAAATGTAACCTTCCATGATGAAAGAAGATTTAGACTTTTATTTGAAAAAGACACTTTCTCCTTCTCTACAAATGAATCCATGTCGTTCCGTCCCAAAGAAGCGAGTGCACCACCTTATACTCCCACATCTCGTTCCATCGATCCTGCAAAATCTCCCACTACACTTACAACAGAATCTCGACCTCCAACTCTTCAAACAGGATGTGATGCTCTCTCTCCGCAGGAATTTCATGAGGCCATAAACCATCAGAATGACATGAATGCTAAAAATCTGAGGAACCTGAAGGCCGAGTTGTTGCAAAGCAGCTGGGGTAGTCAGAATTTTGGACTTGGTATTGTTGCACTTATTATTGTGTTGGGCCTACTCTTTGATTCCCGCCTTATGAACAAGCATGTATATCCCAAACTCTTATCATTAAGTTCACATAGCCCGCCACAGTCGCAGCAACATATGGAACTACGAGACGTGGATCCATCCACTTCATCAGAGCTTCCGATTACTGCGGATGAACAAGATAGTTAGTGCCAACAGTGATCAGATACTAGATCACTTGCTTTCTTGAGGAATGAGGCATTGCACTATCCCATAGTGACTGATGCTGGGGGCATACACTCATGTAGACAAGATAGGAGTTGTGACTTAAGGATCTGGGCTAACTGGGACTCAGCAGAAGTCATGGCCGAGTTATCCGAGAAAGCCTATATTAAAATCGATTGCAAATACTTGTGTTGATTTTTGCATGAAGTACATCTTTTCAAACGCCCACATTCAAGGTTGATGGAAATGTGTGAAGTAGTTACTAAAGACGTAGTGTTGAAAATTTCATGAGGTCAAATTCTATAAAACATGAATTTTATGGCTATTTAGTGATCCAGTGTGTACATTACACTTGGAACCTTATCGCCGTACGATGCGGAGTTCACCCTCGTGCTGGTTAGCCCGACCCAGAGTTGGGATGGCTCAGTGGGATTATTATTAAGTATAATTATTATCCGTCACCTGTGCCTGGGAGGGGAAAAGCAAACTGATAACCCTTACAAATGTAGGTCTCTCCTCCCAATATAACTGATTGGAATGTGCAGGTGTACCACTACACTGGGGTTTCCCCCTACTCTTATTTGAATAGTGCAGTGGGTTCTTAAACATGCAAAGGTGATGACTGTCCTCTACACGGGGCCTCCAGTTAACGTCCTATCCGAGGGACAGAGTGTGTTTCCACTGTACCATAACCTGCATCTGTGAAACAAGGGAGGGGCACTTTAACCCCCAACGCAGGCTTCAGTCATCGATCCGCCCGGGGTGGATTCAAAACCACGATCTTTGGTTCAACAGGCAGATGCTGTACCGACTGAGCCAACTCGCCTCCTTATAGTCACGAAGTTTGCTAGATCCCATATAGAAACAAAGTTGATACCCTAGTGCCTTTTGACATGGCAGAAGACTCCAGTACCATATCCCTTGGATAGTACTTCAAGCTATGGGTCTATTGGTTGCTTTAATATCTACATGCATACACTCGCTTTTACAGTTGTCGGGTAAACTACATGTACATGTAGAATCATCATGACAAATTTGTAGATCATTGGGTTCATTTTCTCAGCACCAATGTATCACAGCGAAATGCTGCCCGGTAAATATCCTATAGAAAATTTTAGGAAGGAGAAATCAGTAATCACCAATAAATATTCTACAACTGCAGTACATGTACAGTACATGTACATGCAGGAACAAAGGACTGCATATTACATGTATCACTGCTGCAACATAGCGAAATTCTAGCAGATTATCACTTCTTTCAAAAAGATTCAACATTTTGCATAATTGATATGTGCTTTATAAATACTTATAGTAATGGTAGAACATGTACATTGTACATGTAAATGGAAATAATTGTATGCATATCATCCTACAGTACACATTCCTGGAACATACCGGTACATATTTCTGAGAAACAAACACATGTACAATGTACAAAAGTCTTGTTTAACTCTCCTACATGTACATGCATATACCGTAATGTCACCAGTCGTGGACTGGTTTGACAGTTTTGGATTCATAATTTTCAGAAAATACCATATTTTTTGAGGAATCACCAACCATTCGATGCCAAAAATGCTTGTGAATAAAATCCACCTGAACTATATCTTGCTTCTACGACGCGAACACCACTGCGGCGCTTCTGTGGGGCTTCTGCTGCTCCAGTGTCGCCGCACTGTGCACCAGTGGTGCTGCACCCTTAGCTAATGATATTGTGAAGGAAGGATTAACCTAAGATAAATCACTCTGTTCTAAAAATATTCACGCAGTACACGGTGCGCTACTAAACCATACGCATTGGCATTGTCTTTGCGGGATTGTGCATGCGCACTGTGTAATGCGCTTGTCGGGCTGCCTACATCATGATTTGTGTGTTTTAGGAATGGCCCGTCAAGACTGCAGCATATAGCATCTCGACGAGACAGCAAACTTTGAGCAAAGATAATTTGTTTCCAAACTATTTTTCATGCCAAAAAATTGTCTGTCCAACATCTACGGAACTTAAGCTATGTTACATCGGAAACAGAAAATATGGTACACTGTATTATTTATTTTGTTTCAGTATGCTAAAGAGGAAGTTCTTTTTTTACAAAAAAATTAGCAGAACATAAAAAAGCCCCGGGGATATTAAATTCTTTTTGGAAATGAACTTTTCTAGCCGTCATTCTTTGCACGATCGGCAGCCAGCGAAACACCGCATAGTTGTTCTTATTTATTTGGGTAAAATAACTGCTAGCCAATCGCATCTGTTCCTTGCACTCCAGAGCGACTAGGGCAGTTGATGTAGGGCGTTGCAGCAATGAAACTGTATTACAAGGGTGCGCCACGACTGGTGATATTACGGTATGTCTCTTTGTTTATTTTCACAAATAATGATACATATAAGCCTGCATGTATGACCTTCCTCCAGTAAATGTCCAGGTATTGTACTAATGCATGCATTTTATTTTGTTTAATTGTATATTTATTCATTCATTTATGTATTTATTATATATCTGGTTACCCTGCAGTTAACAATCTTGCATATTGCTCAAAGCCACAAATCTTAAATAATACTTTTTAAAAGAAAACTGGGGCAATATCCTGCAAGTTGGGAAAAAATAAGCAAATCTGTTTTTACCATCCATTGCATGGGGTAATTCACTTAAAACTCATCTTGAAAAGATATATTTGATTCAAAAAAGAGCGTTGAGGATTATTTGTAATGTAAATTTTCGTGAGCATACTAACCCACTTTTTCATAGCCATAGGATCTTAAAATTGGAAGATATTTATCATTTCCAACTTGGGACTCTCATGTTTGACTTGAATGCTGATGTTCTGCCACTGGCTCTGGCCAGTATATTTAGAACAAATAGCCAAGTTCATCACCATGCTACACGAAATGCTTCTGCATATCATCTGCCCCATGTAAGGACAACGTTTACTTTTAATACACTGTTCTGCACTGGTCCTAGATTCTGGAACTCCCTTGACGCTAACATTAAGCACTCTGTTAGCCAATCTGTATTTAAGCATAAACTTAAGGGTTATCTCTTAAGCAATTACCATGACTCATAGGGTACGGTTGTAACATTTAAATGTAAATTTTTTTCTTTTCTTTTTTTTTCTTGTCCACATATTGCAGTTGTCAGCCTTTAATCCCTCTGTTTCTTGTTTTTGTCGTGTGGTGTACCCGTCAGTTTTCTGTATCCTTTCCTTCTTGAATGTATCTTTCCCCCTTCTCTTTTTTTTCCCTCTCATACTATCTCGTCTTGTTATGTTAAGCCCTCCCCTATACCCTCACCTCATGTATATACTGTATATATTTTTGACTTATTTTACAACTTGTATTTACCCTCTGTATTTTTACTTACCTAGAATAGGAATTAATTAAGTACAATTAATCTTTTGCTATGTAACTACTTTGTTATACATGTACCTGTGCTGAGGAGACCTTACTACTACAAGCTTTGCTTTTTACCAAGGTCTCATCGTCTTTCTTTACTTGTGTATCTTTTTGAAAAATTCTGTATCACATATTGTCGTGTTTCTATGTACCTAAAGGCAATGTATTTATGTAAAATGTTAAAGAAAGATGAATAAATAAACTAAACTAAACTAAACTAACTAAATTGACATGTACCCACTTCACTTTCCACCGTTTTATTGTTCATGACACTGTCGAATGATTTTTAATATTATTCCCTTAAATTAAAAAATAACAAATATATAAAAAACAAAAAAACTATAAAAAAATGTAAAAATGTTTGATAGCACTGGGTTTTTATACTAGGCCTACTTTGTTTACTACTGATACATGTACTAGGTACCTGGTAATGTGCAGTTTTGGTAAAAAAGATACTAGTAAGCTGCTGTTATGTGTTTTCCTCCTCAAGTTGAATATTAAACATGTGTGAGGTAAAAAAATCAATTTAGATACTGGGACAGGGATATAAACCAGGGTAAATGGGAGAGGAGCTTGCAAGATACATGTATGTCATGGAGTTGCCAATTTGTGTTTGATTGATTACAACCTCAAACATTCATAACCTATTTCTTTTTCAGATTTTGCCCAAACTTTCACTGATCTGTTTCATGAATATATCTGCTTCTTTTTAAATCAAGTTGATACCAGGGTGGACTTCCCTTTTTTCACATTCAAATTTCATCTATAGAATTCTTTTGTATTACAGGGTGCGAGTAGAACATTTTCACGGCAAACCTGTATTTCTCAGCAAAAAAAAATCATAATAAAATAGATATTGTAAAATGTAAAACCAGAAACATTCACATGTAGTTAACAATCAGCCATTGGGAGGGAGGGAGGAAAGACATTTTTGTGAATTGTGAAAATTCAGTGTCAGTTGTGATTCAATAAGCCATTTCGTAATTACAATTTGTGCATGTCTGAGTGCAGATGAATGTCATTTATACCAAGGGGGTACTAGGCATACTTGCCTAGTATTGTACTTCCTTGTTTGAACCGAGTGCAAGTAACCTTTATACAGCTATCATATTGTACGCACCACAAATACGCATACCAGTATTTAACATGTTAAATAAATAGTGCCTCAACCAAAACGGATGTGGGTGTGCATTAAAATTGGGGTCATTTCAGGGTCATTTCAGGGTCATTTCAGGGTCATTTCAGGGTCATTTCAGGGTCATTTCAAGGTCATTTCAGGGTCATTTCAGGGTCATTTGTACCATGTAGTAATTACTTACAAAAATCTGTGATAGTTTCACGCAGGCACATGTGAAAGTTTCTGGTTTACATGTGTGTTCAATCCGTTTTGAGAAGTGTGTGATAGGTGTAAATTTGTTTCTTTCTGTACTTGGGTGTTAATATGTATATATATATCGATCAGTACCAAAAACTATGTAGTTAAGTATGTACTATGCACATTTATATCTCTTGTACATTGTAATGGGTGCCTGAAAGCAGCCAAAGATATATCGTTTCAGTTACCACTTTTTGCGAATTAAATATCTGTTGAATTTCTCTACTGTAAAAATGAATATCTTTTGTCACACTTACTATTTTGTAGTTTAAAAGTGGTTTATGTGATTGACAATGCGAAGGTCATGGGTTCACAACCAGCCATGGCATCAATGTCCTTATGAAAGACATTAATCTACATTTGCCACTTCATACTCAAGGGACAGGTTGGGATGTTGAAAGCCCAAATTATGGTGACCGCTTCGAAGGAACGATCCCAGTGGAGAGAAGATGGTGCACATTGTGTGCATGGGTACATGAATCTTACGACGGGGGTAACAGTTTTGAAGCAAGTTTCGCACATTTGCAATCCATGAGAATGGGATCTAAAATCATGACAAGACACTTGATGAAACACCCCCTAGGATTTTCAGTTAAAGGTACTACAGTGTATGTTGTGTGAATGTGTGAGATACGCTCATGTATAGGCCAGTCGTAGGCTGTACTTTTATTTTAAAATCTTGTTATCGAGACTAATTATTCACATGTGTTGGGATGACGTTTGATTCATTGCTCATTACATAGGTTTATATTTTCTTCAAAAATCATTTATGAAGATATCATTTGTAGTTTTTAACATTCAGTGTAACACGCTAAGTTTGATTTTGAGAGAATATATTTTCTCTCATTACCAGAATTCAAAATTAAGCCTACATCATGTACCTTTGAGCTCTAAATACATCCAGATGATCATTACCTGTTTCTGAACGACTAAATGCAAAAGGGTCTCGTCGTACAACATAAATCTTTTATCCATCTATTTCATATGAAAAAGAAAACCCTCAAAAGTCTCTCAATATAACCATTGATTAAGTAATGGTAGTGATACAAGAAAGAACCCACAGTCAACATTGTTAATATTAAACAGTTTTCATTTTCAATTCAAATAAATGGATAAAAGATATTTGTCATTCTACTCCACACATAAGGAATCACTGAAATGCTGGGGGCATGCATACACGTAATATGATGCACCATGCGGTACCCCGGTGTAGCGTTGTACCCCGGGGTACCACGTTGTGTAGCGCCATCTCACGTCCACTCGAGTACAACCCCAGAGTTATGAATACAGTGCGTGTACGTAGTCACAATGCATGTTAACAGTGCAGTGTTATTATGCATGGTGTGCATGCACTGTATACCGCGCGCTAGCTGCTATCTAGCAGCCCTCACAATTACAAGCGCAGTGGCTATAGGCGTTAGCTCCCGCGGCTTTAGAACTTGATTTTATTTCACTTCTTCCTAAAAACATCACTTCATCGTTACTGTATTTTAGCTGTCAAACTTTCAAACTTAGACAATGGTGGAAGGTAATGGTGGATACGGAAATTTACTGTAAGGGAAAGGACGTAAAAGACGGAAGATTCCAAGGACCGAGAAAGTTGAAAGAGCACGATATCGTGCAATACAGAAGTTGGGGGACGAGCAGGCCGCTGATCTGTGTACATGGTAGCGGTTTTTAGGAAGGCGAGTAACGGGGGAGACAAGGAGCAGGCTGATGGTGTTATTATGACACTGCTGGCCCAATCCCTCTCTCAAATCGAAGAAATAGAAATCAATAATAGAATAATTACTCACAACAACAATGAATTTGAGAAAAATACATGACTTATAGGATGTTTTACAAGAACATGGGACACAATTGAATGTTGAAAAAATCACACCAAAATAATTTCCCACTTTTTGGCAACCCAGGGTACAGCCCTAAAAAAAAAATTAAATAATTCAAAAAAATGGCCGATTTTTATTTGGTACCCCAGGGTACCATTTATGTCATCATATACTCACCAGGTAATGCTTTAGGATAGCCCAGCATGAGGAGAGAGATGAAGAAAAGAAGACTACCGTTGATGAGGAACCCCAACCACCAGGCCCCTACCCATGTAGGGTTGTTAGGGGACACTGAAGCACTGCAGGAGAAGAAAAATGCAGGAACATGAGTCAGGGAATGAGGAAAGTACACTATGGAATAGTCTTCTAATGTGCAATTCATAGCTATTTTGTCCCATATATGTTACCAACCATATCTAAGATGTTAGAATACAAGATGACTGTATCAAACTGAAGACCCGCTTGAATCAGACAAACTAAAAAAACACATATTTTCTAATATTTTCATATCAATTTATGTTTACTATTCAATATTATTTTGGTCACCATGTGTTAATTCTACATGAAATACTAACATTTCTCTGTAGGCCCATCTCAATTTAAAAAAAAATTAAACAAAGTAAAAATATAATTGTTTACCTTTCTTGAACAACATTGTATGTAGAGTAATGGGATAAGTGCTATATCATAATGCAAAGATAAATTGGAGAATGTTATAACACTGGTTGAAACTTTTTTTTTAATCTCTCAAACTGAAAAGTAAATCGGATGTGACAATAGCAATTAAATTATTTATAGTCTCATAGTGATGTCCTGAAGTGAACTGAAAAATAAGAAATCAATGTAAGCTTACAAAACCTTGTGGCACAAAAGAAAAGAAAGTAGAAGAAAAAGTGATCAGTTCGCGTCAAGGACGGACATTTTCAAAATTTTGAAAGTTGGGAAGTCCTGCAAAAAAAAGTGCATAGATCTATGTTATGGATTGCTTTATGATTTATTGTGGAGTGTATCACTAGGTGTACTGAAATTTGATAAAATTTGGTTGCCATGGTTACTTATTTAAATGAGAATCAATGCAATGCTCCATTTTTCAGAGTGGGAGATAAAAATTTTGTGTTGACTCTTCATTCTTTTGCTATTAAAGGAGAATTAACCTCAAACAATAAAGACGATAGTGTTCAAAGGTGTTATTTATTCCTACTTGTTAGACTATATGGCTTCGCGTCAAAATATACGAGATCGATACGAATCAAGATTTTCTGAGCAAAATTTATCATCTGCTAGCAATATGTATCGTCTGCTAGCAATACATGGGGGCTGCCATTTTTTTATGTGTACAAGAAGATTTTCTTAATCCAAATGCCCAATTGCCTTTTTCAAAATTAAAAACCCATTTGAGATTAAAAATATAGAATAGATATGTCAATTTATTTTTAAACTGAAGATTTCCTTATATATTTCTGTTGAAAATCAATATTCGCTTAATATAAATCTATTTTCTACATACTGTGACGCAATGGACGGAGCAAATTAATTCAAATTTTATGGATGCTTCTTCCCTGAGCATCTATAGCAGCAAACTATGCATTCACCTGCTTTCGGATAATGGGACTTGAAAAGTCAGAATGCATGCTGCATATATTATGTTCTGCTCTGTTTGGCAAACCCAAGAAAACAGATTTTTGTTAAGCAAAACCAGACAATTTAAAAGTATCATTATAAAGATTTAATTTTTATAAATCATGTAAACACCCACTTTATATTTTTCGTCACATATGGGATTTTAGGTAATGAAGAAAATCAATTTAGGTCTTGGATTCAAAATATCTTCCTGACCGGAACATTTCTCAATGGTTCATGTACAAATCCAAATCAGCAAGAAAATGGCAGCCCCCATGTAAATGAGTAGGAGACGATACCGGGTGTTGGAATATCTTTATTTATACCCTTTTCTAATATCTTATTAGAAAATGATTTAGGCCAATAAGTAGGAATATATTACACCTTTCAATATAAGTAAATTTGTACTCAGGGGTTAATTCTCCTTTAATATCAGAATAACTTGATTTTGTCTAATACTGTCACTTGCCAATGTTAGTAAGATAAATTGGCTTCCCTATCAGACATTTTGAATCTCAAAACAAGCTTTAGATTTCATAAGATTTTGCTGAAAGTGTCAATTTTTTCAACAACCCAGCTTAAAAATAGTTTGGTCCACGAACTCCGGCACCTGGAACCCTTTGAAGAACCAAATGTCTAGTAACTTTTGATGTTTGTCATAGTAGTGATAGTCTTTCAATTAATTTTATGATAAAATATATTTTCTGTCACTGACACTGACGGACAAAATGCTCACCCTTAACCGATCACACTCAGAAAAACAAAAAGTCAAGAGCAAATTTGGGTCACCTGATGGTGATCTGACATTGTAGTCAACTTACCTGATGAACTGTTTGTTTACCTCCAAGCCTAATTTAGGTATCTACACACTTTTTGTTGCAATCTTATGTCATAGTGCTTAATATTTGAATGAAGTGAATAATGCCTGCTGAGAGCAAGAACTTGAGGTATCTATTAACTCTATTAATAAGTCAGTGCAGTTTTTCTTAACAAAAGGTAGTGCTCTGACACCAACGTCCTTTGGCAAGACATTAATCTACATTTGCCACACTTGACCCAGGTGAAGCAAATGGGTATTCAGCAGGAAGAATTACCTTGAATGTTTGAGCTCCTTATCAGGGTAGCTCGGCTAAAGCCAATGTAATGATAAACTTTGTGCAGTGCTTAGAAACGTTGGTATTAAGTGCTATAAAAAATGTTACTTTTCTCTTTTTTGGGGGTTGATACACAGCTGACCCTCATCTATTAGGGATGCAGTTTTTGTGCCTAGATTTTGCTACTAAGCTTATTTCTAGCTTCCTGACCTGTCTGTAACATGAAAGTCTGTGTAGACCTTGAGGTAGACTCCTCCCAGTGCATATCCCAGGGCTGGTCCAGCCGCATTCATAGCATTGAAGATACCTGTTCCAAGAATGAACATTTCTTTATGTAATAGTGATAATACTAATAATAATATTAATACTACTACTAATAATAATACCACTAATAATACTACTACTAATAATAATACTAATAATACTACTAATAATAGCTACTTACATGTATATTCAGTACTCAACTGCTCAACATGTATCCATCATTCTACAATGCTCATACATGTAGCGCTGCACATTATAATCCTGGTAATAGACGAGCCCCCAAAGTAATAGCGCTCAAGAGTAACCATTCCACAGAATTTTCACACACTAACCGTTAACCGAATTCTAAACGACAAACCACAATGCCCAACCATAACACTAAACCTAACCTACATGTACATGTACCTAATTGCAACTCTCAGATTTGGAGGTTGAATTTCTAATTTCATCTTTAAATGGGAACAACATTAATAATTAATGTATGTAGCTATTTCTCTTTCAGGAAGAAACAAACAAGTAGATGATGTTCAAACTTACAGAAGAGCATCTACATTCTTAGAGGCCTTTGCCCTGAAGAGGGTTGAAGATATCTTTCGCTGAAACTATTGCATCCTCATTACCATCATTTGTAAAAGTTTAAGACCACTATTCCAAAATGCAATAAGTCAAAGAAAGAAAAATAAATTAAAAACTTATTTTTCAGACATACAATTATTTTCATGGCATAACCTATGTATCATACTTGAACTATAGGCTTATACCATTACTGTTGTGCTACTGATCACTGTAGTAAACATGTTATGTAATCATTCAATGAGACAAAAGAAAGTATTCCAAATTATTGAAATACCCACAAATCCCGAGGTGGTTTTAAACTTTTGCAAATGATGGTATTTACTTTCTATATGTGCTATATATCATTATAATGCAAAATGAAAGACAAAATGTACTTCTTGAATAAAGAAGCATAAGTCTGACGACGAATCATGAAGTCACTTCTCAACAAATAACAGGGACAACATACAGGGTAAATATAACGAAAAAAGAATTCTCACCTAAGTAAAATCCGAAATCTTTTGCATGTACGTTCTCATCAAGGTAGGTGACACCGAGTGAATAGAGGGGTGACCCCCCAATTCCATGAAGTACCTGCGCTATGATGAATACCCAATAAAAAATGGCCAAATCAGGATCTGAACCATCGCCGTCATCGCAACTGCTCAGACTAGTCACGTTTTCTGGAAGTCTTTGACACAGGGGATCTCTCGATTCTCCTGCATCATAGAGCCCCGCTAGGAAATGCGGAAGCGCGAAGACGACCGATCCGAGACTGAAGATGGCAGAACCTACGCCGATCCACCTGGGCTTGTTGCCTCGCTCGCCGAGGTAGGTGACAAGGAGGGAGACAGACAGGGCGGAGATGTCATAGGCGCTGGAGATGAAGCTGCTCTGGAAGCTGTCCAGGCTGAAGCGATGCTCAAGGGTGGTGATACTGATGTAGACGAGGCCAAAGGCTGTCATGCCCTGAAGCAGAGTCAGCATACAGGCAAGGAACAGATAGCCTTTGGGGTTGTTGAAAATCTGTCAAAGAAAAAGAAATGTGTCAAATCTATAAGCAAAGAAGGTTGAATCTGTCTCCAATGAGAAGAACAGAAATGGAAAACCTTGTTGAAGATCTCTGTAGAGCAAAAAATGGATACACTGTATGTGTCAAGTTATCCAGAATTGAAATTTAAGGTCCAAAACTTCCACCCCAATGATTTTGTTCAGTTTTGGTTGTAAAATGTTTAACTCAAATTGTTTTAAGCTTTACACAAATATATTTGCCAAATTTTTCTGTTGTTCAAGGTAGTCGGCAAAAATTATCATAATCAAAAAGAATGTTTGTATATAATTACTTGATATGTCTTTATCTTTAAAAATAGTGAAAAGTTTACATGAGCACCAACTGTATTACATTGCACCTAATGTCACTTACTTTATTTTTCTATGAATACAATGTATTGTAATGCCCCAAAATTATATGTCTTTGTGCATTACAAAAATTTGACAAAAATTACATATTAATGTTATTTTCTGGCATTGATAATATGGATATTTAAGATGTTGTTGTGTATTTAATATTTCATATCTATTACATATTGCAGGAATGTGTTGGTTAAAACAGGTTTCTGCTATGGGTTAATTGTATACAGTATGTGTAAAAGCCATTGGCATTGTGTTAGATGTCCACTAACTATTGTGTTTAATAAGTGCCATGAACAAAAAAGTTTCCACACTCTATTCATTAGTTCAGGTCTAGCCAGAGAGTGTTTATCTCAATCTGGTGTTTGGTAATGTAGAAATGGAACAGTCCAGGTGAGGGGTGTTTTATATGAGCAATAAGAATTATGATATTATTCTTTGGATTTATGATTTATGATTTATTTTACATCATTGTATTTGTACACCCCTAATGGATTAATGGAATAGCCTACTGTATTGTAAGAGAAAACACAGAGTTGGATTGGCTTGTGTATAAACCCTGGGAATGCTAAAAGTGGCATCATTATTGTGATTCCACGAGAGACAGCAAGCAGTGTACACCCAATTAACTCCTTGTGTTTTATTCTACAATACAGGTAAGCATCAGACCATTTTCTATTCTCTAAAATTGAAATGTTTATGATTTTCATAGTATGTTTAACTTTGTTTATGTTGATAATGCTGATAATTTTTCCGAAGATAGCTTTCAGTATTTTGGAAAAACAATGAATAATTTATTAAGACATTATTTACATTTCATTATTATGAGTTTGGCCATGAGTTTTAGCTTTTGTGAATTTGATACAATTTAACCTGTTTAGCATTCTAAATTATTTTAACTTACTTGAGTTAAACTGTTGGATGACATGATTTGTTATTTTCGGCAAAAAAAAAAAAATTTCGCATTTCATTTACATTATTATTATTGTTTTGTTCCGGGTTGTTAAGTTATTTAGTTGCTTTGGTTTCGTAGTTAAAATTTAGTTCATATTCAATAGTTTTAGTGAGAATATTCAAGTATAATCTTATAAGTAGAGAGAGTCATCAATCGTAAGCTCTAATTTAGAGTTTTTGACAGTTTTATGACATGAAGGTTGATACTTTGGAAAAGTTTCAGTAAATATTGCATTATAGTTTGTTTTGTTCATATAATCATATTTTAATGTTTTTTTATATATGTCATTCTCATCTTGTTATTACATTATGTTTGATATCATAATGTTAAAGATTTGCTTTGTGTGATATTCAAAATAATAAAAGATGGATCATTATTGTGATTCCACGAGACAGCAAGTAGTGTACACCCAATTAAACGCCTTGTGTTTTATTTTCTACAATACAGTACAGAGTATCGACATCATAAAACACCCGCCCCCTGCCAGGTGTTACAGTATCACCTAATGGATGTTAACTTGCTTTTTGCAGAACCCTCCAGGTCAACATTTGTATCTATCCCTTCCTCTTGGCAAATCTGATATACAGGTAGTATGTGCATGTCATTTAACATTACTAAAGTTATATCGAACTGAAACCACATTTTCGGATTTTTGCATATATATATATAATAAGCCATGAAATCGAACTTAGGCTGTAGTTTGATACCATGTACCTTCATATCAAATCTCATTAAAATCTATCAAACATTACTACAGTTATCAAACGGAAACCGATTTGTTACGGACGGAAGGAAGGACGGACGGCAGCGTTGCTATATCCCCTCCGACTTCGTCGGCGAGGGGATAATAATCTCACCTGAACAAAAGGAGGAGAATAACCAAACCAGCCACAACGTGAACGATCTGTGCCATCTGAATGCACAATCTCAACATGCCCTGCAGTAGCATCATTAGTATCCGTGGAAACAGCTTCTCCATCATCTCCACTATTCCCGCCGTCTATTCTTCCTGGAATCCTGTCCTCCCTGTCTGGAGTTTCAAAGTTTCCTCCAAACTGTTCGCTTCCATCCAGTACCAGTATAGCATCATCATCACCATCATCGCCAGTATTGCCATTATTGCTTCTGGAGTCATACTTTGCGATGGCCCCTGGTGATTTACATGTACTCCTGCTTCCCTGTCCACTATCGATTCTAGTTCTTGGCTTAGGGCTGGTAGATGGTGTTGCCCCATACTGTCTGTCCGTTCCCTCACTGTGGAGGGGCTGGTTGTCTGGTGATCGGTCACTGATCATGTTGCCCTCGGAGTTCCAGTCATCCTCATCTATGAGTCTGTCCTGGGCTGTTGATATCAAAGGCTCAATATTAGCCTCCACCACCTGTGATCAGGGAAGAAAGCATCACAGAAAAATTACAACATTAAAGATAAATTTGAGTTCTGGTCATGAGATTGAATTGTGAAAGACACTGTCTCAAAGCAATTGAGAAAGGTTGATATTATAGCACATAATAAGTGTTTCTGTAAGGTTTTGGAATCACCAAAATGACAAGAAATTGACTCAGTCCGGCTGAGAGTCACATGCACTGCACACAGAAATATGTATATGGGACTACATGCAAATGTTCGGCTTGAAAAACATTTCAGCTGTTTCTTGTCATATTTTGAATGTGAGGGCATTTGAAGAGCAATCCTTTTCAGGGGATATCTACTAGATGACAATCTTCCAAACTAACATAATAAGAATGAGAAAGTGTACAAATTATTTGTTTTTCCTTTCCCAGAACTCAACCTTCCCATATGATGCACTGCAAACAGTCTTTAAACAAGATCAATCCGACTGTGTCTCCTATATATATATGCCTCCGCCTAAATTCAGTTGATGGCTCAAACTGTTCTTGAAATATCGTGATAACCAGAATAAAAAGCATCTAATTACATGTTAATTGACCTCTTTGACATTTAACCTTAGGCTTACACCTTATAACCCAAAAGTCTGATCACTTTATCTCCTCCTAGTCATGAATACAAAATAGTTGCGATAAGTGTATGGTGATAACAAAGGTAAAATTCTGTGGTGATACATACCAGTACCAAGTTTTGAAGTTCATACATGTACCTCAAATGGTTCTTGAAATATCCATTAACATGGCTAACACATGAAATTTCAGAAATTGACCTGTGACCTACGTACCCCAAAATCTAATTAGATCGTCTTCCTATGGTGATACATACTAGCACCAAGTTTGAAGTTCATACCTCATGTGGTTCTTGAGTTATCACGAGAACGAGAAAGCGGGACGGACGGACGGACAACCCAAAAACATAATGCGTCCGGCACCACCTTCGGTGGGCGGAGGCATGAAAAAAAAAAATGGTACAAGTATTAGTAGCATAGTGTACCTTCTGTTTCTTATACCAAACAGATTATTAAAGTAATTAGGCTTATAGACCTTTCATATTCTTCTGGATTATTATTATAATTTGGTCCAATGTCATTTGGTCCGATCATCCTAGGGTCTAACATCATTCAGTCTAATCCAGTATTGTCTTTTGCAGGTCTAATTTTCTAATCATTATCATCCAATCAACCTTTCGTCCACAATAACCACTAGGGCCAATAGCCATTCTTTCCATAACCATGTGGTCTAATCATATTTTTTTGCCATATTTTCCAATATCAATTGGTCCAATTGCCATCTGATTTAATCATCAAATGGTCTACTAAAACTGAATACCCATTTAGTCCATATTTTCAGTTGGTCTAACTTCAGGTGGTCTCATGTATATGTCTGAAATGGTTATACACTAACTAAACTGGTCATTGGACGATATGATTTTTCGACAAAGGGATAACTGGACGAAATGTTGATGGACAAGATGATGTTAGATTGTTAGACTAAATTTAATGATGTATGTATGAAAATTAAACCAAATGGCATTAGACCAAATGGCAATTTACCACTCTTCTCACCCCACTACCTGTTCTTTGACACATAATAGTTTGTCATTTTGCCGTGACAGTCAACCGTATCTTGTGTGAACAAGACTTTAGAGATGCTGCAAAGGCTCAGGCGATAGAGCAGTGGTCTTTATCTCCAAGTACAGTCGGAGCACTAACTAGTGCTTCATGGTCATGTCCATCTATTTTGCAGGCACAAACCCTGGTCAGTCGTAAAAGAGCATCTGCACTGTAAGACTACCATAGGCCCTGTACTATAGCTGCTCCTGACACAACAAGCAGGTAGCTGGGTTAGGCTTCTCTCAAGACAATGATTTTCTGATAAAATGTCAAATTAGGGTTTGTGCTTGCAGACTAGTGTCAATCTGGAGTACAATGTAGCTATACTACAGGGCCTATGGTAGTCTTGCAGTGCAGACACTCTTTTATGACTGACCAGGTTCTGTGCCTTTACTTGCTGTCCTGGCAGTTAGGTGAAATTACCAACCTCAAAAGAAATCTGCACACAACTGAGACCACTACTTCAAAGAGACCTATGTGACAGTAAACACAGACCTAGATGCAGCAAACTAAATATATAATTTGAATACGCCTACTGCCATCTGGACTATTCTACAAACTGGAACAAATGGATCATTTGGAATGACATAGCGCAAGTTAGCATCGCTCCATTAGTGCCAAGCCCGGACTTCCTCTTTTTGTTTACTGTCCCTGGGCTTCAGTTCTGAACTACCCTGGACTTGCACGAGATCCAGAATTAGCCCAATTTTGTCACACTCTAGCTCACCTCAAAAGCTCACATGCAATGTTAAATCTATTGGGACCTTACTTTGGTGAAGTACAATCAAAAAGGAGAATAGCCAGAAACACTGTAATGCAACAGGAATTAAAAGAGATTGGTAATTTGATTTGAAGTTGAAGAAAGTGCTTTGTTTTGCTTTTGGCAAGCACTGCTGAAGAGGGCTAGGCTTGCTATAGGAACATTGGTGCCATAGGAAGTATAATGTAAAGTCTGAATCCTCTCCATGTCTGGAAATCCCATTCAGGGGCGGATCCAGGATTTTGTAAAAGAGGGGGGCTCAAATCTCAGGAAACTTTCTGACAAGCAAAAAAAATGGTTATCAGAAATTTTTAGTCCAGTAACAGATCGCAAGTGCCCCCCCCCCCCCCCCCCCGACTTAATGTTCGGAGTATTATGGTACATAGTCCATCATTTGTTCCATTATTAGTTGACCAAAGCTGGTAAAAAAAACTGAACAAAAATCCATCAAGATTAAATTGGCTTTTGTGACAATCAATACAAAGGTTTTTTGATTTTCTCTCACAAAATCTCTTTCCCTCTCTCTCTTTCTCTCTCTCCCATCTCTCTTGCTCCCTCTATCTCTCTCCCTCTCTCTCTCACCATTGCTCTCAATGCACTCTTCCTCAGACCTCGATCAGGGCTGTCAACCCGAAAATGCTGATGACCTTTTTTTTTTTTGCTTTTGGAGTAAAAAGACCCCCCCCCCCCCCCCCCCAAATGGAGTTGGAGGGATGGCGAGAGAAAAAAAAATTCCCCAAAGTTGACAGCCCTGTCTTCCTTGGTCTCACTTTTACAACTTTCTCTGGAACCCCCCCCCCCCCCGAAAAAAAACATGTCATGTACATTGCTTCTTCACCTCTTCAATAACTGTGACCAGTGGCATAGCTACAGGAGGGATCACCCCCCACCCCCCCCCCCCCCCCACCCCCCTCCAAATCAAATTTGGAGAACAGCGGGGGAAAATAAGAAGAAAGGAGAAAGTTACAGAAAGGGAGTATGAAAGAGATACCCTCCAATACCCTTCCCAAATTTCATTGCCTTGTTCTCTTTAGCTTGCATTTCATTAACCTGTTAAGACCATACCCACCCCCACCCCACCCCTCCTCCCCCCCCCCCCCCCTTAACACCAGTGCCCCCTTGATTTAGTAACGTAGGCAGGCTACACCACTAGCACTGGCACTGGCAGTGACATCTTAATCAAGCTGGAGTTAACATCTGGCCCCTTTATAACCCATACACAAAGCTGCACACACCAGCTCAACCTCAGTATACAAAATTGTGTCAACTCCAGTTTCAAAACAACAACAAAAACTGGTACATAATCATTCATCACATAATCTATGTATCTCGCTGTCCCTTGACCCTAGCTTGTTTCAACACAATACTCCTTCCTATTTTCATGTCACAACTTGGTGATGGCAATAAAACACCATAGATAATAAACATACATGATGGAAAAAATCGATAGATCGAAAAGTCTTGTAGAAAACATCGTCCGACATCAACATCAACAAACACGTACAATGCCTAGGGCTAGGGCCTAGCCTAGGTGAATACTGGGGCAGACTCGCACCCGATGCACACCCCGAAACTCCAGGCTGTACGCAAGCCAGATACATGCTACTGCTACTTTATTCTACTATCTGAAAATCAACCAATTAACCATGGTCATGGATTATCGAGATTAAAAGGTTTCACTGTCTCGTGCTTACAATTTTTGTATGTATCGCTTCTCACCTGAATATTACCACGAAATACAAAATCCATGGCCAAATCCTTGAGCATAACCTAGCTAGTTGAATGATAACACTTTCTTTGTAAATTTATACTCGTACAGTATAGTAGGCTATATTATGTCTATCGCTCGACTCCAAAGTTGATCCCAGTCCGAAAATATGAAATGACCGGTCAGTTGGGCATACGACGTGCACGTGCACCCGGAAACATAATGCATATACAGTGTATATGCACTAACTGACCACAAGTAGTCGAAATTAGGTCTTTCACCAGACCTAGATATGCTAATTATCACATCTTTTCCGGGAATAGGAAACCACCAATCAACAAAAATAGGGAGAGAGCAGGAGAGAATAATAATGCGAAAATCAAGAAATACAAAGAAAGTAATATTACAGGACAATTTTTTGTAGAGGGTGGGGGAGGCTAGGGGGCAACGGTGCCCCCCCCCCGATACTAATTTTGGGGGAGTTTTGAGATTTGAAATTTTGTCTGTAGAAGTGACCGACTGAAAATGTGAGAAAAAACTTTTACTGACAAAAAATGGTGAAGAAACTCCTTTGCCGAGGCCGATTTGAAACTCGCTCGCTTCGCTCGCTCGAAAAGTGTAATTTCATTCTAAAAATATGTCGGTCTATTTGAGTGATATTTCATTCAACATATAGTTTGTATACCTTGTATAGACGTAATAATGTATATGGCCTTCCGACTACAAAGAGAAATATAGGCCTATCATTTTCTAAAACTCAAAGTATATACATGTATATTAACTCTCTCTCTCTTCGCTAGCTCATACATTATAATTATATACCTTTTAAGTTCTTAAAACCTGTTGTCCGTTTGGATGACATCAGTTGATTAATTTCATTGGTAGAATTCCAATTTGAGGACAAATATAATTACGGAAATATTCCCGCCATATATTTTGTCATTGTACGATGAGAAACCGGATAATGAGCCACCTGGAATTCGGGACCTGAGGCACATGCAGAGCATCGTACAGTGTGGCTCACAGTATTATGTTCCCCGTTTTGTGATGTAAAGGACCCTTAATTGTCCAAAAACTTTATAGTCAAATATTATATAGGTATTTAATATAGGAAATATCAGTTTATATCTAGACGTGATGTGAGTGTGACAGATAGAATACATAACTAAGCTTATAATTATGAGGTTGGAAGCCCTTTTAGTTCCACGTTCCTCGAATAATTGGCCTATTTATCAAGGAAAGACAATGAGTTGTCAGCTATGTATGCAACATTTCAGAGTGTGATTTAGATTCTAGAAGATAGCCTGCTGTGACGGTGAAGTTTTACGGCGCAGATGCCCATTGTGACAAAAAGCCCACATACATCATTATGTCCAAAGCCAAAATTTGAAATGCCCAAATGCTAATGAATTTATCTCATCGCTTTTTATTACTCCATTGACTACTGAATTTTCACATTCCCCATAGGTTTAATATAGGGACCACCCGGTTCCAGTAGGCAACGGGTTAAACATGAAAAGGAGTTTACCAGGGTAGGACACAAAATAATATTAAGCAGTTTTCACAAAAGAAAGGGTCTCAATGATAGGCCTATAATATTGGCACTATAGTAACTAGCCACTGGCATATAGCCATGGGGTGTGCACAACATTACTGATAATAAAGTGAAATGAAGAGAGAAGAGAGAGAGAGAGAGAGAGGGGGGGGGGGGTATCCTGCATCATAGACATACATGTATTAAATCAATTAATACTAATTATGTAATGGTGCCAGAAAAGTAACATTTTCTTAAAGTAGGCGAACTTGCACAAAGCGCGGCATTTGACATAATTATAATTTACAAATGGGTATAATACGACTTTCCCATGATAAACGATGAGATGTACAAGATTTATCTTTCATAATCTATCACATTGGCCCATGTGCCCAATTTAGAGACGGCGGATTTTGATTAAAATATAGTTGTCTACCAATTAGCCTATAATATAAAATCAATGATTTTATATTTTATTTTACACAAAGTCATTTGTATATATATATTTCAACATGGGCACCTGTGTGACCGTGTCACGTCACTTTTAAAGAAAGCCGTATATTTGCCTGATCACCGGCAATCAGAATCATTTTTCACATAGTCTGCGATTCCGATGGCTTGTATCTAGTTATTCAGGTGTTAATGAGCCCTTATTTCAAACATGGCACAAGAAGCACCTTTCAAGAATTTGGAGGCCTGGAAATTTTAAATATGAATCAAATATATTTCATTAAATTTGCATTTGCTTTGAAATACTGATTTTTTACAAATAATACATGTACACCAAAAGTACCCTGTGGCGGCCAGTCTGAAAACTGCATTATGGGCACAACAGGCCTAGCCTAAGGGACTGAATTTGGGTTGGCTCAGTCTTTCTCTATCTCTCATAATACATTTATCTAGGTGTGTGCCAAGTATGATGCTTTTATCACAAAATGCACTATTAAGATTAAGGTAAAATAGGATCTGATTTTTTCAATTTCAAACATATAATTTGAGCCCCTTTTCACAATTTTGATTTGATTTGATTTGATTTGTTTCCACGATCAGTTTATATAATGCATGTACAATTTGAAAGCAAAACATAAGGATATCAATCAAATGATATAATACAAAGGATAATACACGTATAATAACAGCTCAGTATAGTAAATATTTTGACGACTCTGAATAGGATAATGTTCTTTTGATCACAATATTAGGATCATTTCAAGCATATTCTACAATGCAATAATTTCATCAAAGAAATGTCTATATAAAAATGAGCCTTCAAAATATGGGCACCTAAAGCTTTTTTTCCAGAGTTTTGAGGCCTTGGAACTTAAAATATGATTACAAGTGAACTAGATTTGGTAAAAATATATCAGTTTTGGACCAAATATACAGAAAACTGAATACCCCGTGGCGGCCATTTCGAGAAATGGGGCACAACAGGCCCCAGGCCCGAATTCCAGGTGGCTCCATATCCACGTTTGCTTATATTCATCTACCTGTGTACCATAAAATGCACAAAAATTGGTCTGGAATGTGTCGCTATATGCCGCCTCACTATCCACAACAGATCTATGAAAAATTGCTCGCTCGCTTCGCTCGCTCCTATTCAATAATCCTAGGACACGAAGCTATACCAATATTGCATTTACGTTCATATAGACGTATGAGGCCGGGGCTGGGGGCTGCACCCTATGAAATGTTGAAATTATCAGTATTGGGCAACTGTCACCTCATTTTCGGACAGCAAGTATAGGTTTATTTGTATTTTTTTTAAATCTCATTATGTTCTAATAAAGAAATTACGTTTTCATTGTTATAACAAGTCATGGAAAGATTCGGACACGAAACGTTAGCCCCCGGAGGAAATAGTGCCTCCAAGCCCGTGTTTATGACAAAATCGGCAGACAGCCGAGTTTCATTATCGATATAAGTACTAATTTATTTCCGCCACTATCAATCTTTTCTATAGGTGTGTGCGACATGAATTGGATTTTTGTCAGTAATTTTGGGTGCTGCACCCCCCCCCCCCCCCCACCTCTCCCCCATACTGAAAAGCTGAATGGCAACACTACGGGTGCACTCATGTCACTGGATATATATAACTCTCACATCTAAATTGACACAGTTTATTCGCGCTTTTTCATCAATAACAAGCTGACAGTTCTTAATAATTTTACATTATAATGACATTATTATGATTTTTTTTCTCAAAAACTCTTACCGTGGCAATGCGGTTCGTTCATATCTTTTCAACTTAAATCTATAGGGTATAGGTTTATTGCCATAAAAAGAGCTCGAATTACTAGGGACAATGGCTCGCATTGTACGGTAGAATGGGATTTTCTCCGTTTTCTAAAGTATAATTCCGACGTCATTCTACTTGCCTCCGCGCATCACTTCTGTTAATTCACGATGGGCGAAGTGGATTAAAACGTAAAAAACAGAGGCCAATTTAAACTAACACCGCGACGAAGAAGTAACGCTCTTGCGATGTGAGTGAATTTCCACGTGTTGACATCAAGTTTATTAACTGACGGGAAAGATTTTAACCTTGCTGAACCATAGGTCATTGTATACTGGAAAAGTGGAATAAAGAGTCCCTCGAGATATTTAGTCAAATTACACAAGATCGATGATCGAGAGAGAGGGGACAGAAAAGTTAAATTAACTCCTTGCTGGCAGGTCTTGTAGAGAAAGTCTTAAAGAGAAAGATGAAGGGGGATTAGGGAGGGAGGGAGGGAGAATTTAGGAGGGAGAGAGAGGGAGGGGGGCTTGAAAAAGGAAAGGAAAGAGGTATAAAGCCCATTTCCCCCTCTTCAATCACTCAGACTTCCTCCCTTAAATCGATATGAGTCTAATGTGAATGAGCCTTATATAAATATCTTTACCGTTAAAATTCCACCATGCCAGTATCCTCTTAATATGAGATTTAAAAAATAAAGCCGTGGTAATAATTGCAGGGCCTTTATGGAGAACAGTACGTAATACTGCATGTTAAGGCTATACCCTGGGTAAACAAGACATATTACTATGATGATGATGATGATGATTACTATAATTATTATTAGTAGTAGTTATTATCATTATTATTATTATTATTATTATTATTATTATTATTATGAGATCCTATGTCACGATCAGAAACGTTTTAATATCACAGGCATGTTTGACAGTATTATTAGGTGTCTTGTTTCCAATATGCAGACTGATGATCAAGAGCAAACAAATCTGTTTGCTGATATCCCGGGTCACATGATAATCGGAGGTACAATCCCTTACAATGTAGTTGCATTTGTTGAAAGGCCAGACATAGTTGCTATATATTAATACTGCAAACCGGGTCCGCCCGCTATTCATAGAAAACCGCCACTCATTTAACACGCGTTATGAATAGCGGTCCTATATGAATATAGTTATGAATAGTGGTCCTTATGAATAGCTAGGTAATTTGTCTATGGTTTGTTCGCTATTCATAAGGACCGCTATTCATACAAAACCGCTATTCATTTAGTCACGCGTTATGGATAGCGGTCCTTATGAATAAGTGGTCCTTATGACTAGCGAGTTTACCCTCTGTAAACATGGTCGTCAAGAAGAGTATCGTTCTAGGAGAGCTTACAGTCCCTTTTGAACCAACTATTGAAACTGCGAGGAAAGGAAAGACGGTATATGCCTCTTTAGTATTATATCGAAAACAAAGGTTTCAAGTGTATATACACTCATATGCTTTGAGGTATAGGATCTAGAGGTCTCATAACTAAAGACAACAAGAGACAAATCTCTAAACTACTAAAAATCGACTGGCCATGCAGTCAGGATCAATAATCATATTCGAGTTATCTTGAAAATTGCAATACTCACCTCCTATGCAATATCCAATGCTTTTATAGGGCCGAACCAGCCTGGATTAAACCAGGTATACTCATTCCATATAAGTATCTCCCAACTTATCCATAATAATGGTTAATAATGCTTATAGACAGATTGTAGGCTCTTTGTTATTGTCAATTCACTTGTTGTGTAAACCTGTTATCCTTAAACAATAATTTTCAGTGATTTTCAGATAATTATCTAAATTTAATTTAGATATCTGAAAATCACTGAAATTTACAAGAGTCTTAATATTGTCTCGTTAGTTATAGTTATGGGGACTCTATATACCTTTATTTTCGTCAGTAAGAAATATGACACTTTGTAACTTTAATCTCAGTGATCAATTTACCATGATTGATTTGCATTTTCCTTCTCGTTGCACAGAGCCGTTATATTTACGTATTAATTGCTGCTCATTTTCATAATAGCATAGCACAAAAGTATACTTCTTCCTGATTTGAGCTTACAAGTAGATGTACATGTACGTTTCCTCCATAGTGTATTCATAATTCCATATGATTCATAATTACGAGTTCGTGTGACCTAAGTTATAACGCAACGATCGTACTGACTAATCTGTTATTACTGAATCCATGTTCCTATGTTTTGCCATTCCCCCCTTTAATTTGTTAATTTAATGTTTTTTTTCTATACAACCTTGCTTTATTGTCGTCAAATCACAGATACAGCATAGATTACATTAAAATGTTAGAAATCATTTATATTTCTTCTGGATTTATAACATGAGATTAATTTCTTCTTTTTAAAATATCTATTTCCTTATAAAAACGAAGTTGGATATTTGCTCTCGACCTCTATACATGGTGATATTTATAAATTAATGCATGTAGGCATTTTACTATTTTGTTTCAACACTCATGCATGCTATAACTTATAAGCCCTCAATTATGCCGAATTACGAACGGGCTTGCATGACTGTCCCATTTGATATACGTATATCTTACTAAATAATAAACTTTATTTTATACCTTTATAATTATAGAGAATTCAATTTGAACCGATTTATCAAATATCGAAACCAACTTTAACGATTCCACATGACATTTCCTAATGGAATTTTTTTCCATATTGTTTTGTATTAATGTATCGGTGAATTATTTTCCGCCTTGTACTTGGTCCGAGTATTCAGTTAGTATCCTAGGCGTCAATGTTCTTTTCACATGCATTTATTTCATTCCATAAATAAAGTATGATTATTTAAAAATTATTATTATTGAAAAATAACTTGGACGGTTATTACTCTGTTCCGAGGGTGGGACTATTTTCTTTTTTTCAAACGAATCGATATACTCAATGCTGTCCTATAAATATTGATTCTATAAATTATTAAGGGGTTTAAATTTGAATGAAATCCATTATAATTGTGGCATAAGTTTATTTTAACTATGCACTGGTGAAAATACATTCCACCGAAATTATCCATGACCTTCATCAAGAAAGATTTCAACTATTCAATTTAAAATTTTAGTCTTTGAAATGCTGATCATTAGGCCACTGCGGTTAAATCGTGCTGGAATATGCATCAAAATAAATTGGTAATTTATTTACGTATATGGTAGGGCGTAATACCATCTCCGTTAATAAAGAAAATCTCCATTTTCGTTAATTTTCTTTCCCATTAATCATTAATGTAATAGCACTGATGAGAAATTATCCCATTCATTCTGGGTAATTGTAGGGAGCCAGTTTACAGTTGCCTAATCAAATGCATAATGGAGAGACAATACAAAGTATTATATATTCTACATGCGCTGCAACAGCTCCTGATCCTGCTACTACAATCATGTATAAACAGTTAAAGCTGCTACTACATGCAATCATGTTTAAACAGTTAATTTTTTTTAAAATGCTTGTATAGTTTCGTTTTGAGGGCATGGCGGATAGGTCTACTGTAATAAATGTCTACAGTCTGATTCTCTATAGGGAGATTAGGCAATTTTGAATACGTAATTACCGTTGCTTTTTGTTTAAGCTGAGCTTTGAAAGTAGTGATCACAAGAGAATACGAGTCAGATTACTGAGTTATCAGGCGTCTTATTGCCTTTTGTCCATATCATGATTTTGTGGTTCCTATATTGCTGCTAGTTCTACTTTTTATCAAACACAACGGCATTACCATTCTCATAAAGAATTGTTCGTGCTGAAATTTTCTTTGAAAGCGTTCTTCTTGTATATGCATATTGAATAACCTATTATTTGAAAAGTTGATTTTAGCATATTGTCTGGTGTAAAGTCCAAAACCACTGGCGTAGACAGGGGGGGCACAGGGGGGCCTCCCCCCATTCATTCACAAAAACAAAACAAAAAAAGCGAGAGCGAAAAAGCGGGGAAGTGAGAGAAAATGGCCTAAAAAGGCGCTACAAGCCGTTATCTTTCTCTCAAAATTTGCTAAATTTTCGCGGGAAGGGGGAAATAGCTCTCCTCTCCCTGCACCCACCCCTGTTACATACAGTGAAATGTTGCGTCCAAATAATTGAAAAGCAGTCCGGGCGTCGAACTACAACTTTCCGCCTAAAACATTGTTTGCTACGAGCCGTTATCTTTCTCTCAAATCTGCTAAAAATTCAGAGCTTTCGTGCTTCGCGCGGGAAGGGGGAAATCCCCTCCCCCTCCCTGCATCAACACCCTGGCAGCACGCTTTGCGTGCTCACAACCGCCCCCTAAAATGAAATCCTGCCTAAGCGGTTGGATCCTTCACGTCTGCCCCCCCCCCCCTACTGAAAAGTCATGACTACGCCCGTGTCCAAAACTATATTGTAAATAGAATATTGACTAAAAGTATATACGGCATATACACCGACCCGAAATAAATATCCAGTTCACATATATGCTTTAAGACTTAAGATTTAAACGAAAATTCGTGATAAATAAAGCTTTGTTATAATTGCATCACTCTACTGTACTTCTTATTCGAGATTTCGATACAGAATCTTGACGGCAACCTTCATGCCTCTCGTATAACCCCCTTCGAATATGTATATAGTTTGAAGCTACTACAGCTGAAGTATATAGATGTGATTTCTCTCTTTTTAATATTGTTCTTAAAGCCATTGTTTACATTCAGTTGATACAATAACCTATATCAATTTAACATCCGTATATACACTTTAATATGAAAGCTCAAAGAATATAGCTTTTGTGCAAGACACTACGGTGATACGGATACACGCGTCATTAATGATTTAAGGAGATGCTTATAGTTATAAGAATTTCCATTCTATGTGAAAATAGACTAATATCTATAATTTGTGCAATACAGTACGATAACAGACGCACATACATTTATTTGGTTTATGTATATCACTGTGACATCATTTTGTAAGGTAATAATTTCCACTTGCATATATCCTCACTGGAAATCGGTCGAACATTTTAAGTTACTTTAAAATTATGCAAAAGCGTAATTTATATCTTATTTTCCCCTTTAAAAAACACTTTATGGCAGGGGCAGGTCCAGAATTTAAAAAAAAAAGGAGGGGGGGGGGGACAATGAACACTTTGGTTTCAAAAGGGGGGCACGGGCCGGAAGTGCCCTCACTTCCCTAAATCCGCTGCTGCTTTATGGTGTAGGCCTATATGCATGCTTTTCATCTACTTTTATTTTTTCACCTTAAACATACAGTATTAGTGTTTATGATTCCTAACAAAGTTCAGATCCCATTTATACCGCCGCACATATTTCAGGTTGGCTTATAAAACATATAAAAATAATGACAGTGGGAGTATGCGATTGTTCATTTGCTGTATCATCGTGTACAAAACGAATAAAGTTTTGCACATTACAATGGCAGATCCAGGGGTAATGGGGCGTGTCTCCTTGCAAACTCAAATATAATACATACCTTAAGTGTACAACCAAAAATATTGCGTCCGCGTCCCCCCCCCCCCCCCGCAATAAAACCCAGGCTCCGCCACTGCATTAATTATTAAGGGTTTCATAAAAAAGAGTTGAAAGTAGGCATATAAGATGAAATTATTTATTTCAATAAAGGAAAGACAGTAATAGAGCAGTTTATACCATGCACAGTCATGACAGTCACACCGCCAAACCGACCCCACACCGACCCCACACCGACTCCAAGCAGACCCATTCTTGGTCATTAGTGGCAATGCAACAGGGGCGTAGATAGCGCGGGAGGATGGGGGGGGGGTGGTGTGTACAAACATCCCTCCAGGTTTCACCCCACGTGGTGGAAAATTAGACAGAAATAACCGTCTGTTATGGGGAAATCTTTAATATTTCTGACATTTTATCAATTACCTTCCCTACGTACGAAGGTCTAGTGGAGCCAGACGTAGTCTCAGCGAAACAACAGACGATACAGAGACTGAAGCTTTTGGTCTAGTGGAAAATATACATTTCTATATTATGTTGTAGACAAATTTAATTTGATATATTATATCTATTCATTTTATTTTTATATATTCTTTATTTCAATAAAATTTTATATATCTGTGTACAATCTTGTAGATTTATATGAATTTATTAATATTTATCTACAATGCTGTCGTGGCTTCTGTTTTTCCCGATATATTTTTACACCACTAGAAAGTGAAAACCATCTACTTCAAATTATACAACATGGGTGGCGATCTGACTGTTAGCTAGAGTTTATAATCATATACAAAAGCATAAAAGCTAACAGCATAAAAAGCTAATAGCATAAAAAGTTGGATAGCATAAAAGAAATTATCATAAAACGTAACAAGGGTGAGAAAACAAAAATAATGATCTTAAACTGAACCCCCGAAATACTCTGTTGTGTGATGCTGAGGTCTCAGTCATGCAGATCTACTGCTGAATGTTGAATACTCGATCGTACCAAACCAAACATGTTTCGACGTCCAAAATGTACTGCATGTCATACAAAAGAGCAAACAATATGGCTATATAGCTTACCTCCGTTTTGCATGACATCTAACGTCAAAACCTGCATGTGAATATATCCTTTGCAAAGGGGGGAACTCAAGAATTGCACAGGATCGAAACATATGGAATCTGAATACACACCTTGAAACGTATACTGCTGCTGCAGCTAAAATCTAGTTGTCCACTTGTAATTCTCTTCACGCTTCTCGATCGTGTCGCTTTTTTATGTACCCCTCAGTGATTGAACGGAATTGGAAACGAAAAGCTTTTAACGCGCTCTCGCAGTCTGACGAATTAAAAGCGAAATCAGTGACTTGCATTGATGAGCAATGAGAGCAAATGCTGTAGGACGCAGAATACCCATTAAGTAATTAGTTGTCTAAATTGCCGGCTTCTGTTTTTTGAAGCATCACTCGTCACATCAGTGAGAATCCACCATGTATCTTAATCACATGGCCGTTTACAAGATGTCACTATATTTCGCACGAAGTTAATATTTACTGAAATATACTGCAAAGTATTTATGCCTACACAGGACCTTAAAATACTTGGACAATAATGGTAAGCACTAGGTTTCTGTTTTTAAAAAAATCAGGTTTTTGTTCCCTCGCTTCAAAGAAAGCTAACTGAACCTGAAGTCATGGAAGTTGAGTCTAAAAATGATGGAACGTATCCAAATGCACTGAAGCGCAATAAAGCTGATTCCCTCTCAATTTTATGGCTATTCGCTATACTTTCGGATCGCATGAAATATACATGTATAGTGTTATGAAGTTTTCCCTTTGATTGAAGTATCCACTGTATACACAGGCGTAGCCAGGATTTTTCAATAAGGGGGCCAGACGTAAAAGATCCAACGCATAGCCAGTATTTCATTTTAGGGGGGGGGGGGGTTGTGAGAACGCGAAAAGAGCGAAATTGGTGATGAGCACGCAAAGCAACGTGCTCCTAAGGGGTGGGTGCAGGGAGGGGAATTAAAAGTGCGAAGCGCGAAAGCTCTTACGTTTTAGAGCAAATTTGAGAGAAAGATAACGGCTCGTAGCACCTTTTTTTAGGCGGAAAGTTATTTCGACGTCGGAACTGCTTTTCAGTTATTTGGACGTAATACTGCACCGTAGCAGGGATGGGGAGTTTCCCTCTTCACGCGCGAAGCGCGAAAACTCTGACATTTTAGCAAAATTGAGAGAAAGAAAAACGGTTCGCAGCACACAATTTTTCTAGGCGGAAAGTATAGTTCCACGCCTTGACTGCTTTTCAATTATTTGGACGTAATACTGCACTGTATGTAACAGGGGTGGGGGCAGGGAGGGGAGTTTCCCCCCTTCCCGCGCGTAGCGCGAAAGCTCTGACGTTTTAGCAAATTTATGAGAAAAATTAACGGCTCGTAGCAAACAATTTTTTTAGGCGGAAAGTTATAGTTCGACGCCCTGACTGCTTTCAGTTATTTGGACGCAACACTGCACTGTATGTAACAAGGGTGGACGCAGGGAGAGGAGAGTTATTTCCCCCTTCCCGCGCGACGGCTTGTAGCGCCTTTTTCGGCCTTTTCTCTCACATCCCGCTTTTTCGCTCTGGCTTTTAGCTCACCTGAGCCTAAGGCTCGAGTTGGCCCCAGGAGGGCCCAGGAGGAAGGCCCCCAATTGTAAAAGCTATGTAAATTTCAAACATCTTCTTCTCCAGAACCAGGAATAGCTCAGACTTGGTATTGTGTATGTTGTTCATGAATTTTTTTTGGTGGCCCTATAGGGGGTCTGTGGGGTAACTATTGGGGAGGGGGGGGGGGGGCAAGTTGTCCGCCATCCAGAAACTTTTTACATTTTCAGCTTCTTCTCCAAAACCCATGATTGGAATTTAACCGAACTTGGTAGGAAGGTCAGACTTGGTATTGTGTATAGATATACCTCTATAGATGAAGAATGAAAGTTTTCATGTCTAGAGAGAACATGCACCAGATGTGATTTGATCCACCTCATGTGAGCGTCGTGCCCCCTGGGGTCTTGTTTTTTTAAAGTGGCTGAATAGGGGGGGAGGGCATGGCCCCCCTGTGACCCCCCCCCCCCCCCCCCCCGTCTACGCCAGTGACTGTATATAATAAGATGATACGATTTGTTGCTATTTGAATTGGTCAAATAAATTTTGGCATGTTATAATAAAATGGAAAAATTTGCCTTTAAATTTTAATTATGGACAGAGGCAGTGCTCCCGAAAGGCAGGGCACACTTTTCAAGTTCCCCAAAAGTGCCCTTTTTACTTCCGCAAAATTCCCCTTTAATTTCTCTCTGATAAGAGCCCTTTTTACTACTAAAAGTGCCTCTTTTCCTTTCTAATAAGTGCCATTTCCCCTTTTCCAAGGGTCATCCCAGTAGACCGACAGCCCACGAGACCGACAAAACAAATAAACACATTATAGAAAAGAGAAAGAAAAAAATGTCCACTAGACTCACTGGCCAACGAGTCTGACAAAAGCAAGGGAAAGAAAGAAAAAAAAAAAAATGTTTATTGAGCCATCTGTCTTGTTGGCAGTTGGTCTAGCGAGTGAACCTCAAAATAAAACTACTAAACCGTTCTTGCATAGCGCATAATCACGTTGTGATAATCACGTCCCTATACGCGCTTCCAAATGGCTTGGATGTCATTACCCCGGCTTTAGCTCCGGCAGCCGTAATCAGCGCACAGTGCATTTCAAGGTACCCATTTAACACCTGGGTGGAGAGTGGCACTAACGTGGATTAATGTCTTGTCAAAATACGTTGTACAGTGCCGGGCTGAGATTCGAACCCTCAGCCCTAGGATTAAGAGTCCAGATAATGAACTGGTCTATACCACGACACATCCACACCAGAAAAAAAATGTCAGCAGGCCCACGAGACCGACATTGTTGGTCTCGCGCCTGCAGCCATTTTCTTTGGGCATGTTGGGGACGTTTTGGCAAGTTTAGGGTTTTGAGGGGGCGGGGCAAAGTCTGGTCAGTCATTTGATGGCGCCATTCATTTAATACGGGAAATCCCTCAGTTGCACACGTTTGCTATCCAAACAGGCGATTTCACAAGATAGACAATCGTTTTCAGCTTCCAATATTTTGCATTTGTTTATTCTCACAACTTTCATTTATTGACGTTGCGATTCTTTTGGGTATGTGTGTGTGTGTGTGTGTGTGTGCTTTTTCTATGACGCATACTTGTCCTGTTTTAACGAAATGGTCCAATGTATTTCTACAGTTGAATATAAAAATTATCTGAATATTGTAGCTTTTATTTTCAACCTATACAGCAAAGCATCTACTTCAGCAGTAAGATTTGGTAAGTGCATTTTGCTCAGTAATCATAAATGATACCAAGTAAGAATTTAAGCTTAAAATCCTTAAAATATATACACGCACGCACCAGGGATACGCGTAAGTGCAGCTCAGCCGTGCGGTTAGTACCTTTTTGCCAAGCGTTAGTACTTTTTTTGCACGGTCACGTGGTGTTATTTGACCAATCAGGATGGCTACATTTTTGAACCCGGTTTATAATAGTTGATGTAGTAGTATTATTAGTTGATGTTGTATTAGTAGTAGTGGTATTAGTAGACTACTACTACTACTAGTAGTAGTAGTAGTAGTAGTAGTAGTAGTAGTAGAAGTGGATATAATAGTAGTGGTAGTAGTAGTACACAGAACTATAATGCCTGGTAAAAAATTGTCCGTGTAAATTATTTTCCGTGTATAACCACATTATTTCACCAGGAATTTGGTAATTTGATTAGAGAAGACGCACTTGAAATAACTAGGCAACGAGCTAAATATTACCAGATTTGTGTTGGCTATCGGCCAACCCGGAACTCTGGTAAAGTTTTGTATTAGAATTTTACACGGATTTTTTTTTTCAGTGTTAGCAGCAGCGGTAGTAGTCATGGCAGTAAAAGTAGAAGTAGAAGTAGTAGTATAGAAGCAGTATAGAAGTAGTAGAAATTGTAGTAGTATACATGGGGGCTGCAGTACCCCCACTTTTTTTGAGTAGACACGTTTATAAAATCTCGGAAAAAAGGTTCGAAAATTGTCATTAATGAGTGAAATCAGGTTAGCCCTACCCCCCCCCCCCCCCCCCCTTCTTTCAAAAAAGCTCTGCGGCCCCCTGGTAAATGTAGTAGTAGTAGCAGCAGTAGTAGTAGTAGTAGTAGTTGTTGTTGTTTGTTGTAGTTGTAGTAGAAGTAGCAGGGACGTCGCTAGAGGGGGAGGGGATGTGGGGCACAGTGGGGGTGTCATCTCTACATCTGTGATTTTCTTTTATTATTATTTGTGTGGGGGGAGATTAGGGTGCAGCATTTTTGTTAGCAAAATTTGGGTGTCACACCCTAAAAATTTGTCAGGAAATTTTGGTGTCACCCCCCCCCCCCCCCCCATTCAGAATGTTCTAGCGTAGCCCCTGAATAGTAGTATTAGTAGTAGTAGTAGAAGAAGTAGTAGTAGTAAGTAGTAGTAGTAGTAGTAGTAGTAGTAGTAGTAGTAGTAGTATAGTAGTAGTAGTAGTAGTAGTAGTAGTAGTAGTATTTAGTAGTAGTAGCAGCAACAGCAGCAGTATAGTAGAAGCAGCAGCAGCAGCAGTATATGTAGTAGTAGCAGCAGCAGCATCACTATTAACAGTAGTATTAGTAGTAGTAGTAGTAGTAATAGTAGTAGTAGTAGTAGTAGTTGTTGTTGATGTTGATGTTGCTGTTGTAGTACATGTAGTAGGATGAGTAGAAGTACTATGTCTCGTAAGTCTTGTGGTAGTAATGACAATGATATCAAACATAACTTTACAGGTTGGGGGAAAAGTTGCCCATTATTGTGTAAAAAGGGAACCACTGGCGCAGACAGGGGGTACCGGGGGCCATGCTCCCTCCCCCTATTCAGCCACTAAAAAAAAGCGAGAGCGAGAGCGAAAAAGCGGAATAAGTGAGATAAAAGGGCCTAAAAAGGCACTACAAGCCGTTATCTGGCTCTAAAACGTCGAAGGGGGGGGGGGGGGAATAACTCTCCTCTCCCTGCACCCACCCCTGTTACCATGGGTGTCGATTCCGAGGGGATGGGGGTATATCCAAAAAGAAAAATTGAGGTGGAGGGATGGCCTCTATTATCACCCCCCCCCCCCCAATATTTTTGGATAAAATAAATAAGAATTATGATATATTAACTTAAAAATAATAATTATCCAAACTCATGATGTTTGATCTTGAAATACCATCACAATCTTTAATGATTAGAAGTAAGGAAATAAAAAATGCCATAATTCCAACGCAAGAAAATTTGTTCGCTCGCATTGTTCAATTAAGGGGTTCCGTCTATTGGTGTAGATCCGAGCATTCCTTCTTTTCATTAAAAACCATTTTGGTATGCTCTAAAATGCAAGTTTTATAGACAGACTTTTGAAAAATTCCCTGATGTAGGAGGGGGATGGCCTGTGTTATCACCCCCCCCCCCCCAATATTTTTGGATAAAATAACTAAGAATTATGATACATTACCTTAAAACTAATGATTATCCAAACTCATTATGTTTGATCTTGAAATATCATCACATTCTTAATGATTAGAAGTAAGGAAATAAGAAATTCCATAATTTCAATGCGAAAATATCGAAGAAAATTCGTTCGCTCGCATTGTTATTCTCAATTGAGGGGTTCCGTCTATTGGCGTAGATCCGTGCATTCCTTCTTTTCATTAAAAAACCATTTGGGGATGCTCTGAAATGCAAGTTTTATAGACAGATTTTTAAAAAGCCCCTGATGTGAGAGGGGGGAAACCCCCTCCCCCGCTCTGTCGCTTAGCGTATCTAGGGGGCAGGGGGCGCGTGCCCCAGGCGTCACTTGGAGGGGCGCAAAAAACGCAAAGGAGGGAAATAAAGAAGGGGGAAATGAAGAAAACTCATGATCCTAGAAATCTAGTTTTTGAAGGTTTGAAATGTGAAAAGTTTCCAAAGCTCGGTCACTTTGCTCCCTCGCATAATTATTTTCTTTCAGGATCTCGTAATTTCGCGCCCCCAGTAGGCCTATATAGTCATGATAGTTCTTACATAGCTTAAAAGGGTTCAAAATTTGAAAATATAAAGATGTAATTGCTTTGCTCGTTATATCATGTAAGTTTCATCATGACTCCTGCTAAATATTGCGCCCCCAATATAGGATAAAGTGTATAAAACAGCATTTGCAAAGGGTCTCAACTTTAGGTAGCCTTGCTGAATTTCTCGACTCTTTCTCAAGCCTATTTAGGGTTTTCGTTTCCGATTGTAGAAGTGAGTGAATAGAAAACCGTATAGCAATGTATAGAATTCAAGCTTCTCTAGTGCTGAATTGCGGTGGTCAAAATTGAAAATTTGCCGCTCGGTCGCTTTGCTCCCTCGCTAACGTAGATAAGTTTGGGCACTCCGGGGGGGGGGGGGGGGGGGGGGGGGGGGGGGGGGGGGGGGCCTAACTTCATTTTTGCCCCGGGCTCCATAATCCCTAGATACGCCACTGGCTTCGCTCCCTCGCCGGTCACCCCCCCCCCCCCCCCCTCCCCAATCGTGAACACGATTGACACCCCTGGCAGCGAACTAACTTTCCGCCTTTAAAAAAGAGTGTTATGAGCCGTTATCTTTCTCTCAAATTCGCTTAAAATGTAAATTTGCTTTAAAACTCAAATTTGCACCCACACCTGGGAGCACGTTTTGCGTGCTCATCACCAATTTCGCACTCTTCGTGTGCCCTACAACCGCCCCCCTAAAATTAAATCCTGGCTATGCGACTGGATTCTTCACGCCCCCCCCCCCCCCATGGAAAATCCTGGCTACGCCTGTGAAGGGAACATGCAGGTTTGTTGGGTCAATTTTACAAACATTGAATAAGGTTTTCCAAACAAGCATGTTCCCTTTTAACATAAATATTTGGTAACATTTTACCCCACTTCTTTTCGTTACAAGTCAGATCATGCAAAACATGGGCGCAAAAGAAACCAAATCCGTAAAATCTGAGTCTTCAAGAACATCATGCTCACCATCGGCCTTCAATACAAAGCCGTCGACATCAAAGAGTTTAAAGGCTCCTTCATCATCGAGTACGGCTTCCAACCGAGTTCGTCTGGTGACGTGGAACATCGACGGACTGGACAGGCGAGATATTCTAGAGAGGACAAGAGCAGTGTGCGACACGCTAGAAAGGTATGTCGAGTAGCGTAGCTATAAGGGATCACTGAGGCACGTCCCTCCCCCCCCCCCCCCCCGAATGGCGAAGAAAAAAACAAGATAAAATGGATAGAAACGGAGACGGGAAGGGGAAAAGGACGAGAAAAGATGGGGATAGGACCCTCTAACCGCAGCCTCCCCCTAATCATTGCATCGCGTTTCATTTTCCGAGTAAGACCGGTGCCCCCACAATGATACAAGTATCCTCATTGGCTTGAATCACGCTTCGCCACTACCAGCAATAATTGTAGATTATATCTACATTTCAGGAAATAAATATCTCGTAATAATAGTCGAAATCGAAAGCCTACCGAAAAGTCGGTTTCGTTGCATTGGATATGAAACCAAAATCTTGGGAATAGTGTATTTCGTCACCTCTACCCCACTCTTGCACCCAGCTCAGTTTTGATGAAAAGATCATAACTGTACAACACAATACACACGGTTCGTGTTTGGTTCTTTGAAACAGAGATGTTATGTACAAATAATATTTCTACATAACATAAGAGAGGTATTTTAGATAATTTTTAGCAGTATAGCTCTGTATAGCAAAGACTAAAAACGCCAATCCCATGTATGAGATTGGGGTTTTAGTCCTTTGCTACTGCTAAAAATACGACATGCAGTCCTGAGATGATATAATTAGTAAAAACACTGTTGTGCACTGCCCATGAATCTATTCTCTCTCTCTCTCTCTCCCTTTTCTCCCTCGCTATACCCCCTCTATCTATCACTCTTTATCTATCTTTCCCTCTTCTCCCTCCCCCTCTCCTACTCCCTCTCCTCCGAATATATCCCCGCCCTATCTCCCGTCCCTCTATTTTCATGTCTTCAACAATATTATTTTTCATTCGTCCTTTCCCCCCTACTTTCCTTTTTCATATATTTTTCTTCCGTCATCTCTCCTCCTTTCTCCTTTCTCTTTTTCCCCCCACCAACTGTCCTACATCGTTCTATTCCTCATCCTTTCAGACTTTCCCCCGATGTCATCTTCCTCCAAGAGGTCATCCCTGAGACGCTGCGTTTCATTCAGGGTCGACTCGGATCGAAGTACCAACTGGTTCCTGGTGGTGAACAGAATGCATATTTCACACTTACGTTGGTCAAGCGGTCACCTGATATCAACATCATTGAAACAAAACTCCATGCTTTTCCGAATACTAAAATGGCAAGAAACCTACTTATCGTCAAGGTGACATTGCGATCATAATTATGTATATCAGAAATGTATGAATATCACTATTATAGTGTGGAAGACTGTCTCAAAATATTAAATAGTCACACCATTTTACCCATAAGATTTGACCCATAAAAGTTACTTTGACCAGCTAAGTCATTGGCAAAAAGGTTGTCAGCCTGACCGTAGCGGGCGGGTTTAGCCCCCAGAGCTATGGATGTACATTGTCCATCGGGAAAGGGGTGTCAGACCCCCTCCCCCCCCCCCCCATCGGCCATCTCCGCCTGTTTGACAAGGCATAATAGAAGAGCTTTTTAGGTATCTGTGGTATGTGACTGCCGGGCTGAAATGTATTATTCATGTGTTAATTGCACAGATACAAAGCAAGCTCCTCTATTATGCCTTGTCAGTTGATCAATGGGGGTGTTTACATATTCCTAATATTTTTATTTTATTTTTTATTTTTATTTTTTTTTTTTGGGGGGGGGGTACTTTTGAGGAAGCGATACATTTAATAACTTATTAATGAAATGACATATTGATACCAGATTGCATCTCAAGAAAAATATTATACTCCAAATTACATTATGTAAATTTGAATTGAATTGAATATAACACTTTTCATTTATCTCAATCAGAAGGTAAGAAAATGTTTTTTCTTTACATACAGAGCATTTTTGTCCCGTTAGCAAAGGACATCCATTTTCCTCCAATAATGGCCGTCTCCCTGACTACATGGTTCTAATTTTCATTTCTGATTGTTAAAGGGTACCAATCAAGAAGAATTATTTTACATGCATGAGCTTAATTTTTTTTCTTCTATAAAGAGATATTGCAAGAAATTAATCCACTGTCACCGCAGCTCACATACACTGCACACAGAAATGTGTATACGGGATTGTACACACACCTGCCACGAATGTTTGGCCCGAACATTTCAGCTATTTCTCATCGTAATTCGAATACTAGTGAGAGCATTTGAAGAGTTTCCAAGGAGCTATGTTAAATATGATTTTCTTCCAAACTGGCATAAAAGGATTGAGAAAGCTCACAAAATATTTTTTCACATTTCCCAGAACTTAACCTTCAGAAAACCAGTTAATAATATATTTTTTTTTTAGGTTGGCTTAATTCATTCTAGTTGTAAACTAATTATTTTTCTTAAGTGATTCAAATTTTATGCATACTTTTGAAACAAAGGTTGTTCTTGACAACCTGAAAGCTTGCCAGAGGCTTGTCAGACATAGCAACAAGTAATGTATGCAAACTGGATTCCAAGTATTGTAGTTCATTCATCAATAACGGGTTAATGGAATACCTCGTTACTAGGTCCCCAGGAAAGAAACACTAATGGGGTGTTGCAAGAAAGTTGCAATCAATTGCAAATTGTAAAGCAATTTAGAACAACCATTCTGAATGGTTCAGGATCTGCCCATTCAAGAAGATGCGCTTGCAACAATGATTTTGATTGGTCAGTACCGATCAGTTGCAACTTGCAATCAATCGCAACTTTCTTGCAACACCCCATTATTGATTTGAATCACTTAGTAAACAGGTCTATTGATTGGTACCGTTTAATGGTTTCATCTATGTTGACCATTGCAGACGACATGTTATGGGGTGAAGGTGACCTCCATGAACACTCACCTGGAGAGTAGGATCAAGGACAGACCAGAGAGAAGGAATCAGCTTAGCCAGTGTATGGCGGAGATAAAGGCTCTGGGACCTGAGGTGGTCGCCATCTTTGGTGGAGACACCAATCTTGATAATCACGACGTGAGTATATACATGTACTTAGGATTTTATATAGTGCGTCCCAGAACCCCCCCCCCCCCCCCAAAAAAAAAAAAAAACCCAAAAACCAACAACAACAACAACAACAACAACAAACAAAAGAAAACAAAAGAAACAACAACAAACAAACAAACAAAACGAAACAAAACAACAAGCAAACAAACAAAAAACAACAAAGGATTATGATGAACGAACTCTGAGCCGCGTGAGCATAATCATTTTTCTTTCATAAAGTACCGTATAGAAACAGACATGATGCACTCATGCAGGGGTGTCGATTCTTGTTCACGATTTGGGGCGATGACCGGCGAGGGAGCGAAGCCAGTGGCGTATATGGATTATGGCGCTTGGGGAAAAAATGAAGTTACGCCCCCCCCCCCCCCCCCCGAGTGCCCAAACTTATCTACGAGGGAGTTACAAAGCGAATTTATCAATTTTTAACCCTAAAAAACGCAATTTCTTGTGCATTTTACCCATGAAATTTTGCAGTTGACCACCGCAAGTGAGCGGTAGAGAAGCTCAAATTTTATACAGTATTGATAAACGGCTTTCTATTCACTCACTTCTACTATCCGGAGCAAAACTAACGAACACACTATACAGGCTTGAGAAAGAGTCGAGAAATTCAGCAAGGCTACCTAAAGTTGAGATTTCTTTCAAATGTTGAACTTTTGCAAATGCTGTTTTATACAAGCTATCCTATATTGGGGCGCAATATTTAGCAGGAGTCATATGAAACTGACATGATATAGCAAACAAAGCAATTACATCTTTATTTTTTCAAATTTTGAACCTTTAAGCACTGGGTTCTTAATTATTTTGTCAGGCGGGCCAGAAATATTCTTGAAATTACGTCGCGGGCCACTGAGTAAATAATAAAGAAGTATGGGGCTCACGTCTCAATTGCCCGAATACATGGTGTATTAGCTTTCTACCTTTTCGATTCAGCGAGCAAACAAAGTTTGCGAGCAAAATATTTGACACTTTAGATCGTGAAAATCTAATTTCGTCATCAAATATGTGCTAATTTAGATCATCTGAAATATAAACATTACAAAGAGACCATTTCACTGCCCGGAAATGAGATGGGGGTGCCCGAATTCAGGAAAATGTTGATATTCTCGGGGGAGAGGGCTTCAGTCCCCATCCCCCGCCTCAGATGTTAATGCGTACATACCCGAATGGCTCATTAAAGGATAGTTGAACGAGTTCAGAATACTCCTCCCGTGTCCTTATTTTTTTTCTTCGTTTCATGTTTGTTTGATTTGTTCAACTATATGTACGTGGTAGAACAGGGAACGGATAATATGATACTGCTTTTTGCGAGCGAGCCAAAAATCTGATACTTTTATTCATAACAACAGTTAGGATGATATAATATTATGCATCAACATAGTACTTAAAACAAGATTTTTTTTTTCTTACTAGATATTTCTGGCGAGCCGCAAGTGACCAATGGACCGCACTTTAATAACAAGGGCTTTAAGCTATTTAAGAACTATATAGGCCTACTGGGGGCGCGAGATCACGAGATCTTGAAAGAAAATAATTATGCGATGGAGCAAAGGGACCGAGCTTTGGAAAATGTCCGCATTTCAAACACTGTAAAAAATGGGATCGACACCCATGAGTTCATGCATGGCATCAATCCCAACGCGTTACACAGAGGATTGTTTAGAAAAAGAATGTGAAACATGAGGGAACGTTATAGGATCACATGCTATTTTTTTTTGGTTGTCTTTACGTCATCACATGACTGATGAAACAAGGGAAATGTTAGCTTAAAAAGATGATACACACAATTTCCATCGTGTGATCATGTGGATTCAATAAACATTTACATATAAATACTCTGAATTTACTTCATTCCTATCAATTATGATATTTAATTACGAATTCAGATTGTCCTCTATAGAAATTCGTTGGCATGGATTTGCCCGACTTTAGAGGGAAGACATGTCTCATTGGTAGGCCATTATATAGCGTACGCATGGAATTGGTATGGATGTACCCCCTACGCTCGATGGAAAGAGAGGGGCTATATGTGAGATTGTTACTTTGCTTCGACGGGAGCCCGGATAGCTCAGTTGGTAGAGCACTGGTCATGTAATCCAGGGTCCCGGGTTCGAATCCCGGTCGGGGCATTGTAATTTTCTCACATTTACTTTCTTTATGATATATACAATTTACTTCAATCCTATCAATTATGATATTTAATATAAATACTCATTACTGAGGGGGGAGCTACACCTCCAAATTTTCTCTCTAATCAATAAATGGCCCTTGAGTGATTAAAATCATTAGAGTTTAATAATTGTTAATTTAATAATTACAACTACATATACATGACTGTATAATGTTATCACTATTATTATCACCATGGTCATCATCATATTCATCACCATCACATCATAATCATCATCATTATCATCATTATCATCGTCACAACCATCACCCTCATTCATCATCAACACCATTTTATTTAGGTTGAAGAAGGCGATATTCCCGCGGGAATCGTGGACGTGTGGGAGGCGTGCGGAAGAGAAATGCGGACGCGATACACGATGGACACCACCATGAACCAGAATGTTCCACTCGGGTCTGGGGGTACGTATAAGCTACGTTTGGATCGGATCTTCATCCGCCCGGCACTCGTAGATCACCATGATCAGGCTGATTCCATCCTGAATTTGAAGGCGGCTTCATTCGATCTCATCGGCAAGGAGAGGATTCCCGCCTGTAACAACCGATTCCCCAGCGACCATTGGGGAGTAGTGTGCGAATTCGACATTGTTTGAGCAACTGTCGTTACTTGCTTTTTCTTCTTTTTTCATTTAGCCCTCAGCTTTGCATTTTAGTTTTCTTGGAAATTTCCTATTTAACTTTGATAACGTAAAAAGAGCCCTGCATGTGGAAGACCAACTTTTTTAGATGTGTGTCGATCTTACGTTTGCCATTATACAATAATTATTGATATAATTTGAAATATCTGAATTATTTTTGTAGCTGAACAGGCTACTCAGTATAAATATTTGATTGAAATAAATAAATAAATCGGCAAGTTATCTTATATGTTCCGAAGTAGGGTACAGGGGTAGTGTGGAAACGGGGGTCCCCTCCTAATTTTTTTTTTGTGTTGAAACTCTAAAAAAGAAAACTTATTCTGCGACGGATTTCCTTACTTCTTAGTGATAAGCCACGAACATGAGATGGAGTTTGCCCCCCCCCCCCCTCCCGCGAGTTATTCCCATTATGAGGCAACTTTCAAAGGCAAAGTGAAATCATGCGTATTCACTGTGATATTAATGGTATTTGTGCATGAAATAGAACCCATCATCATGATCATATGCAGAATGAACTAATTAAGCCAGATATATTGTGTGTATTTCATCCACAATTATTGCAATTGAGGAGAAAGTGGATGATTAATATGTGAATGGCGTAATGATATTTTTGTCAAAATAATGTCAATCGCATTCTTTTTCCATATATTTTTTTTTTTACATTTTGCATCATTGCTTTGTCAGAGCATACTATATAAAAGCAATCACATATAATGTATCTCACAAATCTTTGCTTAATATATTTATGTATAAATATTGTTTTTATATAGATTCGTGCATTCTTCGACATTTTCATTAAAAGCGAAAGCTCACAAGATGTCAAGGATTTTCTTTGTCATCCATGTATCTTATAACTCTTTGATAAAACGTTTGATATAAACTGTTCAATATAGTTTTGAAATACATATTTTATAGTGTAGAGTAGAGAATACACTGACATTTCGATTTCAAAGGGTGATTTTCTTTTTCACTTAGCCTCTGCAAAGCATTCAGAGAAGTTACTTTTAAGAGATATATTATGCATCCATATATTTATGATCAAAATGATAATGATGCCATCGAATAGTCAAGATGGATCAGAGATTCAGAGTCAATCTCTCTTCATCGGCAATAGAAATTATTTTCCATTAAATTGTTCCCCCAACTCCTGTCTAATCAATCGCCTCTGGGTTTCAAATGATTACATATAGGCTAGCAGAATTGAGCATTTCTAAAGTATTTTTTTGTTGTTGTCAGAACGGCTATACAGTGCTTTAAAGCAGTTGCGTACCGGTAGCGTGGATCCAGACATTAAGGGGGGAGGGGTACTGACATTATGCTCGGTGGGGGCACCGGTATTACTCCATTGATGAAGAGCAAAGTAACAAGGTTACTAATAAGCCAGTTCGTAATTACAATGTGCGCATGCGCAGATAAAGGTCATTTTGTACCGTAGTGCACCGTAGTGCACCAAAACAAATGCTCGTGCGCGTACAAATTGGGGTCATTTCAGGGTCATTTGGACCAAGTACTAATTAGGAAGAGGATGTAGGAGGGGGTGGTAGCCGTATTCTTTTCTTTTTCTTTTCTTTCTTTCTTTAAAAAAAAAATATTTTTCGTGCCATTTGATTGGGTGCTCGCCCCCTGTTACCTCTGTATTACGCCACTGCTTTAAAGGGCTTTTGAACTGACATTCACGAATACTCACAATTACTATAAAGGAGTAAGTACGATTTCTCGATTTCCCTCCCCCTAAAGAATTATGAAACCACTTCGATCACGGTTATTTTCAGCTCTGAATTTTGTGAAATTGTAAATAATATCTATACATCACTGCTTTCATAATGCTTAAGTATCGATTTTGCCTCCGGAATCAAAGTTGTGATATAGTGCTCTTCGTATTTCAACCAGTTTTAACATGAAAACTAAAAATGTATTGTGCTTTTAGGGAGAAAATCTATATCATTCATTGCTAATGGCATTTGGTCTGTTAATGGTATATGATCTGTTAATAATTCGCGATCATGGAAAAAGGGCGCCCAAATTTAGGTTTTCTTCTCAAGACGTCAGCTTCAAGCAATGAGATGAATAGGGGGAAAATCTTCACAGAATGTGAATTAAAAGACTCTTCAATATTGCGCTTTCCCAAGAAATACATAACGAAATACTACTGCTACCACTAATTTCATTGACGTATACATAGGTATATGAGGCTGGTAGTGGTCATAGCAGTCATTGTAGCCGCCCCCCCCCCCCCCCCCCCAATTTTGATATGTTCAATATTTGGGCAAATTGGCATCTCATTATCGGGCAACGAAGTGGTCCCCTTACATTATTTCATTATTAAAACAATCGCAAAGACTTTAGAAATCAACACAAGGAAAATCTCAATACCCTATTGCAATGCCTACATATACATCATGTTCGGGTTATGTAATAAGTCACTGTAATGTTTGCACATTTCAACAGGTTATAGCCCATTAATGCTGTTGAAATTGTCTGAGATATGGCGACGGAGCATCAATACCAGCTTTGAACATAATATATATAAGAAAACATTGAAAGCTTTTGTTCCCTCATTTTGTTCGCTCACAAAAAATTTGGCATTCAGGCAAGAGAAAACATGAGAATTATTTTTACCTTAATGGGAAGCGTGAAGGCATGATAGTATATCCGAATCCGATCGCCTTGACTCTCGTCATCTCGTCAGGGTGGCGTTTCATCACGTGTCTTGTCAGAGATTCTTTTACCGACAATTTTGCTCTCAGCCAATCAGATGCAAGGATTTCAGTAGCTTATAACAGTTATTGCAACTTGTCATTGATGACAAGTTTTATGAAACAGGGCCCCAGTTTTCTCTCCTGGGAAGGTAGTGGCAAAAGTAGATTAATATCTTGCCAAAGGGAATGGAGTATCTAGTAGGCTGTAACAGATATTTCTCCTTTTTTTTCTTGTCAGATATTTTTGGGACATGTACCCCCTTAAAAATACCCTGGAGCCGCGCCCCTAGGAGTAGTTATCCGGGATAGCAAGTATCCTAAAGGGTAGTCATCCGATGGTAGTAACCCGGGGAGGATTGTCCTAGGGAGTATTTTGACTGAAGGATTATCGTCCAAGGAGAAGCGGTCATTTGCACAATTATTTTGAAGCAAGTGTGACGTCATACCGGTCAAGTTGTCAAGGTTGCTGGTTCTAAACAATTTTGTGCTAAACAATGGCGTGGTGATCACACCAGCGCCAAACACTGAAATTGCCCGCTCCAGCCCGTTGCTCGAATGACTTCGCGGTGAACCTCATGCGCGGGCTCTGTTGTTTGGAACCAGTATCCTGGACGACGAGCGAATATGACGCCAGCACTTCGGTACTCTATACTGGTACACGCAACTCTTGTTTGTACTCACGTTCATGCAACTACGAATGTATCTCTTTTCCTATAAATATTCTTTAAATCTATTCTTTTTTCACACTTAACTTACGGCATGAAGCCCTAAAGCCTGAAAAAGCCTTGAGGAGCCTATAAGTATTTCACATTATCAGGGAGAATAATACAAATGGCACACCGGGGGGGGGGGGGGGGTAGTGCGGTTGGTATGTGACGCTGAGAAGACCCCCATTTTTACACTCATATATAATACCATTTTCTTGTAGAGAAAAAGAAGAGAGAAAACCGTTCCAAAGCACCGCTTTTTTTAATTCCGTCGTTCCGGCCGTTCCATTTCCCTTTTGAAAATTAAACTAGTTCCAAGGCATGCAGTTTTCACCCCCCCCCCCCCCAAAAAAAAATATATATATAAATAAATCAATAAATCAATAAATAAATAAATAAATAAAAAAAAATAAATAAAATAAAAAAATAATAATAATATATAATAATAATAATAATACTAATAATAACAATAATACCAATAATAATAAATAAAAAATTTTAAAAAGCAACACAAAACAAACAAAAACATAGTTCCGATGATCCTTATATTTCAATAAAAACCAGTTTCGTAGCATCATATTTATATTGTAATCCAGTTCCAAAGACCCTCTTTTTTCCAAAATGTTAGTAGTTCCGAAGACCATCCTTTTCATGATACGCTAGTTCCGAAGCCCCCATTTTTTTGTCTTGCCAGTGGCACATACCTACCACTTTTGGGGTCGAGTGCCCCCCCCCCCCCCCTCACCCGTGATGGCACATTGTGATAGAGGAATTGGTATAGTCGAACACCGAAACACCATATTTGCGCATGCCCACTGACGGCGGAATTACTGAGCTCGATATAATAAAACAGGAGAAGATCTTGAACACATCATCACATAGCCGAGTGATTGTCCAACATCTCAAAACGAATTGAGCTTCGTTTCCGAGAAACACAACTAAACTACAAACTACAAACTCATGTGAGTAATATTGTTTTTGTTTTATAAATTTGAATTTGGATGGTAACATTACACGGGAAGGCAACCCTGAAACTACGCTGCTTTTATCACAAGCAGGAAAGTTATAATCGAGAAACTCTGTGACGTACCATTTATAAGCACCTCTCCTATTTGCTATGCACCGAAAATTCTATACATTTCTGTTTTCATGGTTGTTGAGAAAGAAAAGATCTTTTTCATAGAGGAGGTGTTTGAAAAGGAGCGTCTAAAAATAATATTATTTACAATAGTTATTACCTGTATAATGATAATAATACAGTATTATTATCATTATTGCAGAGATCATGTCTGTCACACTTGACAGTCCTGCACTCCAGGGGGTGTTTCATAAAGCTGTTCGTAAAGTTACGCATGACTTTACGAATTACTTAAATATGACAAGCCAGATGAGATGCTCAATTATTTTTAACTTTATCAACTAAAGTTGAACTGTCCAGATGTAGATTAACATTCTTATTATAATAAACATGTTTAATGCAAATTATTTTTTGCCATAATTTAATTGAGGTTATTGGAAAAACAGTCACACTTTGTTAATCATGTTAATACATCAGGAAAAACTTGGGCATCCTATCTGGCACTTCTTATTCAAGTCGTTCGTAAAGACATGCGTAACTTTACGAATAGCTTTATGAACCCCCCCCCCCCCCCTCCCCAGTTGTATTAGCCTCGATTAAGCATGGCTGCTATTATTTTAAGGAATTAATTTCTGCAAGCACAAGCGTACTGGTGGGGGCTTGGGGCTGCAGCCCTCCCCCCCCCCCCCCCCCCCCCCAACAAAAACAAAAAAAAGGAAAGAAAAGAAAAGGGGGAGGGAGAAAGAAGAAATGAAAGAAAAGGAAGGGGAAAAGAAATAAAGGAAGAAAAAAAAAGAAAGATAAAAAGAAACAAATCCTTTTTATTAACACCTGGTTAGAACTTAAAGTATTTTTATGATTACAGTAGTACCTCTTTTAGAACCTATAAATGGCTGATTTTTCTTAGTATCTTCATATACATTACATGCCTATTTTGCATGCACGATTTTGTTTTATCACAATTTTCTTATTATAGGAGGGGAACTTTCCTGCTATACCCAAACCAGCCCGCCTTTATAATATGCTCATACACTATCATGAAATTTCTTTCAAAACTGGGGGAAGATATCTGAAATATATGTGAGATATCATTGCAAGCAGTTCGGGAGATGGACTGGCCAGGCACGGGGGCATCTTGACAAGATAGCCGTGTCCGTCACAGTACCCTTGAAACTGAGTTGATGATTTCACTCAAGAGAGGAGTGAATTATCTCCACTCTGTCCACGTGAGTGATAACATTTTCACTCTTTAAAGGATTAGTGTTTCACTCTGTCCTGAGTGAAATAGTGACCACTCTTTTCAATTGCATACATAAACTAAAGCGTAATAAAACATAAATTTACAAAAAGATAAATATTTTTACAAAAATTGATGATATGAGTTATTCATTAAAAACTTAACAGTGAATTGACTATTGATGACCAGAAGCTGAAGATTAAAAAGTTAGTTATCAAAGAATGCTTTTCCTTTGATTTTCATAAACACATATTTCCCATATTCCTAAAAGAGATTTTACGTATTTTCTCTACAGATTCAATATCAATTGTGGATAAAGGACGACTTGAAGATAGAGGAGAGATGTCTGGGAAGACCAACCAAATCGTGCTCAACCTGCTAAAATTCACAGTGTTATTGAGTGCAGTAGCTGAGTCTGATAATTTGCCAAATGTGAACACCACTCCTAGCATAAGCGACGACATGGTAGTAGCCTCTGATCATGATGAAACATTAGTTGGGACATGGGACAATGGCTCTACAGAATACTTATCTTCGACCACTGATGCGACAGAACCGATCATGACAGGGAAATGGGGTTTTGAATCTACAACCGTTCCTACAGAATCGCCAACCAGACCTCAAGGAGAATCGGTTGAGGGTAATGCGAAAAGCAGGGCCTTTTCTTGGTACCCTATCAGTTGGTCGTGGGTACTCATTCTGCAGCTCATTTCAGCAATCGCTGGCATCGGAGGAAACTTCCTGGTGATCTTTGTTCTTTTTCAACGTCGAGGGAAAAGCAGATCAACTGATACCCTGATTGGCGGATTGGCTTGCGCAGACTTCCTAACATCGGTGTTCCTCATACCCATCCCTTGGCCAGCGTATCTTCCTAAAACATGGTTGGGTGAGGTCTATTGCAGACTTGTCATCACCCAAAGCCTTCTCTGGGCATCCATCACGGCTTCAACCTACCTGCTGATGTCCATTTCCATAGAGCGGTATATCGCGGTCGTTTACCCTCTACACTTCAAACGCCTCATCACGCGACGTCGTGTCTCCACCTTCATCGTCATCATCTGGCTCCTATCTATCTTATCTGGACTATTCGCCTTCATCGTCTACGGCGTTGACGAGTCGACGAACCAGTGCGCGGAGCAGTACACATTCGCCTATGCACAAACCATCATTGCCTACTACTGGTTTTGCCTCCGACTCGCTGTCCCTTGCCTGACCATGTTCGTCACACAGATTCTCATTGCTCGCACCCTCAGTCAACAATTTCGCAATTTCAGAGGCATCATCAACCCTACCAATGGAAGGCAAGAGCAGTCCTTCCATATCATTGCTAGAAACCGTGTTCTTAAAATGATGCTGATCGTCATCGTCATCTATATCGTCTGCTGGACCCCGAACCAGATTGCCTATCTTGGTTATAACCTCGGTTGGGTTCCTGAATCATACCTGAACAGCACCCTTCAACGTCTGCTCACGGTGCTTGGCTTCTACAACTCTTGCGCGAATCCAGTCATCTACGCGGCAAGGTATCCCGAGTTCAGAATGGCTCTCAGGGACATGTTCACTTGCACCTTGCCCCAAGACGCTCCGCTGTTTGAAAAGGGGGATATTTCAAAGAGTGCTTCCGCGCCAGAGGCCGAAGTTAACAAAGCTTAAGAATTGCCATGTGGCCATTACCAAGATATATATTACCTTTAAGTCTGTCTGTCTCTCTGTCTGTCTGTCTGTCTCTCTCTATTCTTTCTCTTCCTCTTTCCATCAAAGCTTATGACTGACTGTTTTAGGTTAAAGATTGCACATGTTGGGTGAGAATATTTCTGCATATATCTAGGTTTCGTGAAGAGGTTTCGAATATCACGTTCATCCTTTTAGAAGTAGCTGGATGATGACAACGATGTTTAAAATGTTCAAAACAAACAAAACGAAAACAAATCAAAGTCATGTCAATGTGCTTTAATTTGAATATTCTGCTTTGACCGTAACAAACATCGGTGACGAATGCGTCGATTCCTAGAAAATGCTGGCGTTCCAGTTTTAACATTAATAGGAATTCTTTCATTTGGTTAAAATTCTCACCCCCGTTGATTCAAATATAAGTTTGCAATGAAAAGGTGCTCATCAGCGTTTTAAGCCGTCGTATTGATTGATGTAGGAGCTCCATCCATTAGTCCTAGCGTACCGTACACCGAGCGATTTGCCATATTAAATATCAAGTTGCGTTTTAATCATGCAATTCCATTGTGAAAGAAACTGTCTGAGAGCAACAGGCATGGCTAATTATGTAATACATGAGAATTGATTTATACCTTGAGGTTTTGAAATCAGCACATTGATAAGAAATTGACTCAATCTTGGGGAAACTCACACGCACTGCACTCAGAAATGTGCATAATTTTTATTGTATGGGCAGTGGCGCAAATCCATTTTGAAATTCGGGGCGGGGGGGGGGGGGGGGGAGGGCTGCCCAAAATGTCTGAAATTTTCTGACAACCAAAAAAAAAGGAGAAAAAAAAGGTTATCACATTTTTAGGGTCTAGTTTTCCTCCCAAATTCTATGACAAGCAAAAAAACTAGATGGCCGTTTGGCTTCGTCAAACGGAGGGCTCCTTAGTGTGCGCCCCCCTTTCTGAAATGCGCCCCCCCCCCCTTTCTGAAAATCCTGTATCCGCCCCTGAATGTTGCTTCGCTCAGGAAACAGAATGTTTGAGCGTTACAATATTGGAAGCTAGCATTCATTGCTAAACCCACACAGTATTTGACAGAAATAGTTGAAATCGATCAATGGCCCAGTATTTAGATTTATATTTTCCCACAAACCAAAAATCTTGCGACAGGATTAGTCAAAATAAAGTCATGTGACAAAGGGTAGATTACCGCCTATCGTGTAGACCATAGGTGTATTATGTTGTTGCTGTTTTTATCTAGTTTTGTTTGGACTCCTCAACATTAGACTATTTTTACCACAAATATTCATTGTAATGCTCTGAAATAACTCCAGGTAAAGTAGCATTATGGATGTCTGACGTAATGCAATTTTGGCAGTTGGTGAATCACTTGCTTATGATGTAATAATATGATATATTGTACAATCAGCATGTTCTCGAAATAATTCTTTCTATTGTAAAAAGCTGATGTAACAAGGCATAACTGAATTATGAGAAATTTCTAATTAGTTGAAAATGTCATGGTTAGCACGTCGATTCAAATCGAATGGGCTTCTTCATTTATAAAAATCATTTCCTACAAGGAATACACTGAATTAGAGATTAAGCCGTATGTCTATTGAAAGTGATTTTCTATCGGGAGAAAAAATATTTGATAAGTTGCTGCCATGTGCTCACGTATCTTTCACATTAAACTCATCAGTCTCATTGCTTGTAAATGAATATTTCTGTGTCATTTCGTAAGCGCAGTGTGTCCAAAGTACGGCCAGGCTATAAAGAGAAACTATAGAACTTTTTCGAAGGGAAGTCTGTAGGCTATTTTTCAATCAGACTGAAGTGATATAAGTCAGATGAAAAATTCTACCTAGGTTGTTTAATCCAGCTTTGCGTTTACGATTATTACTTTATCAGTACGAGTTTCTTGACAATCACAATGATTGACAATGACTCGTGTAATCCCCAGAGATTGTTTTCTGCATGGGTCAAATTCGTCAGATGGACAGTCGAAATCGGTAAAAGAAATAATCAACTATTATTACTTTATCAGCGCCATTATGTGTGTATTATAGTTAGGCATATATGTGTAGCACAGTTAGGCGCCCCTTTGTGGCATGAGTTATCTTCATGTTGTTGGTCGAGGTCGGCTATGTTCAGCCTAGGTTTCTAATAAAGATGAAACGTTCATATTGTAACTCAAATCTGATGCGTTAAATTCCTCTTTGTTGACGTGGTGGCAGCGCTCGGATCGTTACCCACCCATCAAGCAATATTTTAGGCCACATACTGGGCCACCGCATCGACAGTTAAGTACGAAGCTGTAACGATTTGTACATCGTGAACTGGCTGTTCATCACGAGCATCAAGTGTTAAAACACTTCTGATAGTCCCACGTATAGAACCGTTACGATGGCACTATCTGCGTTAGCGCCCGCGCAATGGCGTCCTTCAGCCAATGGAAACAAAATCTCCTTGCTTCTCTTAATGCTTATTCTGAATTTACTCCATTCCTTGTAAACGGCCTTTCATGGAAACGAAAGTCAAAGAAAGACCCTTTGCGGGGTTTTGTTGATGATTTGTGACTGCTGCCCAGAAAGTGGTGTTGTTGGAGTTAATGCTGGGGCAGATTTCACGCTACTGCCCAGTCATTTCTAGGAGTTCTATTGTCAATACATCAACATCCCTATCACACATTTGGGAGCTCATTTGTCTTCATTTTGGTTTCAATCAGGATGTTGATGAGTGTGATGTCGATGACGATGAGTATAACTATGATGTCGATGGTGAGTCTGATAATGGGTTTCGAGTGTACGAGGGAGGTGTGTTGTATATGTAGAGAGTAAACTACAGAGTGAACTACAAACTAAACCAGAGTTGTGTAGATGAGAGTGATCATGGTGATCTGGCTTTGTGCGATTTTCATGATGGTCAAGAGCTCTGTCGGTTTAGCGATGATTTATCTGTGGTCGAAGTCCACGATGATGTGGCCAACCTTCCCATTGTTGATGACGTTGCTTGCTCATCGAAGTCAGATAAGGTTTATGGTTGCATTAAGACTATCCATGCTGGTGCACTCTCGAATGGTCTGGGGTGTTTTCCCCCTTCTGACAGTGAATTGACAGGTGCCGGCCTGTCAATGGTTAATTTGATCAAGTCTGTAGATGTTGGCAGCCGTAGCTGTTTTATTGGCTCGTCAGAGAGAGATGAGACTGGTATAGACCTTGAAGTTGTTTTTCATGGGTGCGATCATGAATCGCCTAGTGATCTTATATCGTCTAGAGCCACCCCCCCCCCCTTGCAGAGCCCCCTGGCTCAGTTGAGGTGCTGCGCCCTCGGCATACACATCAGCGCGATTACACTCGATAATTATGCGCATGCTCTCCTCGATTCCGATCACGCTTTCAATACATCATCCTCGGCTTACTCCAATCACTCCTCTTATGAGTCTACCACCATCCTAGACAATGGTCGTGACAGTATTCTTACTACACCTAGAGTTCGGTCAGGTCTTTCACCGCCACATCAGCCGACGATGCTCATCTGTCCACTCGACACTCCATACCCTGGTATAACACACTGGAGACCATCACGAAGGACGACAAGTACTGCACTAGCCTAGACAATCAGCCCATTGACCAGATCCATGCCACCAACAACTATGATCCCTGTCATCATGGGGAACTTCATCGCCAGCACAGAGAGAAGGCCCAAGCTTCTCTAGGCCGTCCCCGTCATACCCCCAGCTCCAAGCGGTTTGATGATACTACCCCCGCCGCTATCATGCATGGCAGCGACAGAGCTCATCCAGTGCGAGGAGGCCTCAGCACACCATCTAGGCCACCCACCAGGTAGGCGTCTCCGCCCCAACTTCCATGGGGTGTGTGACATCAGCTCACCCCCTTCCGTGGTTGACGCCACTCGGCACACTGACGGGATCCATCTCCAGCGCGAGGAGGCCCATGCTCCTCCAGACCATCCCCCAGATTCCCCCGGTTGCCTGCAGTTCTATGATTCTACATGTACCTTCTCTCCTGCCATGGTTCATAACTACAGGACCTACCTTCAGTGCGAGGAGGTCCAAGCTCCTCTCGGTCGCCCTCCAGACACGCCTAGCTGTGACCAAGGTTCCACCACTGTCTCCTCCCAGGCCCAGGCCATCTCTACTTCGTGTGTAGCCTCGCAAGCTCGTCCTCCATGTCATCCTCCGGAAGTGAATGACCACCGACGGTATAGTGTTACGATGCCTCATCCTAGCTTAACTAAGCATCTGGGGAGCGTTTCATCAAACGTTTTGTCAGTGATTTTTACCGACAACTGTTATAAGCTACTGAAATCCTTGCATCTGATTGGCTGAGAGCAAATTTGTCAGTCAAAATCACTGACAAGACACTTGATGAAACGCTCCCCAGGAACAAGATGACTCTAACACACGTTTCCCTTCCCCTGTTCTACCAGGTCTACTTTTTATATTGCTGGAACTGTAGTTGCTTCTCAGTTTCATTACTCATCCGGATAGAGCTCCTTTGGCTTATTCCACAGCGGAGTTGCTCACTTTTCCATCTGTCCCACTGTATGCCTCTCATCTCATTCCTCATCCAGTGTTGGTTTGCTGATTTGTTTTGGACATTCATATTCTCCATCATTGGACTGCTAGACCCTTTTTGTCGCAATTTCATAATTATGCGAGACTCTATAACCTAGACAGTGTTTTTTTGTTGTGCATGTTAACTAATGATTTTCTGTACACACATTTTCTCATCCTTCATGTATGTTGGCCTGTATCTTATATTTGTTTTTATTCTGATATCTGGTCGTGCTTCTTATTCATGTCCTGGTTACTGATCTGACTGTTTATCATGTTTTTCTACATGTCTTTTTATAGGTTTCTAGGGTGCTCATTTTCTGTACTGATCTCTCCCCTTACATTGTATGTCTCACTAGTTTCTGCGTTCGGCTTTTGTCTTTGTCGATTGCCATATTACAATGTATGTTAATTTTTGTTCGAAATGATTGTTTGTGCCATAGACGCTCTGACTGGCGTTTCCTTACTCTGCAGGTTGTGACCATACACAAGTATATGTACTTGTCCATTCCCTTTATACAGGTGGATTGGGTATGTTCCAATTTCCCAATTGTATGACAAAGTTGTTTTAGTCCATGTTATTAGGTGGACATAGGTTTTGTTTATTCTGTTATTTCTCACAACTCATTTTAGTATCAATGTTTTATTTTATGTTATACGCTGTGTATGAGATCATTGCTTTTATTCATGTTTTTTCTGTATCACATAGCCTACAGGTGTACATGTATTCTTTTTCGATTCTTGTGCTGACATCTTTATGCAGTGTGTATGAATAAGTTTGTTTTTTAATTTCAGAGGCAAAGGGGAACCGAAAGGAAGTTGGAATGTAGTAATAGTCAGTAGTAAATGTAGTAAAAAGTCAGCGACGAGGGTGTAAAAAAATTTGAACGTGTCACTCAGGTTACTAGAGATGATTAGGTGAAATGTATTGATTACTTTAACAAGATGGACACATGTTGGAAATACATTTACATAAGAACAAGACAGGTGAACAAGGCATTTTGGTACGGATAGGAAAGAAGATGAAAGTTAAAAGGCCAGGTTCATACACTTATGTTATGAGGTTTACTAATATGAGATACATATATTGCATGCACTTGTAATTGTACTATGTTGCTATTATGCAGTGGGACACACAGTTATTCGTATGTAGTTATTCAGCATTGGATTATATATATAGCAAATGTATTAAAACTCTGTATACTTTTATTCCACATTGATTGTCGCTTTTAAAATGTGTATGAGTATGTGACTTGCATAATGCTATACAAGTACATGTCTTGTTTCAGTAATGTTTACAAACCATGCAACTTTTCCGAGGTAATTGGATATCGAAAGTAAATTGATCTTCTCGTTTCAATGTTGTTTGTGATATTGAGTATCCTTGCAAGGGTAGCTGGAGTTTTTAATTGTTTATAATTCAGGTAAATAAGGTGTAGTTTCATGATAAATATATTAAGCCTTCATACGGAAATATGTTATACATGTATTATCTTTTATCATTCTAGTATGTTCTGGCTCAGCAGGTACTTGTCTGTACTACACAGTTGCTTTATCTTCATATCATATTTGTTTTTATACACAGATGGACAAACTCATTCTCTGTTTTCCTCACAATTCTTGAGAACTATGTATTTATAAACGTGTACTCCTGATTGGTTATGCTAACACCGGTGAATGTATTTTCTCAGAGTTATGTAGTGTTTTATACACTGTACACGTATCAGTATTCATATGATTTAAACAAAAACAAGATGGAAGAAAGAAAATCAATCACGCCATTATGTGTGTATTATAGTTAGGCATATAATTATGTCTAGTACAGTTAGGCGCCCCTTTGTGGCATGAGTTATCTTCATGTTGTTGGTCTGCTATGTTCAGCCTAGGTTTCTCATAAAGATGAAACGTTCATATTGTAACTCAAATCTGATGCGTTAAATTCCTCTTTGTTGGCGCAGTGCGAGTTTCTGGACAATAACAAAATTAGGTCATCGACGTTGTCATCAAGTCACTAGATTGATGATTCGTTCAGTGGACTGACGCGCGGTTATTCGCTATTTAAGCCGGCTCACACATGGTGTCATTAGTGAGTTTTGGAATGTGTCGACGTGAACGCCGTCCCAGATCCTCCCAGCTACAATGGACTGCTTTGTGTTAAGTGCATACTGTGCTTTGTGCAAGAACGGCTTACCCGTCCACTAGCTTCTCCCTCGTCCACTAGTCAGATCGAGAACGCGTCAAACATGGTATTGCCGTCTTCTCGAAAACGTGAACCTCGCTTCACCCATTGTTAGCTTCATGCTTCACCTACTTTGTATGCAGTTAACACGAATCAGTCCATTGTTGCTGGGAGGATCTAGGACGGCGTTCAAGTCGACACGTTCGAAAACTCCCTATTTGCTGACGTTAGGACCGCGTCAGAACGGTCTTTTGCGCGTCATAAAAGAAAGATAACGTTTAAAATGTGATTTTAAAATTGTGGAATGACGCAATCCGAATTACGCCTCGTGTGAGCCAGACTTAAAGTGACTGAATGGTGGTTTAGAGATCAGCATTTCGCTGAAATATACATTCAATTAACGATTTTAGAACAGTGAAGCAATCGCAAACTTGCATCATTTTTCCTGAGGGGGGTATTTTTGGTCATGGAGTCTGGTCAGGGCGACAAAAGGTTCCTTTAATCCATGTTTTCATAATTTGTAATATTATTATGATTTCATCGGATTTCAATATGATATATTTATTTATTTATTTATTTATTAATTCATTTATTTATGAATCGTTCATCATATTACATAGTACATTTAAATAACTCCTTGGAGCGGTCACATCCATAAAAGAAGATATTTAAAGAAACAAATTACAATGACAGAATCGTAAAATAACTATGGTCACAACACAGATATAGAATAATGGAGCACCATACAGAGGTATAGCAATATAAGCTTAAAAGGCTTGAAACGTTGCCATACCTTCACATTCAAAACTAACGAATTACATATATTATCATTCAAAACTAAAACTAAAACAAAATAAACAGAAAAAAACAAAAACAAAGAGAGAAACTCAATAACCAATCTTAACATTAAATGAACTAATTTGAAATTTTACACTATTTACAACAGATAAAGATGAAAATAAAGTTATAGAAGGTAAGAAGATGGAGAAAGAGGAGGGAGCCTTTATTATCCCAAATAATATATGTAATCAGTAATATAGTAAAGGCATCGATGGATATCTATACACGCGTTAGGACAAATTATGTAAGATGAAAATATTCTAGTCTTTCAGGTGATACGAAGCTCTAGGCTTCGTTTTAGTAATACGAGAAATAATTGTATATGTACATGTATATGTATTAATCACATCTTAGAGATAAGCATGCGCTCAATCGCATTTTTAAAGGAATGAATGGTAAGTAAATTTCGAGTGTCACTCGGTAAGGCATTCCAGACATCTGGACCGTTATACCTAACAGATTTATGAGCCAATAATGTGCGGGGATTGAATAAGTGAATATTAGCCGATTGTCTTGTGGGGGTAAGAGTGAATATTGCTCCTAAACCAATTGGTTAATTTTGGTAGTTCATTACTAATTGTATTTTCAAGGATATTGATATTATTATGAGATAAGAAAACGCTTGTGTCATCTGCAAATAATATGTAATTTAGAGTGGTAGACACATTGCAAATATCATTGACATAATTATATCAAAAATAACAAGGGGCCTAATATTGAACCTTGTGGAACACCACATTTTAGAAATGACACAGCAGATTTGGCAGAGTTGTAGGATGTGTATTGCCTTCTGTTAGAAAGGTAGCTAGAGAACCACTCCAAAGCAATGCCTCTGACTCCATAATGTTGTAGTTTACATAGGAGAATTGAGTGGTCAAGTGTGTCAAAAGCCTTGCTCAGATCCATGAACACACCAGTAACATGCTCACGAGCGGCCAGGGCACTAGACACATGGTCATAAAATTGCAACAATGCAAGGTCAGTTGAGTGAAACCTTTTAAATCCAAACTGGTTAGGGTTAAGAACTTTATGTTTCTCAAGATAGCTAAAAAGTCTATTATACACGATTCTCTCAAGTATCTTTGAGAAACTTGATAATATTGAGATTGGCCTATAGTTAGTGATGTTTGAGGTGCTATCTTTTTTATGCATAGGAATAACCTTTGCCAGTTTGAATGAAGAAGGAAATACACCACTTGATAAAGATAGATTACAGATGTGTACAAGAGGAGTTAAAATCGAACCTATGATCTGCTTCAAGAATGAGGAACTAATTCCATCATGACCAAGGGATTTACTATTTTTTAAAGAACACGCAACATTAAGTACTTCAAGATAATCAGTTGGCTTGAGGAAAATAGAGGATTGAGACTGCCCTGCATATTGCTTAAAATTTGTTCCTGTTGTATTTATATACATTCCAAACCAAAAAGTTGACGTTAAAGGGCAATCCAACCTTAATAGCAAGTTGCTTTGAAAGAAAGGAAAAATCAGAGAAGCAGATTGGTGAAAAGTTTGAATGAAATCGGACAAGCAATAAGAAAGTTATGATTTTTTGAAAGTTGTAATCACTATACATATGTGAATTTCAAATTGGCCGAATAGGTAAATGTCACTGTGATGTAGCTGTGGACAACTCCACTATTCGCTCCAACACACAAAATGACTAAAATGTCACTCTTTTCAAAATGTATTACTCAGTCGGATCTTTTTCTTTCATGAGGACCTATAACAATATGCTATCTCCACCATATTTTGAGTACTGCCCTGAGGGTAAAAGCGCCTCGAAGAAAATCGCAAATTAATGATATTTTTGTATACGACAAATGGGAGAGTTGTCCACAAAAATGTCACAATCGACTCACCAAATTGCCAATTTGAAATTCGCATAGAAGTAGTCATTTCATTTTTCAAACATCCATAACTTTCTCAGTCCTTGTCCGATTTCTTTCAAAATCACCACCCTGTTTTTCTTCTTTTTCTGCTTTCACACAAATCATCTTATTACCAATGTTGGATTGCCCTTTAAGTATTTCATAAAAGTAATCTCGAGTTCTGGTTTAAAAGAAAAAGGAAATTCTCAAAGAATCCCATGAAATTCAAACTGAACATGGTAAGTGTTTTATATTAGATAAATATAAATCGCTATTTGGGGGGGGGGGGTTCAAATCATTCCGTTTACTGCATGGAAAATGGTTGGGTATGATTCTCCTATGCAATAGCTCTCACAATGGGACTCCTTTACCAGAAAATTATATTTAAGATCATAATGTTAAATCTATAATCATTTTGCCTCTGCATCAAGTTCTTTAGTGATATTTACAAGATATCTTCAAAATAATACTAATACTATATACTAATAGTTGTTTCAAATCAAGCACTTTTACAGACACTGATCAGAGCGCTAGCGGATGGTGTCGTGGTCTAGTGGATACGTCACCGGACTGTGGATTAGATGGTTCGCGGTTCGAATCCCGCCGCGGCAAGACATTAATCATAAGCAGCTTGTTCATTAATTAATTGATTCATTCATTCATTAAACTGGCTTAATGGCTTGTAATTGTAATACAAGTGCAACATTAACATTCATTTCTGACTACATGACTAAGTGACTCAAATAAAACGAAAGTAATAATTATAATTATTGTTAAACCGTTTGACACTCCCAAAAATTATAAATTGCTGACTTTTTGACTCTTTGCCATGGACATTTGACTTTTTGCCACAGTAACATATGTTGCAAGTGAAAAGATAGAAGATCAAAACTTCATTCTACTGGCTTGAAATACAAGTGGAATAGTAATCTGTTTGAGACTGCCCACATTGCAAGGTATCCCAGGCTGGGGATCTATGGGGAAATGTGTGTTATAGGTTACTCCAAATATATAATATCAATTTCAATACTTGTCTGTGTGAAACGTGTATAACGAGTGTATACGAGCAGGGGCGGATCCAGGATTTTGTATAAGGGGGGGGGGGGGGGGGGGGGTTCTCAAAAAGTTTCTCAGGGGAGGGGGGGGGTGGCGACAAAAAAAAATTTCGCCGGACCTCCAAAATTCGCTCAGTCCAATTTCCCTCCATAATAATTCTCTGAAAAACAAACAAACAAAATAAAGGTTTCGTTTAAGGGGGGGGGGGCACAATCGAAAAAAATGGGCACGGGCCGGATATCCCCCCCCCCCCCCCCCCCACATAAATCCGCTACTGTACGAGCACAAAACAACTAATCTGTACGGTTACGGCGATCCCCGGAGGAACACTCAACTGTATTACACACGCGACCACAGGTTTTCCAAACACCCCCTAAACCCCCTAAACGCGTTTTATCCATTCGAGTATTTTTGCGTGCTTTCTTGAAATTTTACCCCCCTAAACAAGAGACTCGTCGCGCAAAATCCAGACAAGTATGGGGGAAAAGATACCATAAACGCGTATGAAAACATACCCTTTGTTCCGATATCTGGCCTTTTGACATCCTAAATGCGTTAAGCGCGTGACGCCCCGTAACCGGCAAAAACGACCCTTTCCACGCGTTTTTTTGGTCGCGTGTGTGTACAACAATATTAGTTGAGTGCCCCCCCCCCCCCCCTCGGGCGGCGATTGATGTTAAGTACATGTTCAAATTACCGCTCATTCGAGCAAGGTGTGCGAAAATAGCGGGGGGGGGGGGGGGTTGCGTGCCCTGGGGAAATTTTTTGAGCTAAAATTAAAAACGGAAAACGGAAAAAATTACCGGTCTCATTGCCGGTCTCGGTCCGATTTTCGGCCGAGTCACGAGTCACCATTGGTCGAGAGCGAGTCCTTGTGGCTCGAGTCCAAGTCCGAGTCCCGAGAAATATGGACTCAAGACCGCTCTCAAGTCCGTGTTCGGGCTCGAGTTCTACTTGACTAGTATTCATAAAACGGCACCGGAAAGGCTAGTACAGTGTGTCCCAGAAAAAGTTAACAGTTAGAAAAAGTCTACCCAAATAAATGTTTCTAAATATTCTAAGCAAATTTTCATAACTGCGGATAGCTTAGGATCTCTTCTATCAATTGACAACAAACTATCAACTGATGATCTACGCTTGAGTGAGCAAAAGCCAATTTTGTGAAAGGGTGCAAATTCCAGACTTGACAAGAATTGATATTGGCTATGGCTGGTATCAGCCAAGCTGAGAGTCATGAAAAGGCTTAGAAATTTCCACATTCTGGTCAATAAAAGGCAATTTATGAAATTTGTTCTCTGTATGTCCTTGGTCCTTACACATCACATCAACATACTTTGCTTGAGTGAGCAATTAACTACTTTGTTTAGTGTTTCAAAATGTTATTTTCGGTGACTTTTAATTTCACCTGGCTTGCTCACTCAGCCATAAAATTTTGATGAGATATATTAGGACATACAGTGAACAAAGTCTGTTCTTTCATAAATTGTCTTTTTATGATCAGAATATGACATTTCTCCTTTTCATGACTCTCAACTTTGCTGATACCAGCCGGAACATAAACATTTGTCAAGTATGGATTTTGCACCTTTTCACAAGATTGGCTTTTGCTCACTCAAGCGTAAGATATTGTGAGATATTTTGGAGTCGTATGATAGAAGAGACTCTAAGCTTTCCACAGGTATAAACATTTCCTGAAAATACTTATAAGCTGATAAGCCAGCTTAATATTACAAGTCAGATTTTTCTGTGTTATTGCATGGGAGAGACCCTAATTCAAGAGGAATGAAAAATTATGGAAAATAATTTGAAATATTGATTTGGGGAGACTTTTACCCGGCCACTGTTTTTTTTTTTTTTTTTTTTTTGGGGGGGGGGGGGGGACGCAATGTATTAGGCATATCCCCACTTTGAATCACTTCCCTGATCGAAAGGGTGCGTTGAACACTCCCCACCGCGCCGCTCCGCACCGCACCCTTTCGAGATAAGCCAGCTTAATACTACAAGTCAGATTTTTCTGTGTTATTGCATGGGAGAGACCCTAATTCAAGAGGAATGAAAAATTATGGAAAATAATTTGAAATATTGATTTGGGGAGACTTTTACCCGGCCACTGTTTTTTTTTTTTTGGGGGGGGGGGGGCGCAATGTATTAGGCATATCCCCACTTTGAATCACCTCCCTGGTCATAACACTGCCCTCCGAAGGAGGAAGATCATCCGGAAAATCATGATTTTGATAAATCTCCCCAAATTGGACGGCAGCCCCGGCAGCTGGAACATTTTCCGATGAAATTTAATTGGGCATATGCGATAGGTAGGCCTATAGATAGACCCTACAGCCCTGGAAACAATTATTAGACCAAGCTTCTGTAATAAATGTACTATCCCGGGTAACAGGCCCATGTGGGGCCCATATGGGCATCATCCAGGTCATCCGGGCCATCTGGGCAAAAGGGAACCCATATAAATCCCATATGTATCCCTTGTGCGACCCATATGGGATAACCCATGTTTTACCCACTTATTTCCCACATTTATACCCAGATGGGCCCCAGGCCGAACCCATTTTGGCCATCTGGGATGGCCCATATGGGACCCACAGTCTTGGGTGCAAAATCTTTCGGGGCCCATATGGGCATACCCATGTGGGCCCCATATGCAAACCCATAATGGGGCCCACATGAGCCCCATATGGGCTTGCTACCTAGAATAATATCTATCAAACTAATGAAAATGATTTGTCTTTGTATTTCATTGAATGAATAACAAATTCCAGCAATTGTACCTTGCTTTTATGATATTTTATTTCCTTCTTACCACAAAAATAACAGTGACTATCAGTAACCATTAAGTAATCCAGCTAAGACAAGTTAAGATACCATCAGCGCGTCATGTGACGATTTACTATCTTGTCAAGACGATGGTATCTTAACTTGTCTTAGCTGGATTCTTTGTTTGATTGGTGGATGAGGGCTCAGGGTTGATTCACGATAACATCAGTTCAATAACAACTGCGATTTTGTTACTGGGGGTGCTGTGTCTGTTTTTAAGTCCAAAAATCTCTAACAAGCAAAAAAAAAAAAGGTCCTCAGCGTTTTTAGAGGGGGGGGGGGGGGCTGCAGCGGTTACAGCCCTTTAGCTAGAAGGTCCGATAGTTAGTAGGTCCGATAGACCGACACCCAATAGATAGAAGGTTCGATAGACCGAATGTACGAGAGGGTCCAATATACAGACGGTTCTGTAGACCGAATCGGCGGAGGGTCCGATAGTCCGAAGGTTCTATAGATCGAATGTCCAACGGGTCCGATAGTAAGAAGGTCCGATAGATAGAAGGTTCGATAGACCGAATCGGCAAAAGGGTCCGATAGTCCGAAGGTTCAGTAGGGGTCCGATAGACCAACAATGACGTAAAAAACGTAAAATAAGTGGATACAATAAGTTTTTAAAAGTTTTATCTCATAAAAGGAAAAGGGTAATTGCTGTATCTTCTTCTATGTGTATTGTAATAAACCGATGCTCTAGGTCTGTAGGCCCACCCCCCCCCCCCAAAAAAAAATAGTAAATTAGGAACTTATTTTAAAGTTTTGTTTTATACATTTTCAACATGTTAAAAGTATTTTTATCAGAGCATCATCATCATCACCGTGGGGCGGGGGTGGTCCACCCATGCAGCTCAGCCCCCACCCGGTCAATTTTGCCACTAAACCGATGTATTGGCAACGGGGAACGCTGACCACTTTTTGAAACATGGAAATCTAATTATATGGTGCACACTAAAGCCCCGAGGCCCATCATGCCCGAAACATTTTTTTCTAGTGGAGCAAGCTGAGGAAAGGGCGTTCCCTTCTAACACAGGTGTTATTTTTTAAACAAAGAAATCTATTTTACCCTTTTTACGTATTTATTGTTGGTCTATCGGACCCCTACTGAACCTTCGGACTATCGGACCCTTTTGCCGATTCGGTCTATAGAACCTTCTATTTGACCCTCATGTGCATTCGGACTATCGAACCTTCTATCTATCGGACCTTCTGACTATCGGACCCGTTGGTCATTCGATCTATAGAACCTTCGGACTATTGGACCCTCCTGCCGATTCGGTCTATAGAACCTTCTGTCTACTGGACCCTCTCGTATATTCGGTCTATATCGAACCTTCTATCTATTGGGTGTCGGTCTATCGGATCCGCTAACTATCGGACCTTCTAGCTATAGGGATGACCCCGCTGCAGCACCCCCTGCACCCCCGGCTCCCAGGCCCATGGTTAAGATGAGTTACGACAACGGTGATAACGGTGCTGAAGGAATTCCGGACCTAAGGCCAATGGACTCTGTGAGTCAGTAAGGGAGCCAGGTGAGCACCTCTACAACTGCCAGGCTAAGAGTGATGGCGAGGAAAGCAGCCTTAGAAGCCGAGGCAGCTGCTCTTGAAGAACAGCGAGAAATTGTTTGTTTGTTTGTATTTATTTCCATATTAAAAAGACAGATATACATGTTTAAATAATTATCCATGAGTACAAATATGGCGGATAGCCCATTTCAGTGAGGAGCTGAGACTCAAACAACGAAGGCGGGCAATGGAACTGAAGACTCAGTTAAGTATTGCAGAGGCTGAAGAAGAGGTGCTTTCTCAGCATGGAGAGTCCTCGGCCAAGAGAAGGCCCAGATTGTCTGTACGGCGAGAGGACATGAATGATTCTACTCTCCCTTATCCAAGGTATCACGGAAATAGAGATGATCTTCGGTACCTGCTTGATGCAATAAGTCTTCCTAAACCAGAGATTATGAAATTTAATGGTGATCCCTCAGGTACCATGAATTTATCACTTGCTTCGACAATATGATCTTGAAGTCCTCTCTTGACTGTGGAGGAAAATTGATGAGACTTTACCATTTATGTGAGGGAGCAGCCAAGAGCGTAATCCAAATTAGCTGCATGGTTATGGAACCTAACGAAAGATTTATAAAGGCGAGGGAACGTCTCGCGGAACGATTTGGATCTGCTTATTGGAGAGGCATGGTTAAAGAGAGTGTCAGAAGGCAATAGAGTACATGCCAGTGACAACCATGGCTTGCTCAAGTTTGCTGATGACTTGCAAACCTGTAAGGAAACATTGAAAGCCTTGAATCTAAGAGAGGAAATTGGTAGCCACAGAGAATTAGTGAAAATAGTGGACAGGTTGCCGTTTCACCTTCAGAATGGCTGGTTGAAGGTAGTTAGATTCATCAGGCAGCAGAACCGCCATCCAGATATTGGTGACTTGGCAAAGTTTGTCACAGAACGACCCTGTCTTTGGACGGCGTTGTGTAGAAGGCAGGGACAAGAAGTCTGCTAAGTCTAAGCCGCAGGATAGCTTTAAGAGAGCCAAGGGGTCTTTCTCCACTGCAGGACAAGAAGAGAGGGAGAAAGATAAGTTTAAGGCCAAAGAGGAGAAGGAAAATGATAAGTTTAAGACCAAGGACTGTGTTTTATGCCATGAGAAACACACCCTCTTCTCTTGCCAGAAGTTCAAGGGCATGACTCCAGTGGAAAGAGTACAACTAGCTCGAGAAACGATTTTAATGCTTTAACTGCTTGAAGCCTGGGCATATGTTGGCAAAGTGTAACCTGAACCGCACTTGTACTGTAAATGGGTGTGGCCGAAAGCATACTCGGTTCTTACATGTAGGGAAGGAGATCCAGGAAAGCCCAGCAGAAACTGAGATGAAACCTGAAATAACAGAGCAGCAGACTTATGCTGAGATTAGTAGTTCCACAGGGGCCGGAGGCATGAAAGTAGCACTTCCTATAGTTGCTGTCCGAGTAAGTGCTGCATGGTGCTGGGTTTGTTGATACTTTTGCACTCCTGGACAATGGATCCACCAGCAGTTTTTGTACCGAGGACCTTAAGCACAAGCTGCAAGTATCTGACAAGAAGCAGACTCTGAGTGTGTCCACCTTGGAGAAAGGAAGGAGCATCATGGAATGTGGGGTGGTCAGCCTCCAGGTAGAAGGCATAGCAACTGGTGAGAGAGTGGATCTTCCTCGAGTATATTATGAAGAAGGAGATCAATATTAGCCCTGACCATTTTGCCAAGAGGGAAGACATATTTAGATACTCTCATTTATCTGACTTGAACATCTCTCACATGGGTGCAGCAAAAATTGACCTCTTAATTGGACAGGATGTCAACCAAGTTCTGATTCCACTTGAAGTGAAAAATGGAAAGCCAGGTGAGCCGTTTGCGGTTAGGACCATGTTAGGGTGGGCTTTAAATGGTCCTCTCGATGCAGAAGGCTTTCCGAACCATATCTCTTCAAGTTTCGTTCATACTGGAGGATCAACTTTAGAGGATCAACTCAAGATAAGAGCAGGACTGGTCATTATGAATAAATTACCAATTCCATTCAGGGAAAGACCTCCTCCACTAGAGAGTAATATTGATGGCCCAGCAGAGGCTAGTGGCACTGAAGAAGAGGCTTCTTAGAGACCAACAGCTCCACGCAAACTACAAGAAGGCTATGGAAGACCTCCTTCGCCAAAGATATGCTGAGGCCGTGGATGAATCATCAGAATCATCATCAGGTGTGGAATGGTACATTCCCCACCATGCAGTGTTCAATCCGAACAAACCGGATAAAGTCCGCTTCGTATTTGACTGTGTAAATACAAGGGTATATCTTTGAACGATGGGACCGGACATGACTAACAGTTTGCAAGGTGATTTGCTGAAGTTCAGGAAGGTGTCAGTTGCTCTAATGGACGTAGAAGCTATTCACCAAGTGCACTATTCGTCTCGAAGCATTTCAAAGTGTAGTAGAGGTCTGTGTGTTCAGACTAGTGTTCACACATTCACCACGTGGCAATATTTTCATTATGGCTTGCGCAATCGAACCAGGGAAGCATTTCATGGAAGGAAGTTGTCGGATGTTTTATCCGACAACTGTTATAAGCTACTGAAATCCTTGCATCTGATTGGCTGAGAGCAAATTTGTCGGATAAAATATCTGACAAGTCCTTTCATGAAACGCCCCCTGACCTCCCTGATCGAACTCAATCTCTGGCTCGTCAGATACCATGCCTCCAAGGCCAAGCAGCTGTTGCTAAAACACAAATATTTCACCATCTTTGATTATTTCATCATGTCGGTTGGAACGATTGGCTTCATCGGAGCCGGTAAAATAGCCCAAACTATCACAAAAGGGCTTCTAGCTGCAAGTATGTGCCTATTTCTTTTTTTTCTCAGTGTGCATTGTGTTGATCAGAGAAGTGATGAATGGCTAGGCCTATCGTGTCGGGGAGATTAATTGCCAGCGCCTCGCTCGTAGCGTAGCTGTACTACTTGTACTGTAGGGACACGTACTGATGTAGCTTGGTTCATTCGCCGAATACCATTACCACGTTAGTTGTTACTTACATTACAAAAACATAATTAGGTGGTCTGTCGTAGTCGACAGACCACCTCTTAATTTCGTCAGAATTTTCTTTATTCTTTATTATTTATTTATTTTTATTTTTCCACCACTTTCTTGTTACCATGATGATTCCTCAATATCGGCTGAGTCAATTTTTGGCATTATCGTGAAATAGTCCCCGCTTCAAAAAAATCTAAGTTTTTTTAGGATTAGGATTAGGGTTAGGGTTTAGGATTAGGGTTAGGTTTTAGGGTTAGGGTTAGGGTTTAGGATTAGGATTAGGGTTAGGGTAGGGTTAGGATTAGGGTTAGGGTTAGGGTTAGGGTATGGTGGGGACTATATCACGATTATGCCAGTATAATTAAAATGGGCATAATCGTGATATAGTCCCCACCATACCCTAACCCTAACCCTAACCCTAATCCTAAACCCTACCCTAACCCTAATCCTAATCCTAAACCCTAACCCTAAAACCTAACCCTAATCCTAAACCCTAACCCTAATCCTAATCCTAAAAAAACTTAGATTTTTTTGAAGCGGGGACTATTTCACGATAATGTCCAATTTTTATCAAAATCTCTACAGTCATGAGGACATATCAGATCAAGCTCGGGCATCTATTTCAAGGTCATCAGGTCATCGTGACGTCATCCAGGCGCCATTTTGTGAAATCACATTATCAATCATATCTTCATAACGAGTCATCAAAAATAAACCATATTTGACACACATGAACTTCAGGTCAAGGGTCAACATAAAATGTCATCAAAATCCTTGCGCGCATCATGACGCGCACGTACGCGCGCGTCAAAATTTAAAAATGCTCCAAATCACTATTTAATCAAATTAGAGTACGGTTCAGGACATTTTAAGCATTTCAAAATTTTCTGTCCGTGTGTGTCCGCGCGCGCACAGCGCGTAGAGAACGTAAAAACGCCGTTTTTTCGCATGTTTCAGCTTCCTGATATTATTTTCCAACTATTTACAGTCATTCTCGACCTTCCATAATGTCGTACGCGCGCGTCAAACTTTCAAATTCGTGCGCACGTCAATGGTCATTCTAATGTAAAAAGTGGTAAAAACATGCCCATCTAGAATTCGCCATAGCTCGTCAGAATGTGCCGAAACCCCCAAATTTCTTTACATATTCTGGAAGCCTATGAGTTGTAGATTTGAATTCATGCAGAATTTTTGCCAATCGCATGTTCCCACGTCATCATATTTGCATATGAACTCAAAAATATGATTTTGGAAAAAATGACGTCATCATTTTTGTATTCATTTGATAATATTTCAGTAATAAGTGGTCGATTTTCTTCCAAATTTTGATATGTTATAGCTGAGACAATTCTCTACGAGATCAGTCACCACCATTTTTCATTTTGATGACGTCATCACAGTGAAATTTTCAATCAAAGATGCCATGTCAGAATTTTCCCTATTTGCGTGTTATGTCTATGGAAGATGCCTTTTTTCGAATCATGAATCTACATGACATTCTTCTCTGAGCAGTATCTCAGTTATTTTTGGTCTATTTCCTTCGAGATTTTAATATGTTGTAGCTGAGACTATAAGCTTTTATAAGTGTGGTCTCCAATTTTTGATCAGAAGTCGGGATCATGCCCAATTTTTTACTACAAAATGGGATTTGAGAATCCCGTTTTTCGCTTACGTGTTATCTCTATGGGAAATATTTTGGTATATTGGTCAAAGCACTTGCCTCCCATTCCGGTGACCCAGGTTCGATCCCCGGTGGGTCCATAAATTTTTTTTTTTTTTTTTTTGCTTCTTTTTGCCCTTCATGTTACCATCCTTTTCGACTATTATAACATAAACAATCACAAACCATGTAATAAAATGCCTTATTTTGCATGTTATGTCGATTAGAAAGTAGTGTGCAGTAGTTTGTGTACAACCCAATGGAAATTTTGATTCCCTGTCGTGTATTACAACTATTTCTCAAAATTGGCTTAGTCACTTATCTTAAATTATCATTCATCTTCATCATCATAATCATCACCATTATCATCATCACCATAATCATTTTACAATGACCGTTTCACACATTTTTGCTACATTCCTGTCCTGAAGAAGCATCTCCATTCGTGGCATTCTTGACTTCCTATCTTCAGTTTAGTATTTCCCCATTATTATGATCATCCTGATTACAATCATGATCATACAAATTGAAAGACAGACCACCTAATTCGTCCTCATGACGAATTAAATTCTAGTTGTACTTGTGTGTGTAGCAGAGAACTATTAGGTTGACAAAAATTTATGGCTTTTGTCCATATCGTGTAGATGCAGCTTAGTTGTCAATGAAAATCCACAATTCAGAGATTTTATTATGTCACTGATTATTAATATTAATGTTTTTTAATTAAACTAAAAGATTTTTTTTTTTACTTATTATATTTGTACAGTACATTACATTTACAGTGCAAAATTCAACCATACACGTTAGAGGAGTTTTAAGGCTAAGTTAAAGGGGAATTAACCCCCAAAACAGTGCTTATAAAAAAGTTATATTTTAATTTTTTTTTCAAAGTCAAAGATGTTTACTATTCCTTGTCCTACGTAGTTTTGCATTAAAATATATAAGATGGATATAAATCAAGATTTTCTCAGCAAGATTTATCGTCTGCTAGCGATACCCGGGGCTGCCATTTTCTTAATGTGTGCATATAAAGATATTTTTAATCCGAATGCAAAAATCAGCAGTTTTTTTTTTTTTAACTCGACATGTAACTTGTATGGATGGGACTACACATGCATTGTAAGTATTGTGTAGTCCCATATATATAAGTTACAAATGCAAGGTAAAAAAAAATGCAGATTTTTGTCTTTTTTTTCTCTTTTTTACTCATTCAATTTGTACAATCTTAGTTGATCCTGGATGGTAACCCCTATAGCAAATTCGGAGGGTGGGCTGCATGGGTCAAATTATGTGAGAAATGGTGTTTAATAGTGTTAATTCTCCTTTAAAAAGTTTATTTCATTTCCAGTAACACAAAGGAGTAAGAAATTGAAAATAACAGAAAATACCATAAAATGAAGTATAATCACTGACAGTGAGTCAGAACCCCCCCCCCCCCCCCAGGGAATTTTTGTGGTTCATATTGGAGACAAATAGACCATCTGTGATCAGAAGCATGAAATTATTCAAAGCCAAAGAATATAGGCCTACCGTGGATGAAGTAAAAAATAATCTAGTTCCGTTGCCACGCATGCCAGTTGGATTGAAACCGTGTAGAATAATAATGATAATGAAGTCTTCTACAGTGCTGGCATTTATGGTGCTTGCTCCAAAATATAAATACATAATTCAGTTGAATTTTGTGGGTGCACTGCATGTGGTATGCATAGGCGTAGCCAGGGGGCACCCCCCCCCCCCCAATTCAGCCCCTTTTAAAAAATAAAAAAAAACTACAGAAAAAAACGGGGGAAGTGAGAGAAAAAAAACTTTAAAAGGCGCTACGAGCCGTTATCTTTAAATCAATACTTGCTAAAACGTCAGAGCTTCGTGCGGGAGGTATATAAATAGTGACACACTCAAATAGGTTTATAAATTATTAATGTATTTTTAATGAATTTTTGTCTTTATTTTTCTGTTACCAGATGCTGTGGCTCCAGAAAAAATAGCAGCCAGTGACCCGGCAAGCAACAATCTCAAAGTTCTTTCAGTAAGTTTGACATTCACCTTGTATTCAGGCAATCTTCAGTCTGAGGAGAGAAAATCAAGATTAATGTAAATATGTGACCCGCCGTCTCAAAACCTACAATAAGTCGCACGGACCACAACGTAGCAAACAGCCCAAAATAGTAAATTTGCTTGGATCAGTCGATTTTCTGTTTTTGTTAGAGATGGGTAGTTTCATTATCATTCTATCATGTCTCAAGTTTGTGAGTCGTAATTCGACTTAGAAATATGTTTTTGGGGCATTTTAAAATGACTCCTTTTTTTCACCTGTCCAGCTAATGAATGTTTGGAGAGCTTTTGTAATACTTTCATTCAATGCCAAATTACTACTTTATCTCTAAAGGTATTAAATTGATTTTTGGAGTGAGTAATGAATAGGTCCTCCTTGAGCAGCGTGCCAAAATTCAGCCTAATCTAATAATCCCTTCATACCGGTTGCTATGGCCATTTGAATATGCAGTTTTACTTGGGCGCACACAGAGAGTGAAGGTTTAGCACTCTTTTGTTCCGAACTTAAATGGCAATTTTCTCTGAATAGGAGTTATTGATTGCTGGTTACATACTGATTCTAAATGTGATATTTAAAGGTGTTATCATTGAGTAAACTAGGAAAGTGATATACCACTGGAAAGCTGAGAATCTCTACTTTCGGAAAATGTATAAAACAAAAATAATAATTTTGGCGACTTTTTGTAGGTTTTGAGGCGTCGGGTCACGTATATAATCCCATTTTTACCTAGGGAAAGTAGGCTAAAAGTCAATTAGCAAATACTGGACATTTTCACAATCCCCCACCCCCCCCCCACTCTTTTCTAAATTCAGTTATACCTGAAGAGAGACCCAAAGATTCACCCTATTTGAAGAAAAGAAAACAACCTAAATGTACGTGACGGGTCTGTTCACAAAGTTGGGCACCTTTTGAGACATTTTTTTCTTTAATCCCCTGTAATTCGATGAAAAAGTCTAGTTAGAATTTTCTTACTTGGCCATTCTATCTCTGGTGAAAATAAAAAGCATCTGAGAATCATAAACATGTTGTCCCACAATGTATTTTAGAAATAATTATGAAAAACCAGCGTGTGGATGTAACCGGACATTGTGTCCGTGTTACATCCGCAAAGTCTCATTTTGAGACATAACGGCACATCCATAATGCTCTTGATGATAAGGATTTGCCTGGTTACTTTAGGCTCTCTATTTAATTCAATGCAACAACAACTGCAATGAGAGTATACCGACTTCAAGAGTTATTGATGAAAGTTGCAGATATTCTTTGGTGTCCCGTTCATCCACAATTTGTGACATTTGATTGGAAACCGTTACACCCACAACATTCATGATAAACTCAGGGAAGATGGTTATTCTTTGGTTAAAAGTTTTGCTTCATTAAGTCAGCACCATAACACATTGTACCCATTAGGATTTAGCTATGTAAGGTATCATGCATGTAGATATGCTGGTAATCTAAAAAAAAGTGGTTGTGGATGTAACATGGGACACCAGTATGTTTTTGTCAATATTTTGAAAATGCCTCTCAAAACAATTTGTCTTGTGTTCTTCAAAAGCTTCCTGGAGGCACCAAGTACATTCATATAAAAGAACTTAATGGTGTAAGTCATAGTGTTAAAACTACAATGTTTTTACGATAAAATATCACGTTTTGGTGCCCCAACTTTGTGAACAGACATCATTCATGGAGTGATTTCAATAAACCAGTTCGTGATTACAGTTTGCGCATACATTTGCAGATAAAGGTTATTTGTACAGGGTACAATTGAGCTTTATACATTGTCATTTTGTGCACTCCGTGATGCAGGCGCCAGTATGATTTTACATCTTACACAAGTATAGTGGAACCTTGTTATAAAGAACTCTGTTATAAAAAAACTCATCATAACAAGGTCATTTTACCGGTCCCACTTCTTTGTATTCTATTGTTTTTTAGCCCTGATATAACAAGGTTTCGATATAGAGAGGTACTTTCCTTGATCTCAAGGAGTTTGTTATTTAACGATCGAGGTTCCACCGTAGCGCGTTCACCAAAATAAATGCATGTTCGCGTACAAATTGGGGTCATTTAACCCTTTCAGGACAGAAATTTTTTAAGGGCTAAATTGATCACATTTTGTTCTTCAAATTGGCAACAATATTACTTTCATTTTAGTGCTATATGGTTCTAGTAAGGTGTAATGTCTTTGAAAACAATGTACATGGTGAGGTATTTTGTCGAAAAGTTTGAAAAATTGCCAATTTGATAAAAACAATGATTTTTGAACCTTTTAAGGTGTTGCCAATTTAAGGATTTTAAAGCTTATTCTTGTTCTTAAAATTCCTGGCATCAAACGCAATATGGTCATGCGACAGTGTGTGCAGAAATTTTTGCTCTTTCTACTCATGCATCTGGTATATTTTTTAGAGCTCTGAATCAAAAGTAATTGAGCCAAACCATAAAAATGTGGTCAATTGTCACAAAAGGGTTAAGGGTCTTTTGTATCATGTACTAATTATGAACTGGCTTAACGGTATTGAATTGTGAATTCTTGTATTATAGGACCTGGGAACCAAAACGGCAACAAACAACGAGCAACTCCTTCAGATGGCAGACACCATTTTCCTAGCCACCAAGCCAAATATTGTTGGGAAGGTACTAAAGGAGATCTCCCCGTATGTCAAGAAAGATCATCTCTTTGTATCGCTAGCAGCAGGCATCTCGTTAGACTACCTCCAAAGTGTAAGTTCTCTCTTAATTTGAAGACTGTATAGTTTTGGTAAGCTATTCCCAATACTCTCACTCGGATTTCTTTAATTTGAGATGATAATAGCATGATAATGGGCAAGACCAATCTATTTCGTCTCACACGTTACAGACCACATCATATATTTTAATATATCTGATGAGTGATGACGGTATCAAGCTTACAGCCCTCTTCGAGCTTGGATCAGACAAAATATCAAGTAAAGTCTTATTTTTATGTAAATTTATGTTCACAATACCATAATATGCGGTAACATACATATTTATGGGACTTATCGTGGCCTTGTCTAAATAGCACTTCAAAGCTGCTGTGATTTTTTTTCTTCTTCCGTAAGTGGAATATTTAACAAATTAGGGCTTGAAAAATAATTTAGATTCCCATGTGCATCCAATGTTTCCAAAAGCAAGGGAGTGCTGTGTATGCATGCACCAGCTTTTGAAGAACTGCCCCATAAGGAAAATCAATCACTATTTCTAATTCTGCATCTTAGTATGTCAAAAGTATGTCTTTAAGCTGTTGCTGATTGAATTCTCCCCATTCCCTTGTGCATCCAATGTTTCCAAAAGCAAGGGAGTGCTGTGTATGCATGCACCAGCTTTTGAAGAGCTGCCCCATAAGGAAAATCAATCACTATTTCTAATTCTGCATCTTAGTATGTCACAAGTATGTCTTTAAGCTGTTGATGATTGAATTCTCCCCATTCCCTTGTGCTTAAAACAGGGACCGTTCAGTTAGAGTTTGTAATGGGTTAATAATATTCACTTTTCATCCTGTGCAGAGTTTACCGGAGGAGACGAGGGTGATCCGTGCCATGCCCAACACGCCGTCCATCATCATGGAGGGAGCCACCATCTACTCGGTCGGTCAGAATGTCCGGGAGGGGGATGGCAAACTCTTCCAGTCATTGCTGTCACAGCTTGGGATCTGCTTAGAAGGAGACGAGTCACTGATAGATGCAGCCATGGCTGTTAGTGGGTGTGGTCCTGCTTACGTAAGTGACATGAGCAGCGAATTAGTGACCCTTTAGAACAGATCAGCTTTCATCAGCTGTAGCAACCTAATTGTGCTTATGGGTCAGCAATTTTCTAAGGGTTTTCTGCCACGATAGGGGGCGGGGGGGGGGGGGGGGGGGGGGGGGCTGCTTGAAAAATTAGAACTGAACTGATAGTGCAAAAGAGCATTACAGAGAGGAAGCTAAGTGATTTTAGCCGAATAATCAGAAAAGAGGGCAGTATCAAAAGACAACCAAAGGGTATTGGCAGGACACCTTGGCACAAGACATGAAAGACACAAATGGAGGCAGGATTGCAGTGACCATTAATCTGGCATTGGACAGGATAGCCTAGTGCCTTGAGAATGAATTGACCACAGAAGAAGGAGAAGAATAAATAAAGTAAATCATAGGAGTTGACTTTAAGAGAAAGGGGTAGGAATGCTGAGGTAAATGTCACAAAATGCATTTTCATGTTATATTATGACTGAATAAAACCTTGGGTTGGTATTCCGAAAAAATTATTTCATCTTTATTCTGGTGAAATAATTGTCATAACAAGTCATGAAATTGCAACTTTCATTGGTGCTTGTGCAGATATCTTCACATACACAGACACCAATGCGCAGTTAACATATAATGGCATGTCATAAACTTACATTTGTTAAGACTTGTTAAGATAGATCTGTCCCAAATTAAAGATTGAATCGTTTTTGGAGTACCACCCTTGGTTGGAACCTGGGCTTCTTCTATTAAAAGCTATATCCAAATCATTTGTTTGTTCTTTTCCTCTTAACAGGCCTATGTAGCAATTGATGCTTTAGCAGATGGTGGAGTTAAGATGGGACTACCCAGAGATGTGGCTATTAAACTGAGTGCCCAGGCGTTATTGGTGAGTAGTGATAGCGACGTTCTCTTTTTTTATGTCTCCGTCCATCACCTTTTCGTTCTCGCGGTAACTTCAAAACCGTTTTTTTTTTTTTTTTATCAGTTTGTAACTTGGCCCATGTATGCATATGGGAGGGACGATGAACTGATTAGATTTTGGGGTCTCAAGGTCAAAGGTCATAGAGGTCATTATATACATAAAAATGGTTAGTTTTGGCAATAACTGAAGGACTGTTCGACAGATCAGCTTCTAAGTTGGCCCATGTTTGCATATGGGAGGGACGATGAACTGATTAGATTTTGGGCTCTCAAGGTAAAAGGTCAAAGGTCATAGAGGTCATTATATGCATAAAAATGGTTCGTTCTTGTGATAACTTAGGAACCGTTTAGCGGATCAGCTTCTAAGTTGGCCCATGTATTCATATGGCAGGGATGAGGAACTGATTAGATTTTGGGGTCTCAAGGTCATAGGTCAAAGGTCACAGAGGTAATTATGTACCTAAAAATGGTTAGTTCTGGCAATAACTGAAGAACTGTTTGACAGATCAGCTTCTAACATGGCCCATGTATGGAGG